>OY744477.1:113945553-114329392 GCA_963556175.1 Tipula confusa
ATAATATAATAATATAATAATATAATAATATAATAATATAATAATATAATAATATAATAATATAATAATATAATAATATAATAATATAATAATATAATAATATAATAATATAATAATATAATAATATAATAATATAATAATATAATAATATAATAATATAATAATATAATAATATAATAATATAATAATATAATAATATAATAATATAATAATATAATAATATAATAATATAATAATATAATAATATAATAATATAATAATATAATAATATAATAATATAATAATATAATAATATAATAATATAATAATATAATAATATAATAATATAATAATATAATAATATAATAATATAATAATATAATAATATAATAATATAATAATATAATAATATAATAATATAATAATATAATAATATAATAATATAATAATATAATAATATAATAATATAATAATATAATAATATAATAATATAATAATATAATAATATAATAATATAATAATATAATAATATAATAATATAATAATATAATAATATAATAATATAATAATATAATAATATAATAATATAATAATATAATAATATAATAATATAATAATATAATAATATAATAATATAATAATATAATAATATAATAATATAATAATATAATAATATAATAATATAATAATATAATAATATAATAATATAATAATATAATAATATAATAATATAATAATATAATAATATAATAATATAATAATATAATAATATAATAATATAATAATATAATAATATAATAATATAATAATATAATAATATAATAATATAATAATATAATAATATAATAATATAATAATATAATAATATAATAATATAATAATATAATAATATAATAATATAATAATATAATAATATAATAATATAATAATATAATAATATAATAATATAATAATATAATAATATAATAATATAATAATATAATAATATAATAATATAATAATATAATAATATAATAATATAATAATATAATAATATAATAATATAATAATATAATAATATAATAATATAATAATATAATAATATAATAATATAATAATATAATAATATAATAATATAATAATATAATAATATAATAATATAATAATATAATAATATAATAATATAATAATATAATAATATAATAATATAATAATATAATAATATAATAATATAATAATATAATAATATAATAATATAATAATATAATAATATAATAATATAATAATATAATAATATAATAATATAATAATATAATAATATAATAATATAATAATATAATAATATAATAATATAATAATATAATAATATAATAATATAATAATATAATAATATAATAATATAATAATATAATAATATAATAATATAATAATATAATAATATAATAATATAATAATATAATAATATAATAATATAATAATATAATAATATAATAATATAATAATATAATAATATAATAATATAATAATATAATAATATAATAATATAATAATATAATAATATAATAATATAATAATATAATAATATAATAATATAATAATATAATAATATAATAATATAATAATATAATAATATAATAATATAATAATATAATAATATAATAATATAATAATATAATAATATAATAATATAATAATATAATAATATAATAATATAATAATATAATAATATAATAATATAATAATATAATAATATAATAATATAATAATATAATAATATAATAATATAATAATATAATAATATAATAATATAATAATATAATAATATAATAATATAATAATATAATAATATAATAATATAATAATATAATAATATAATAATATAATAATATAATAATATAATAATATAATAATATAATAATATAATAATATAATAATATAATAATATAATAATATAATAATATAATAATATAATAATATAATAATATAATAATATAATAATATAATAATATAATAATATAATAATATAATAATATAATAATATAATAATATAATAATATAATAATATAATAATATAATAATATAATAATATAATAATATAATAATATAATAATATAATAATATAATAATATAATAATATAATAATATAATAATATAATAATATAATAATATAATAATATAATAATATAATAATATAATAATATAATAATATAATAATATAATAATATAATAATATAATAATATAATAATATAATAATATAATAATATAATAATATAATAATATAATAATATAATAATATAATAATATAATAATATAATAATATAATAATATAATAATATAATAATATAATAATATAATAATATAATAATATAATAATATAATAATATAATAATATAATAATATAATAATATAATAATATAATAATATAATAATATAATAATATAATAATATAATAATATAATAATATAATAATATAATAATATAATAATATAATAATATAATAATATAATAATATAATAATATAATAATATAATAATATAATAATATAATAATATAATAATATAATAATATAATAATATAATAATATAATAATATAATAATATAATAATATAATAATATAATAATATAATAATATAATAATATAATAATATAATAATATAATAATATAATAATATAATAATATAATAATATAATAATATAATAATATAATAATATAATAATATAATAATATAATAATATAATAATATAATAATATAATAATATAATAATATAATAATATAATAATATAATAATATAATAATATAATAATATAATAATATAATAATATAATAATATAATAATATAATAATATAATAATATAATAATATAATAATATAATAATATAATAATATAATAATATAATAATATAATAATATAATAATATAATAATATAATAATATAATAATATAATAATATAATAATATAATAATATAATAATATAATAATATAATAATATAATAATATAATAATATAATAATATAATAATATAATAATATAATAATATAATAATATAATAATATAATAATATAATAATATAATAATATAATAATATAATAATATAATAATATAATAATATAATAATATAATAATATAATAATATAATAATATAATAATATAATAATATAATAATATAATAATATAATAATATAATAATATAATAATATAATAATATAATAATATAATAATATAATAATATAATAATATAATAATATAATAATATAATAATATAATAATATAATAATATAATAATATAATAATATAATAATATAATAATATAATAATATAATAATATAATAATATAATAATATAATAATATAATAATATAATAATATAATAATATAATAATATAATAATATAATAATATAATAATATAATAATATAATAATATAATAATATAATAATATAATAATATAATAATATAATAATATAATAATATAATAATATAATAATATAATAATATAATAATATAATAATATAATAATATAATAATATAATAATATAATAATATAATAATATAATAATATAATAATATAATAATATAATAATATAATAATATAATAATATAATAATATAATAATATAATAATATAATAATATAATAATATAATAATATAATAATATAATAATATAATAATATAATAATATAATAATATAATAATATAATAATATAATAATATAATAATATAATAATATAATAATATAATAATATAATAATATAATAATATAATAATATAATAATATAATAATATAATAATATAATAATATAATAATATAATAATATAATAATATAATAATATAATAATATAATAATATAATAATATAATAATATAATAATATAATAATATAATAATATAATAATATAATAATATAATAATATAATAATATAATAATATAATAATATAATAATATAATAATATAATAATATAATAATATAATAATATAATAATATAATAATATAATAATATAATAATATAATAATATAATAATATAATAATATAATAATATAATAATATAATAATATAATAATATAATAATATAATAATATAATAATATAATAATATAATAATATAATAATATAATAATATAATAATATAATAATATAATAATATAATAATATAATAATATAATAATATAATAATATAATAATATAATAATATAATAATATAATAATATAATAATATAATAATATAATAATATAATAATATAATAATATAATAATATAATAATATAATAATATAATAATATAATAATATAATAATATAATAATATAATAATATAATAATATAATAATATAATAATATAATAATATAATAATATAATAATATAATAATATAATAATATAATAATATAATAATATAATAATATAATAATATAATAATATAATAATATAATAATATAATAATATAATAATATAATAATATAATAATATAATAATATAATAATATAATAATATAATAATATAATAATATAATAATATAATAATATAATAATATAATAATATAATAATATAATAATATAATAATATAATAATATAATAATATAATAATATAATAATATAATAATATAATAATATAATAATATAATAATATAATAATATAATAATATAATAATATAATAATATAATAATATAATAATATAATAATATAATAATATAATAATATAATAATATAATAATATAATAATATAATAATATAATAATATAATAATATAATAATATAATAATATAATAATATAATAATATAATAATATAATAATATAATAATATAATAATATAATAATATAATAATATAATAATATAATAATATAATAATATAATAATATAATAATATAATAATATAATAATATAATAATATAATAATATAATAATATAATAATATAATAATATAATAATATAATAATATAATAATATAATAATATAATAATATAATAATATAATAATATAATAATATAATAATATAATAATATAATAATATAATAATATAATAATATAATAATATAATAATATAATAATATAATAATATAATAATATAATAATATAATAATATAATAATATAATAATATAATAATATAATAATATAATAATATAATAATATAATAATATAATAATATAATAATATAATAATATAATAATATAATAATATAATAATATAATAATATAATAATATAATAATATAATAATATAATAATATAATAATATAATAATATAATAATATAATAATATAATAATATAATAATATAATAATATAATAATATAATAATATAATAATATAATAATATAATAATATAATAATATAATAATATAATAATATAATAATATAATAATATAATAATATAATAATATAATAATATAATAATATAATAATATAATAATATAATAATATAATAATATAATAATATAATAATATAATAATATAATAATATAATAATATAATAATATAATAATATAATAATATAATAATATAATAATATAATAATATAATAATATAATAATATAATAATATAATAATATAATAATATAATAATATAATAATATAATAATATAATAATATAATAATATAATAATATAATAATATAATAATATAATAATATAATAATATAATAATATAATAATATAATAATATAATAATATAATAATATAATAATATAATAATATAATAATATAATAATATAATAATATAATAATATAATAATATAATAATATAATAATATAATAATATAATAATATAATAATATAATAATATAATAATATAATAATATAATAATATAATAATATAATAATATAATAATATAATAATATAATAATATAATAATATAATAATATAATAATATAATAATATAATAATATAATAATATAATAATATAATAATATAATAATATAATAATATAATAATATAATAATATAATAATATAATAATATAATAATATAATAATATAATAATATAATAATATAATAATATAATAATATAATAATATAATAATATAATAATATAATAATATAATAATATAATAATATAATAATATAATAATATAATAATATAATAATATAATAATATAATAATATAATAATATAATAATATAATAATATAATAATATAATAATATAATAATATAATAATATAATAATATAATAATATAATAATATAATAATATAATAATATAATAATATAATAATATAATAATATAATAATATAATAATATAATAATATAATAATATAATAATATAATAATATAATAATATAATAATATAATAATATAATAATATAATAATATAATAATATAATAATATAATAATATAATAATATAATAATATAATAATATAATAATATAATAATATAATAATATAATAATATAATAATATAATAATATAATAATATAATAATATAATAATATAATAATATAATAATATAATAATATAATAATATAATAATATAATAATATAATAATATAATAATATAATAATATAATAATATAATAATATAATAATATAATAATATAATAATATAATAATATAATAATATAATAATATAATAATATAATAATATAATAATATAATAATATAATAATATAATAATATAATAATATAATAATATAATAATATAATAATATAATAATATAATAATATAATAATATAATAATATAATAATATAATAATATAATAATATAATAATATAATAATATAATAATATAATAATATAATAATATAATAATATAATAATATAATAATATAATAATATAATAATATAATAATATAATAATATAATAATATAATAATATAATAATATAATAATATAATAATATAATAATATAATAATATAATAATATAATAATATAATAATATAATAATATAATAATATAATAATATAATAATATAATAATATAATAATATAATAATATAATAATATAATAATATAATAATATAATAATATAATAATATAATAATATAATAATATAATAATATAATAATATAATAATATAATAATATAATAATATAATAATATAATAATATAATAATATAATAATATAATAATATAATAATATAATAATATAATAATATAATAATATAATAATATAATAATATAATAATATAATAATATAATAATATAATAATATAATAATATAATAATATAATAATATAATAATATAATAATATAATAATATAATAATATAATAATATAATAATATAATAATATAATAATATAATAATATAATAATATAATAATATAATAATATAATAATATAATAATATAATAATATAATAATATAATAATATAATAATATAATAATATAATAATATAATAATATAATAATATAATAATATAATAATATAATAATATAATAATATAATAATATAATAATATAATAATATAATAATATAATAATATAATAATATAATAATATAATAATATAATAATATAATAATATAATAATATAATAATATAATAATATAATAATATAATAATATAATAATATAATAATATAATAATATAATAATATAATAATATAATAATATAATAATATAATAATATAATAATATAATAATATAATAATATAATAATATAATAATATAATAATATAATAATATAATAATATAATAATATAATAATATAATAATATAATAATATAATAATATAATAATATAATAATATAATAATATAATAATATAATAATATAATAATATAATAATATAATAATATAATAATATAATAATATAATAATATAATAATATAATAATATAATAATATAATAATATAATAATATAATAATATAATAATATAATAATATAATAATATAATAATATAATAATATAATAATATAATAATATAATAATATAATAATATAATAATATAATAATATAATAATATAATAATATAATAATATAATAATATAATAATATAATAATATAATAATATAATAATATAATAATATAATAATATAATAATATAATAATATAATAATATAATAATATAATAATATAATAATATAATAATATAATAATATAATAATATAATAATATAATAATATAATAATATAATAATATAATAATATAATAATATAATAATATAATAATATAATAATATAATAATATAATAATATAATAATATAATAATATAATAATATAATAATATAATAATATAATAATATAATAATATAATAATATAATAATATAATAATATAATAATATAATAATATAATAATATAATAATATAATAATATAATAATATAATAATATAATAATATAATAATATAATAATATAATAATATAATAATATAATAATATAATAATATAATAATATAATAATATAATAATATAATAATATAATAATATAATAATATAATAATATAATAATATAATAATATAATAATATAATAATATAATAATATAATAATATAATAATATAATAATATAATAATATAATAATATAATAATATAATAATATAATAATATAATAATATAATAATATAATAATATAATAATATAATAATATAATAATATAATAATATAATAATATAATAATATAATAATATAATAATATAATAATATAATAATATAATAATATAATAATATAATAATATAATAATATAATAATATAATAATATAATAATATAATAATATAATAATATAATAATATAATAATATAATAATATAATAATATAATAATATAATAATATAATAATATAATAATATAATAATATAATAATATAATAATATAATAATATAATAATATAATAATATAATAATATAATAATATAATAATATAATAATATAATAATATAATAATATAATAATATAATAATATAATAATATAATAATATAATAATATAATAATATAATAATATAATAATATAATAATATAATAATATAATAATATAATAATATAATAATATAATAATATAATAATATAATAATATAATAATATAATAATATAATAATATAATAATATAATAATATAATAATATAATAATATAATAATATAATAATATAATAATATAATAATATAATAATATAATAATATAATAATATAATAATATAATAATATAATAATATAATAATATAATAATATAATAATATAATAATATAATAATATAATAATATAATAATATAATAATATAATAATATAATAATATAATAATATAATAATATAATAATATAATAATATAATAATATAATAATATAATAATATAATAATATAATAATATAATAATATAATAATATAATAATATAATAATATAATAATATAATAATATAATAATATAATAATATAATAATATAATAATATAATAATATAATAATATAATAATATAATAATATAATAATATAATAATATAATAATATAATAATATAATAATATAATAATATAATAATATAATAATATAATAATATAATAATATAATAATATAATAATATAATAATATAATAATATAATAATATAATAATATAATAATATAATAATATAATAATATAATAATATAATAATATAATAATATAATAATATAATAATATAATAATATAATAATATAATAATATAATAATATAATAATATAATAATATAATAATATAATAATATAATAATATAATAATATAATAATATAATAATATAATAATATAATAATATAATAATATAATAATATAATAATATAATAATATAATAATATACTAATATAATAATATAATAATATAATAATATAATAATATAATAATATAATAATATAATAATATAATAATATAATAATATAATAATATAATAATATAATAATATAATAATATAATAATATAATAATATAATAATATAATAATATAATAATATAATAATATAATAATATAATAATATAATAATATAATAATATAATAATATAATAATATAATAATATAATAATATAATAATATAATGTAACCCAGTGTTACCAGCCATCTGGGTATCTGGATTCATAATTGATTATTCCAGTCGAGTTTGAGCAAACATACATTTTGAAATTGTGCCTTTATGGTTATTATGACTTGTGACAGCCATCTAATGGAAAAAGGAAAGGCAATGATAGGAATAATTCATTAATTTTAACGGGGTGTGAGTGTTGAGGTCCCCATGAGGTAACAATCGGCAGTCGCACCTTGATTCCAGTACAGTATGGCGCTGTAAATTTTATTATTTTGTAATTTTTGGTTATGTGATCGGTTGCATGTGGATACTCCTTTATCTTTTCACGCAGTTATTAAGAAATTTACTCCATATGACCAAGTGAATGGTATTATTCCAGGCATTTGCGACATCCCCTGTAGTGGGTTCATTAGGCTTAAAGGGTAATAATGACACTATGAATTTCATATGCGGATCGAAATCTAAATTTTAGTCGAAGTTTTTGAGATAAAGTTTTTCTTCCTCTGTGTATTCTTCGACTTCTGGTAATTCCTATATCTCCTAATATTTCTTTAGAGATTTTTTAAAGAAAACATCCAGTCCGTAGTATAAGGGAGCCTATAGATCAGCTAACTACAATTGGTTTAGGTAAGCCAATTAGCTTCGTTTAACTGGTTTGGATGGTACAGATTCAACGTGATCTTTGGTACTTTATGTGCAGGTAGGTCAAAAGTAAATGCTAATTTCGTTGTAGATTTGATCAATAGCATCGTTACTCTTCATGAGCTTCGGTAGCATCTTCTTTAGAAGTATCATTAGTATTTTCACGAGATTTCAAGTATTTACTACATCCGCATCACTATAGGATTTTTATCCTGCAGCAAGGTGAAGGCGGTGAGGGCACTTGTAAAAGCTTTTAATTCGGATATAATTTGGGAGTTACAGTTCGGTATGAACAACTGAATTATGTTTTTTTACACTAGTCGCATCGTCCACGGGTTCTACATTTATATATACGGTGACCTTCTGCTGGGAGTTATATCATCCTTAGATGGTGTTTGTCTATTGTCAACGTTGCACTAAGCTCATATTGTTAAACTTAAGACAATCACTAAACGGCAGTGCCCATCCATTAGAGCATAATTGGTAGTAGTTTTTCATCCGTGTAGAAATCATTGGCACTTGTCTCGTAGGTGTTTTCTTTGCCTGTTGTTTTAGGCCTTCAAGTGCGATCATCTATTCACATTCCGATTAACTGGACAAAAAGATGGCAAAACCAGATAAATGGAATCAAATCAATTACTGTTAACTTCACTTACCAACAAAACTGTTAACTGCTTTGCAATAATCAACCGATACACACCTTCAATTTCAACAAAGGTTGGCTTATATGAATGAAAACTACCATAAAAGATTTCCAATTTGCGCAAATGTTTTAGAATGCGCATGCGCTTACATTAAAATGGAAGTGATAAAATTTAACGATCCGATTTATTTTTTGCCATTATTATACATTTCAATTTGCGAATATTATTTTCGTATACTTGACCATTTTCAATAAATACAGGGGCAAAGCAATACTATACGTTATCAGTATGCATTATCATACAACTGTCATAATCATAAAAAAGAATCATATAACTTTCTTATTTTGTTTGTTTTTTTTATTATCAACGTTCTTGATTATTTTGTTTTCAACATTTTTACGAGTTACCAATTTTAACAGTCTATCGCCGTGGGTGGCCATTACCGCGACGAAATCAGTCAACCAGTGCAATTTTTGTATTTTTGTTTCTTTGTGGGTATTAATTGTATAGGCGTATTCAACTCGCGGTGTATAACAACATGTTATCGGGTGCAAATCATATACATAACATCGATATAATTCCCACACAGCCCACACCCGTGCTCAACAAACGTATGGATGATATTGTCATACAGTATCTTGAAAATCGATAAAAATGTAAATTTTATAGTTTTGTTGTTGTCTTACGTCTCGTGACGTTAGACGAAACACTTTATAAATTAAAAGTGAAAATCTTGAGATGCAAAATAAAAAATCTAATTAACGAACTCAATTTAAAAATAGAACTTAAGTATATATTATAATCTTATCTTGCGAGTACAATAAAAATTTTAACCATTTATGTACTTGAGAGTGAATTAAGTTTAAGTGTTTAGTGACTTAGCGGGTTTGAAATGAAATCGCCACCAATTATAAATGAGATGCAACGTCCAAACCATCAATAATTAGATATATACATTATATATATATATATATATATATATATATATATATATATATATATATATATATACGGTTGTGCATATTAAAAGTTAATTATAGTTATTAATCGTATAAATTAGAATTAAATTAATCCATTAAATGGAACTCGATTATCTCGTACATTTTTTATGTAGACGAATATTTAAGATGTGTTGTGAAAATACAGCACACCAAAGACAAGGGGTAGCAGCGAGAAGGTGTCAATATTATATTATGATAGCAATTTGTGAATGGGAAAGAAAGCTGGTTTCGATTTATTTAATTACCGGAAGTCATGTAAATTAATATACATTGGATAGTTATGTTGTATAATTAAAAATACCACACCGAGCATATCTTATTTATTGATCTCGCAAGCTCTACTCTACATTAAGAAATGTATAATAAACATAACTTCTTATTTTTATATATTAATGGGAAACAGTTAATCTCATTATGGTGTTGTTGGTAATTGTATGTGTGGCGACACAAACTACTGTGTATATAAAAACATTACAAATCGCGTTCATCGGGTTCATTGCCGATACACGTTTTAAAAGTTGCTCAATATTTTTAAATAATGTAAAAAGCTTAGAAGTTTATAGTTTACTTTGAAGGGTTTTCAATGAGTCCTTGCCGTTTCCACTAAAACTTCATAAACATATCAAATAAATGTAAAATTACTAAATTATTAGCGTCGGAAATATTCCATTCTTTTTTTAACACGTTTTAAATTTAATAGAAAATAAACTTAACGAAACTTTTTTAGTTTAACAATCCAAGCGAAATATTTTTCTATTTTGACTATATAACGTTTTTTAAAAAGTAATAAGTACATTTTTTTAACTGTACTCAAAAAAAAAAACGAGAAATTAACGAGTATTTAACGATAATAGGTTTTAAAAAGGTAAATTAAAATTTTGATTTAAAAAATTGTATTCTTTAAATAATTTAATCCAATTATTTGCCAATTGTTTTATACATTTTTACCTCGATATTATATTACTCGGCCTAATTTAAGATGAACTAGCAATTGTAGAGTATCTACCAATATCAGTGTGATATTAATATCTTTAAACTTTTTTCTGTTTGGACCAAAAAGAACGGTTCAAAAACGAACTTAACGAAAATAACTTATCTAAAATCAGTAATTTAAACATTAGTTAAATCAAAGGTTATTTATAACATTAGTAGTTTATTTAAACAATTCAATTTGTTTACTTCCAAAAACACCCTTTCGTTAAGTTAACTTGTCGAAACTTTTCAAGTTTAACGAAGCAACGATTGATATTTTTATTTTGATTATAACATTATGTAAAAATTAACCACTAAAAATTAACTAAATTGTACTTAAATAACTTAACGAGTATTTAACGAAACCTTTTATAAAAATGCATCTTACTTGTTTTTTAAAGTAAATTAACAAATCCGTATCACTTTTTAAATTGCAAGGTATGGAAAAGTTATTGGAACTGGTAAAGTTTCCACAACTTCAAATACAATAGTTGCTGGTATGAAAAATACAAAATACCGATAAGTTTAACACGCGTTAAGAATTAGTTTGAATAACTAATTTAACCGTGTTTATGAAACTAGTGAAGGCTTTTGATTGTAATTGGAAATATCATTGTAACTTAATATTTTAATTAAACATTGAAAAACTGAACGAAACAATTTATATATTTATTTGTAGCTTGATTTAATGATTCAAGTAATTTAAACCATTTAAATTTAATTTCTTAATTCAGCGAATACGTTTTTTGCAAGGTCCTACAAACATGGCGGAATTATTTGGAAACCGGAAAAATTATCTTTTTAACACAATAAATTGCTAGCAATTTGGTTAAAAGGTCAGACAAGCATTTAGATAATAATGATCTAAAATCGAACTTAACGACTAAATTAACGAAAATTACCATTAAACAGTTCATTCAAAAATTTATGAAATTTTAGTAATTCTAAACTGTTTTTTCAACACAGTTTCGTTAAGTTTAACTTAACGTTACTTTTCAAGATTAACCAAACATAATATAATTTTGCATTTTCCATCTAATTTCACATACAATAGCTTATGTGAATTAAAGTTTACATACACTTAAGCTTTGAATAGTGTCGAAAAACTGTAGACCCTGTGCCTAACGTGGAACTGAAAGTATTAAGCTGAATGATATGCACATAGAACTAAAAATGTAAGTGGTTCTTATCCTTAAATGTGCGCCTGTATTCCAATATTTTTCCACTTTATAAACAACGCGTTAACGAACCCTTCTTCTCGGATGTAGCTAGGATGTAACTGGCAAAACGAGTTCTTCAACAACTCGCTGATGATGAGCAAACTGGATTTACAATTGCACCCGAAATCACATAAAAAAGTTTTCGGCATGAATGATGTCTTGTCTGGGTCAGGTCAACTTTCAAATGCAATTAAATTACTACAGTAATTAATCAAAATGCTGAATAAAGAGGGCTTATGTCTAAACAAATAAACTCGATAGCTTTGTATTTTTTTTTTTCAAATTGCTGCTGCGATGGAACGAGTAGTGACAAAGCGAACAATTTAGCCCGACATTGCAAGATTTTATGATAAATAAGGGCTGACTGATGTTATAATTCTGACAGCTAAAGTCGCATTACAACAGTTGCTGCAAGTAAATATGAAGTGGGATCACCGTTGTCCGAAAATTACGAAGTTAAGAGGCTGAAGTTTGGCAAACAATTGCAAGAGATGCCAAATTTAGAAGTTAATCGATGCGTTACACCATAGAATAAGATATAAAAAGATGATCCAATTAGAACAAAAAAGGAAAGTAAGTGACAGGTACCTCTAATATGATGACGGGTACCGCTAGTTTAAATACAACCATTTAAAAGCATTTTTTGGCTTACTGTTCAAAGTACAAAAATATATTTCTCAACTACAAAGAAAGAATTCATTGCAAAGAAAGGCTACTTGGTTTTATTTTTTACTGTAACCAAGAAAAACGATTTCTTCTTTTTATTTTTACTTTTTTTTTACTATTATTTTTTCTCAATACTAATTTTTGTTGTTTGTGTATGGGCTATCTTTATTATATCTTAATCTATGGTTATACGATTCGAGAAGTGTAACTCGGTACAAATGCAAGTTTTGCAAGGCTTTTCAAACAGGATATGGTTCATTTTTATATGTAAATTGTGTCGATGAAAAAGGAGAACAATCCACGACAGTCACAATACCGAAGCTTGAACTATGCTGTTTTTAGTTAACCTTGTAACCAACTAAACAATTTATTCATCGTGTGAAAACATAACATCTATTTATAAACAGCTTAGTTAACTACGCTGGTCCTCCTCAATTAAAAATCAATCGAAATACGGCGACCATAGCATACATCGCTATTTTCGTATACATTTTCGTTAACAAAGGCAATTCCATTGCACTGGTATTCGAACTGTCAACAAGTTATCAGAGTTTATAAATTCCACAGATTTAAAACAATCAACTTTAAAAATTAACTTGATTTCGATCTCCTGACGTCCATCTACATTTTCTGTAGATCAATTGAAAATAATGAACATGTTTGCACAAGCCTGTTGACAGCTCGTTGCGCTCAAAATACAGGATTTCTTTCTTTGAACTACGTGGAGAACATCTTTTTGCGAAACTCATGGATGATCTGTGGAAAATATGAATTATCCTTTATTTTAGCGGCTTGGATAGACTCCATAATAGAATTATCCTAGCTTTCAGATCATCCTGCAAAATGGAAAATTTTGTTGTTAACCGAGTATCACTCATCAAAATCGGACCACTATTACGTGTTTTATTGCACAATTTATGCATATTGATAATTTTGTAATCTAAGCCCTTGCCTTGATTTGCTCGAAAAAAATTTATGAAAATGTATGAATATTTTGCAGCTGTATTTATGCTTACATCGAGAGCTTTTGATTAAAGCATTACTCATCAAAATCGAATTACTATCCCATCTATCTTACCTATTTGTCAGCGATACGTGACAGTAAACGGAAGAGCAGCTGTAGGAGATAAAATCTGAAAATGATAAAATGAGCTTATCATAAAGCAAATTATTCGAAATAACTTATGACCAACTTACATTTTTCCATTTTGATAAATGACCACAAACATATTTTGTCAGTTTAACGATTATTTCATTTAATTTTCGTGCATAATAATTTTTTTAAAATTTTTTAAGTTATATGCATTTTAGAATTTTGCGTGTATTGAGAGTGTTGATGCATTATTTTACTATTATTATTTTTGTAACTGTCAGATTGATTGATTGATTCATTGATGAGACTGTGAGATATAGCTCTTGTGAGGTGTTCCGATTAACGCCGGTACTATTACCACAGCCTTTTTACATTTAACAAACGGATAGGAGGGATTTTCATATATTTATATTTCTATAAATATATTTTCATGTATTACAGAAACGACCCGGTTTCGGAGGGAAAGGAGAGATATGCCAGTAATGACAGAATTGGTCCAGTTTCAAACTACTGTTAGCATAAGACAATCACAATTTTATTGAACTGTGCAACTCCACCAACTTATCCACCAACTGTATTCTGCAATAAAAATCCCCTAAAAACCAAAGACTGTAATTGACTGTATTAGACTGTAATAATTATTTATAAACTTTATTTGACACAAAACTTTAAAATTAATACATATTAGATTTTAAAAAAATTTATTAAACATTACGAATCAATTGAATTAACCGTTTTATGACAAATACGTCCATTATTTTTGTTTTAACTGTCAGGTGATAACGAAATGTAATTTTTTAATTTATTATAGCCTGCGGATTGGATGGAGATATTAGTTGCTTTCCAGTCGACGGCACGTTGTGCTTGATGGTAAAAAAACTATATTAACTACTCGCAACTGCTCTTACTATTTTTCTTGTGTGGTTACTCGAAAATGTTTATTGGATAAATAAAATTTAGTATTTCATAGAATTGTGTCAGACGATCTCTTTATCAACAGAATTTTATCGAATGCTTAAGCGTCATCCTTTTAATTCTTGAAGAGTTACCACTCGTATACCAAGCTGATTTAGCTTCTGAAATTGTAGTAGCTGAACGTTTTCTTCGATATGATTCGTAAACATACCAGCCTTTTTTTTTGGGACTTTTTGCTCAGGCCCCATCATCCTATTTAAATGGAGGCACATGAATTCTACGCGTTAATTGCCTTTCACAGTGAGTAATTAGAATTGAAAGAGGATTTCAGACCATTACTTACATTGTTATAAGAATTGTTTTGTTCTCCAGTTTGTTGCAACAGTGGCATTCATATGAAAATAAGCATACGCGACCGATAACGGTTATGGTTACAAATTTACACCAATCATGCAACCCAGAAGACATTAAAAGTGAACTGTGCGAAAGGGGTTTTAAAAGTCTTGATGTCGTCAATAAAATTAAAAAGTCTAAGAAAGGGGATGAAGAAATAAGAATTCCTCTTCCTCTATTCATGCTAACCTTCGATAACAAAGAAGATATAAGAAAAATTTACGAAATAAAACATATAAGCCATATGGGAGTAAAGATCGAGGCGGTTAGAAGTAATCGTATAATCCCGCAATGTAAACGTTTTCAGCGATATGGCCACACTCAAAAGTTCTGCCAACACGAACCTAGATGTGTTAAATGTGCTGAGAAACATTTAACTATTACTTGTGAGAAACCCAGGATCACCGCCACAAAGTGTTCAAACTGTGCACAGGCCCACCCTGCAAGCTACCGAGAAATAATTAAAATAAACCAATGAATTTACAAAAGAGTCAACCAACAGAATTCTTTAGTCATCATGTCAGAGGTGGTATATCTAATGCACAGGTGGCTGCGACAGGAAAGTCAGCTCAGGATCAGTGGTGAACTCTACACATTCGAATACTCTGATGGAAACTATGTAGAATGTTTCGAATGCCATAAGCAACCTTTCTGAAAAGCTACAAAGATTGGAGCAGGGCAATTCTGCTTTATTATTCTAATTATTTCTCACAAAATGATGTACCAAGAAAAATTGAGAATTTCTACATGGAATGCTAACGGTATTAAAAATAAAAAACATGAACTTGAAGCCTTTTTAAAAATGCAAAATATCGATGTGTGTCTGATATCTGAGACCCACTCAACAAGACAATCTTACTTAAAAATTCAGGGTTACCAACTTTACGAAACAATTAATCCGGATAACCAAGCAAGAGGTGGAACCGCTGTTATAATAAAAAACTATATTAAACACCATGAATGCCAGCAATATCAATTACCTGAAACCCAGCTTACCGTAGTAGAAATAATATCTACTAAGCAACGCCTTCAGATATTTTCCACCTAGATACAATCTGAAGAAATCAAAGTACTTGAATATCCTACAACATTTCAATGGTAGATTTATATTAGGAGGTGATTTTAATGCAAAACATGTTGATTTTGGATCTAGGCTTACATTCTACTGGCAAGCCGGCATATTGGCCTACGGACGCAGTTAAAACTCCTGATCTACTGGATTTCTTTATACCAAAACAAGTTTCATCAAATTTTATTGAAGTAGAGGATAATTCAGATATGGTCTCTGATCATTCTGCAGTGATACTTACCATAAGCGACAAGATAATTAGGAAGGAAACAACTCTTGTCAATAAAATAACTGAATGAGTTAGCTTCAGATCTGAATTAGAAAGCAATATTAACCTACAAACACGATTAAAAACGGTAACGGAGCTAGAGGAAGAGGTTGAAAACTTCACAAATATCATTCAATTAGCCGCGTGGAATAATACTAAAGAAACAGCATCCAAAACTACTGGTAAAAGCTACCCAAGAGAAATTAGGAACCTGGTCTTAGAAAAACGAGGAGTCCATCTGACAAGACGAACCTAAATAACAAATCACAGCAGCTTAAGTGAGAAATTCAGAAGCTAAATGAAAAATCGTTTTCTTCGTTTCTTGGAAAGTTGACGGCTGATAAAAATACAGACTACTCATTATGGAAGGCAACCAAAAGAATGAAAACCCCAATCATGCAGATCCCTCCTATTAAGCGAAGTGAATGCTCGTGGGCCAGGGATAACAAATCAAAAGCTGAAGTGTTTGCTGATCACCTGGCTGGTATTTTCCAACCGAATGAGACCAAATCGGATATTATAATCGAAAATGGAAGCAATAACTATGGGAGAAGAATCCCTCTAATAACACAGAAAGGAGTTAATATGGAAATTAAATTCCTTCTGAAGACCGGAGACTCCTGGATATAATCTTTTAACAGGAGAAATTCTAAAGCAACTACCAAAGAAAGCTATTGTTCAACTAACCCATTTTAATGCTGTTATTAGATTACGGCATGTTCTTTCTGCCTTGAAAGTTGTAAAAGTTAGTATGCTACCGAAACCAGGTAAACCGCCAAATGAAGCTCGTCCGATATCCCTGTTTCTTATCATCTCAAAGCTGATGAAGAGACTTCTTCTGAGAAGAATGACACCAATAATAGAAAGTAGAAACCTAATACCGGATCACCAATTTGGATGCAGATGTAAACATTCAACAATTGACCAGGTTCACAGAATTACAGACATTAAAGAAATGGCGTTAAAAAATAAACAAATTTGTTCTACCATATTTCTGGACATGGCAGGAGCTTTCGATAAGGTATGGCATGAGGGATTAATACATAAACTAAAAGTTATACTTCCGGGACCATATGTTGACCTTCTGGAGTCGTACTTATCTGAAAGACTTTTCAGAGTGAGCCAAGAAGATGACTATTCTGAACTGAGAGAGGTAAGGGCAGGAGTCCCACAAGACAGTGTTCTGGGCCCACTCCTATATCTACTTTATACAAGTGATATACCACAGTCCGATCATGTAAGTAAGCATAGCAACGTTTACCGACGACACCGCTATACTAGCAGCAGCGCAAACTGTCGAAGAGGCAGAGAATAAACTTCAATATGCAAGTGAAGAAATTCACCAGTGGACCAAGCGAACAAACTATTGATTAATCCGCCACCAATCAGCATAAACGATGTCATGGTGCCATACGAGAAGTCCACCAAATACTTGGGTATGACACTGGACATTAAGCTCAAATGGAAAGAGCATGTGAAGAAGAAAAGAAAGGAGCTTAAATCTTAAATATAGACAATTGTACTGGTAAATTGAACGAAGGTCAAAATTAAGCACAAACAACATAATATTGATTTACAAATAAATCCTAAAACCGGTCTGGCTATATGGTATTCAGCTTTGAGGCTGTACTAAAAATGATAACATCAAACCTATACAAAAATTCCAGAATAAGGTACTTCGGATTATAGTCAATGCACCCTGGTACATTCGTAATAAGGATTTGCATCGAGATTTGGAGATACTGGATGTAAAACACGAAATAAAAAGATTTGGAACGAAGCATGAATCGAGGCTATTGCAACATGTTAATGCGAAAGCCTCTCGGCTACTGGATAATGAACACTTGGTTAGAAGACTAAAGAGAACCAAACCCTTCGAGCTCGTCAGTATGTGAGCAGCTACCTATTAACGAACAGGCATTGGAGCATCGCTGGACCAACAGTGACCTCACTATAGTTTAGTTTTTAAAAATTCAGATGTAAATTGATGGTTAGTCTGAAAAGACTAGTTTGAATAAAAAATTTTTTTTCTAACTTTTTATTTTTTATTTTAAAAAGATTTTTTACAAAGTAACTAGTCATTTTTGACTAACAGCGTTTAATTCCAATAATATGCCACATCTATGTAGTCTTTCCATAAAGTGCTATTTTGGTTGATTTTCCATTATGCGCACTACTCAGGTAACTCAAAAGGTTTTAGTCTTTTGAGTCTTCTTATAATACCCTTTTGATGAAGTAGTCTTACAGCTTCAATATTAGGGTGATGATGGAGCCTCTCCTGGTGTTTTTGAGCACATTTCTTGATTTCACTTACGACTGTGTCTATCCCGAGATCTCTATGAAAGTCACTATTACGAGTGTACCAAGGGGCGTTTACAATCCCTCTAAGAACTTTATTTTGGAATCGTTGAACTATCTGATGATTGCTGGTTTTGGTGCATCCCCATAGTTGGATACCATAAGTCCAGACCAGCTTGAGCACTTGTTTATAAAGCATAAGTTTATTATGAATGGATAACTGAGAGTTTCTTCCAATTAACCAGTACATTTTTCTATATTTTAACTGAAGCTCTTCTGCTTTCTTTTTCACATGTACTTTCCACTTTAACTTTGCATCAAGGTTCATACCAAGGTATTTTGCTTGATTTGCATGTGGTACAGGGATATTATTGAGAGTCACATGTAGTGGTTCTATTGACCTACTAGTGCAGTTAATGTGAGTAGACTTTGATTCATTCACTTTAATTCTCCACTTAGTTAGCCAATCTTGTATATTATTTATGGATATTTGTAGTTTGAATGTGACTTCCCCGATTGTGTCACCAACCGCTAGAATTGCAGTATCATCGGCAAAGATGGCGGTAGTTGTATTGCTCATCTGTGGTAAGTCGCTTGTAAACAGTACGAAAAGGAGTGGCCCTAAGACACTCCCCTGCGGGACTCCTGCTTTAGCTTCGTTTATGCTGGAGTAAGTTCCTTCCTGTTTAACTCTAAAGTATCTTCTTTTCAGGTATGACTTTATCCAATTTAAATATTAAACCATCTAGCCAGACTTTGTCAAATGCCTGTGCTATATCCAGAAATATGGCTGAACAAATCTTTTTCAGCCATATTTCTGGATATAGCACAGGCAGATTTTTCTATTAAACCTGTTATTCTATGGACTTGATCGATTGTGGAGTGTTTTTCTCTAAATCCAAACTGATGGGATGGAACAGCTCCTGATTTTATAATTTTTGGTTTAATTCGTTTTAATAATAGTCTTTCAAACAGTTTTGACATGATGGGAAGAAGTGATATTGGCCTGTACGAGGTTAATTCACTTGGTGGCTTACCTGGTTTAGGTATCATTATCACTTCTGCAAATTTCCAAGATAACGGGACATAACGTAGTCTGAAGGAAGCATTGATCATGTCCGATATTTTTTTAATAGCTTTGTTAGGTAGTTGTTTAAGAATCTCTCCAGTTACCAAGTCATATCCTGGTGATTTTTTAAGTACTAAATGGTTCTTTATTTCTTGCTTCACTTCTTTAGCATTAGTTAATGGGATTTCCTGTCTCAAGATGGTTGTATGGTTTTCAATCAATATATCCTGTTGATTAAGTGTTGTTAAATTGGGGTACTTTCGAGATGATCCGCGAACCTTTCCGCTTTTTCTTCTTTGGTTTTAGCCAGGCGACCATTATTTGTTCTTATTGGAGGTATGTGCATAACTGGCCTTTTCAGATATTTGGTTGCTTTCCACAATGAATAATCACTATCTTTTCATAGGTGAGAGATTATAGGTATGAATTTATTAGTTTATTTTTAAATTCCCGCATTTCTCTGCGTAATCGTTGTGTTAAATTATTTAATCTATTTTTGGCAACTGGGTCTCGTGTACGTTACCATTCCCTTCGGGCACTTCTTTTCTCTAAAACTAGTGGTTTAATTTCCATTGGGTAGCATTTGCCAGCTATTTTTTTGTTTGTTGTATTAGTGCTTTTCCACGCTGCTTGCTGTATATCTTTGACGAGCTTCTCCACCTCTTGTTCTAATGTTTTTTCTGATGAAAGTTGAGTGTTTAAAATGATGCTATTGTTTAGTTCAATCCTAAAATATTTCCAGGCAGTATATTTATTTGTTAACATTGGCTGCTTGTCATTTGTAATTATTGTATCACTTATTATCATTAAAATAGAGGAATGGTCAGATGTGGAGTCAAATCCATCCTGCACTTGTATATAATCAACCGGGATTTTTCTTGTTATAAAAAAATCAATTAGTTCAGATTTTTTTTTTTTTTTTTTTTTATATAAATGTTCAGAGCACTTAGGATATATATATATATGTATGTATATCCTTTATATGAAAGTTTATATGTATATCCTTTATATGTATATCCTTTATATGAAAGCAACAAACACACAGCACTACAGCAAAAGGTAAAAGGAAGGATTAGGAGGGAAAAAGGTGAGAGAGGAATAAAAGGAATAAAGGTTTTCAGTCTTCTAGTTGTTTACTTTTGATATTAAGTTTGAATCTCTGTAAATTGTATTCCAAGGGAAACGTCTCGTCGTTCAGTTTATTCCACATTCGCGTACTCCTAACAAAAAATGAATTTTTAAATTTATTGGTCTTCGCGAATTTAATTTCCAGATTGTATCGGTGTACCAGGCGTCTTAAGTTACGTGCGGGCCTATATGAGAAAGAGAATCAAGATCAGATAATAATTTTACTTCTTCAATCATTCGAGATGCTCAGTTTTGGACCCGATCGAGTACAGTTAAATGAGTTTTCGGTGCTCCAGCCCAAATATGAGAATTATACTCCAACCTGGGTCTTATGTAGGTCTTATATATTGTAAGTATTTCGGATGGATTAAAGTAAAACTTACATCGTCGTAGAAATCCAAGACATTTGGCTGCACCAATCGCTGCTTTGTTTATTTGTTCAGCCCAAGATATTCTCTTTGAAATAGTTAAACCGAGAATCTCAAATGTGTCAGACGTAGCCAAGCTGGATTCACCAGTCAGAAAAGACGGTGAATAACCATCAGTTCGGCCAGAAAAAACACAGGTTTGAAATTTTGATTAAATTCAACTCTGTTGGCTTCACCCCATTTAAGAATGACTTTGAGATCGCGTAAGGCGGTCATTCATAGCCATTATCTCTGCGAGAACATCGTTTCGCGATGAAGAAGAAGGTAAACTGTAAGAGGTGGAAAGTGAGCTGTCATCAGCATAGGAGTATATTGGATTGAGAGTTGTTGATAGAAGATCATTGATGAAAATTAGAAAAAGGGTTGGAGAAAGAACGGATCCCTGAGGAACACCAGCGTTTATAAGATGTTGATCGGAAGTCACACCATCCACCACCACTTGGATTTTGCGACAAAGAAGAAAATTCTCAATCCATAAAATTAACGAACCGTGAAGGCCAACTGCCCTCAATTTACACAGCAAACCCTTGTGCCACACACGATCAAATGCTTTTAAGATATCGAGAGCAATGACTTGAGATTCACCAGATTGATGAATGCTTCTGTTCCATTGTTCAGTAACAACATTAATTAAATCACCTGCTGAACGCCCTCCGCGAAATCCATACTGACGATCAGAAATTAGATGATTAGCTTCCAAATATTTCATCAGCTGGAAGTTGATTATGGTCTCAAGTACTTTAGAAAGCACCGAGACGATAGCGATTGGGCGATAATTTAAAGGGTTCGATTTACTGCCCTTTTTTGGCACAGGATATATGTTAGCAGTCTTCCAGATGGAAGGGAAAATGCCAGAAGACATAGATCGGTGAAACAGATATGATAGTGGCTTAGACAATAATTTACAGCAATATTTGAGGACAATTGGGGGAATACAATCCGGACCGACTGACTTGTTGGTGTTAATGCTTGCAAGGACTTTAGCGACAACTCTAGATCTAAATATAATGCGGCGCATCGATGAACTGGCTAGAGAGATAATCGGGGATATTAAGTTAGAATCAGGTAAATTAGAGTTTGCTACAAATTTTCGGGCGAATAGATTAGATTTTTCTTGAGCTGTAGAGAAAATATAGTCCCCATCTTTCAGAAGTGGTATTGATGATTTCCTACTGTTCTAGAAGTTTTCCTCTACTTTGCGGGCAAAGGACCAAAAGGTCCGATTGTTTATGCCCTGCTTTAAGATCTGCCGCAACTCTTCTCAAACTTTTTTTTGATATTTTTTTTTTAGCTTGGGGCACAGTTTGCGTTGCCCGATTTCTAGCCGCTTTAAATATAGCTAAATTTTTATTTGACGGGTTCTTAACATATTTGCGGTGAGAGGCTTCTTTATTGGCGGTTGTTGTTCTACAGTCATGATTATACCAAGGATTGCCAGATTTTGTTTATTTGACTTAGAGAGACTGGAAGGAATGAACTGTTCCATTCCCGTGAGAATCACAGTCGAAACCACAATGGCTGCCTTGTCAATATTACCGAAGGCAAAACAAGAGTACCATTCGAACACTTGAAAGAACTTGTTCAATCCTTCCCAGTCCGCATTTTTATAGTGCCATAATCGACGTTTAGGCGCAACATTCATTTGGCATGACCATGACATTGGAAATTCCGCTGTAATAAGCCGATGGTCCGAGTTTCCCAAAGGAGAACTGACGGAGATACTGTATTTCTCCGCATGAGAAGTTAAAAACAGATCCAGTAAATGACCCGTATCGTTGACCCGATCTGGTATCCTCGTAGGCTGATCTACAAGTTGTGTGAGTTAGTTTAGAGCTGCAAACATTTCAGCCGCCTCACCAGCCGGTGTTACGGACTTAGAATAAGGAAGCCACTTGTCATTGTGGACATTGAAATCACCTGCCACAGCGATTTCAGCATTTGGTGATTTCTGAAGAATGCGCTCAATGGAGTCTGACAGAGTATCAAACCCAAAATGAGCAACGCTGTTTGCGATATTTGGGCTTCGATAGAGACCACATAGGAAGAGGGGGTGTTTCGAGACATGAATTTCAACCCAAATGAAGCTAAACTCATTATTCGTGCTTTGGCCTAAAAAACTGGGAATGGAAAAAGGTATATCGTTGCGGATATACATGGCCAGCCCCCTATGGTGAATAAGCCGATGGATTAAGGAGTAACCCTTAATACCGATGGCCGAAGAATCACCGGAGTCCAAAATTTTGGTCTCGGTGAGAAGTAGAACCGCTGGTTTTGTAAAAGTTGTTTTATTTTGATCACTGGGCCAATAAGTTGGTTTTCCAGTGTTTCAATAAATAAAAAAAAAATAAAAATAAAAAATTTTGTTAATAAATTTGCATAATTATGTTGGTGCAGTTTTTTTTTTAGTTAAATCACACTGGTAAATCGAATCGATCTGTAAAAAGCATTTGAGAGAAATGTTGTGGGTACGACGTCGCTAACGAACAATTTGGCATGCAATTCACACAATTCAAGAAGATATATTGTAACTTATGTGCGTTTAAAATTATCTTATCTTGTGTTTACTATCGTAAAAAATGCATTCTTCGCTTAAACGAAAATTTCTTATCTATCGGTATAAATCTCAAACACACATAAATGACTAACCATCGTGTACTTAAGTTAAAATTATATTTTATTTACATACGAAAGTATACACACATATTTTAGTTTTTGTTGTTGATCCGTATGAAGAATTTATGATTAATTTTGAAACGTAAAAATTTTAATTATTCATGTTCATATGTGCATTTCAAAGGTACTTTGTGTATAGTTGAGAAATGTCAAGTTCATTTGAAGGTATATAGAAAAATATTTTCTATATACCAAACATATACGAGAGTCAAATTAAATGTTTTTGTCCTCGACGAAGAAAATTTAATGCCTGGAATCCAAAATTTTGGAAAACAGCAAACTAAGTGTATCGAGCTTAAATAATCCATAATAAAATAAAGTGAATATGGCCCTAATAAAAGTTACTTTCACGTTCAATACCCAGGACTTTATTATACGACCCTCGTATATAAATAAGAATAAATAACAAGAAATTAGAGAACATAAAAGATATACGAACAAAATATTTTAAAAACTATTTTATCGTCTTAAGAAGCAGTCACGGTATGCGAGTACAGTGTGAAAATTATAATTAATGAATTCACTTAACCAATTAATTATATTGGATACTTCAACGTGTTTCAATACTTGCTTGCCGCCATAAAACAGATTGTCTCCTGCTCGTTCCATCAACCAGCGCGCATATATCACAAACATTGTCGTAATTTATTTATTTTTTTTTTTTTTTTAGTTGAGGTAAACTAATTGAAATACATAATATATCCCGTCATAATATTTACCGATAAGAAAAGCAATTATCTCTTATCACAATAAATATTTAGACAAATATTTTGTCATATATATTTTCACTGAACGATATCTTATCAATGTGTTATGATACTATTTGATTTTGTATATAAATACGGAGTAATGAGTTCATCGATTTTATAACGAAAAGACGCGGGAATATCCCGTATATAAGCATACAATCGGAAAACATTTTGTTTGAGAATCTCACAATGCAGACAAACAACTTTCCTATAGTTGTTGGGTGTGTACTTTAAATATTTTAAACTAAACATGGTTTAAGTCGCATATATCAATCATTCCATCAATTTATCTATATATGTATGTATATATGTAATTTGTCAAGTAAATTAATTAAGATTTGAAACACTTAAGAAAAGTAGACACAATGAAAGACAATATACAAGGGGGGACGTGACAAAAACAATTTAAAATTAATTTATCAATTTAACCAACTGCTAATGGATTTTGAATGGTTAAGATATGTGATCGTCTTCATATCACACACACACGATTTTTTAAAGTTACATTCGAAATCGTAGTTGGTACTAAAACGTCACTTAACACGATACAATTAGTGTTGGTTAATTATTGAACTGGTTTGAGCATTTCGATTCGAACCAAATTATAATATGTTGAGACATGGAAATTACGTTGACTATCACAATTTAAGATTTCGAATGTGATTAAGCAATAGGGCTCCGGTGTTTAGGGATACCACTATGCCTAGTAAAAGGCGTTTATACGAGCATGCTATTCTTAGAATTCCAACACAGCATCCTTGGCTTATCGTAGGAGGCGATTAAACACAGATTGGATCGATGGACTGACGATCTACATCCTTAAAAGGATATATAGCAATAGCTATACAAAATAGTTGTAGCAAAAGGCTCTAGGGAAGCTCAGGATTGGGACTCTTATAAGGAGCACCTTAAAAAGTATAAAAAGGAATTAAGAAAAGCGCAGTGTTTCGGAGACCTCGCAATGTGGACAACGTCTAGTGACAGATGGGCTGTGGACAACGTCTAGTGGGGAATCATTGGCGCTCCTGTTGGAAACCCATTTCCCAGGTAGTGTGGATGTGTCGACAGAGCTTGGTAGGAATAGGGAAAAATTATCGTCGGGGTGCCCGGAGGAAATCGTGTGCAAAAACCGGATCCTATGGGCACTAAAAGGTTTTAGACCCAATAAATCGGCCGGCCCGAAAGGTATCATTCCAGTGGAATTGAAAAAACACTCGTCGAGCATTCTCCCATGGCTAGACGTGATCTTCAGGAGGTGTTTAAAGCTGAATTATATTCCTAGGAAATGGACGGAGGTTAGGGTGATTTTTATCCCGAAAATGGGGAAGAATTCACAGGCCTATCCAAAGGACCTAAGGCCTATAACTCTATCATCCTTTCTGCTGAAAACATTGGAAAGACTGATTGACGTGAACATACGTGCAAAAATAAAACCCAGTAATTGGGCGACTGCTCAGCATGCGTACTGGAAAGGGAAATCTGTGGACACGGCTCTGTATTCCCTGGTGCGAACAGTTCAGAAATCAATCCATTTGAAAGAGTTCTGTAAGGTAACCTAACTATATGTCATTAAAGAAATTCATATTTTAATTTTGTAGACTATCCAGCTGTTGGACAAAAGAAAAGCATTAACTTTCTATCCCTATACAAATTAACAAAATGATGAACTAAACCAGCATATAAATACTGATCGTAAATCACCTTATCAATTTGTGCCTGCTAAATTGGGCCATCCCGCTTACCTTTGGTAGAGGCTGGTCGGATGAACACAATTCGGCTAGAATAGAATAGTAAAGAGAACTACTTTAGGGAGGTATTTTTCTTTTAGTGCCACTTGTAATAAAGTAGACACTTAAATTTTATTTAAGGACTAATTTTTTTATTTTGTCCCTGTTTTGGAAATGATTTGACTTTACAGTGATGAGTTTAACCACGGAACGATACGTACAATGACCTGAGAATGTGACGCCTGTACTCTGCCGGAAAGGAGTGGTCACATTACTACAGCGGACCGCATCGTTCACCCTCGTTTAAATCACTCTGCAAAATCGCACTAAAAAAATTGTGAGATTACCCACACACAAGGTCAGTATAAAAAAACAAACTTTCAACAATTTCACTGACAAACACTGACAATTACACTTTTTCACATTTATACTGCAATTAAAACAAAAAAAAACCGTCAAAATTTCAACCACTACCGTAATTACTAATTCATTGCTCGGAGTGCGAGTTGGGACCTGCCACCAATAAACGTGTAATCAGGGATCAAGCAGATGCAAATTCACCGTTATTAAACTATCACTACACATGTAGGACACACCATGTATTAGGTCAGGCAAGCCGCAGCCCTACCGATGTTAGAACAGTTTGTTTCGTGTTTTAATCACTATACTTAATCACTTGTATTCACAAAAACGTATTTATTTATCCACCAAATCACTGAAAATAATAATTAAATTTACCGAATTTGTGTGGCCTCGAATTTGTGCGCCACTTGTAATGAAGTGGACGCAACTTTTATTATTGGACCGTTGTGTTGGCCTATGTTTGGGCGCCATTTGTAATAAACAAGACTCAGGAGCAAACCTAAGTCCTGACAATTACATAAATTGTCCAACGCGCTCTCCACCGCAGCTGTATATATCCCGCTAGCTCAGTGCGAGGATATGGTCGTGGGTGTTAGTGGTGTCGCTTTTGGACCTTGATAAGCTGCATATTAGATTTGATGAATCAATAGATTCAAAAAAGGTAAAAAGGGGAATAAGAAAATTCGGACAGTCTAGCCGAAACTGTACTTGAAGTGCTCCAAAACACTACTATCCCTACGTAGACCTGACTTAAGTATAGTCGTAGGGATGCTCACAGGACAGTGCCTTATTGGGGAGCATGCGAGTAGGCTTTTGTCAATGGCAAATGACTTTTGTAGAAGCTGTATGGATGAGGAGTAGGAAGAGACTGTGAGCCACTTCCTCTGCTCATGCCCGACGTTAGCTTACAGGAGGTATAAACATCTAGGCAAGTATTGATTCGACGGCCTTATGGATCTCGAGAACTGCAATGTGCGAGATTCTTACGCTACATAAGTAGCTCTGAATGGTTCCAATAAAGGTGAAAGGGGGTATCCTTTGGTATCACAATGGATCGTCACAGGTCTAAGTGTATGTTAGAAGCCACTCTACTCTAACCTAACTGGCCCAGCGAACTTCCGCGTTCCGTTACACAACCTAGGATGGTTCAGATTGCACAGCATGATTATCACAGATCCGACCTTGAGCATCAAGTTATGCGGTGGTATTACCGGCAAATCAAGCGCATTCAAAAACTCGATCGGATAGTTGGTTGCCTCGTTTTGATTGGTGATATAGTCAACGGATTTGAAACAAGGTATTTCCCCAGCAATTTGGTTTTGAATCAAGTAATTAAAACTGTCTACATCCTTGTTCTTCACTGCCAAAATCACTCGTTCGCTGAGCCAATCGTGATTCATATAAATTTGGAGGATGTCCGGAACATTTTCGTGATAAGCTCTTCCTTCGACTTCGTGACTATGCTAGTGGTTAACTTCAACTTCTTCACAAAGCGCCAGAAGTTCGACGATTTTAAACATGCGTTGACTTTATCTGCAGCTGTCGATCTCGGAATGACAACGCTCACAAACGCTATTTGAGCGAATTGTGGCATAAAGCAATGAAATCATAAATGTTTTACATGTTCCACCGGGAGCTTCGAGGAAGAATATTCCACCATTTACAATTCACGATTAAATTCATCGTGCATCAAACGAATTATTGCTGGCATGCCCAATTTCGACATATAGCTGCCACAAAAAATCCCACACATATCTTCGATCACGTATAAAGCTTCGTTGTGTATCTCGTATTTGTTCTACAATTCCAATGCTTTCGATATATGACACGTCACAATGACGTATCATATATGATCGCGAACAATGTACGAATTTGATTTGCCGGCACAGAAATAGAGGCATTGGCGAGTGTTGAGCCCCAATGAAGATAGAAGCATTCGTCTTGTCGTGGATGAACGATATACACGCGACTAAGCGCATCAGTCGAATACACATCAACGTATCCTGCAATAGGTTGACCTTTCTTTCGTCGTTGAAACTTCTTCATCGACTGGTTCTAATAGCGTGGCATTTCTCAGTAAAGTAATGTTCGTGCAAAGGGATCGCATTGACAAATTTCGAAGAAATTCGTGAGTATTGTAGCTGGTGGTCGTTCTGCTCGTTGTGCTGCATCAGCTTCCGTGAAATAGAGACAAAGTCCATTCTCCAAGTGCACCCACCAATGTTGAACAGTAGGAGGACGTTCGTATATTGCAAATGAGTAAATACGCTAAATTGCCTCATTGCAACTGACATAACGGCCCAATTGGAATCTTGATACTTCGTAATTTGCATCCGGAGCAGCAATGCCAAACACTGCCAGGTCGCCTTTGTTCACATATTTGCAGACATATTTAATGGACTTAATGGAGTAACAGTACTCAACATTGCTGGTGATTATCGACCGCGACATATTTTCCTTTCACCGAAGTGGACGATGCCGATATGGATAACCGTCGTTTCCACTAATTGTGTATGTCAGCAACGAATGTGAATATTGTTATGTGTATTTTCCATACACGGTGAATCTGGGTTGTGATCTCCGCACGGACCGTAAATCATATGTGTTGCGGCTAACTCGGGGAACAACTCGGGGTCGGCTTTTGGATCTAGTATTTCGGTGCTTTTTCTAGATTTACATCGAATTTTCAAGATTTACAGCGATCTTGGATGCTGTAAAGCGTGAAAAACGATGCAAACCTTTCTTCTGGTTTTTCCGGAAGTTTCGAAGTTTTCCACTCAGATTTTCCAATTTCCCTTCTAAAAGACCGTCTGGATCGGATACGGACAAAATCCCGTACAAAAATTTAATTTTTCAATTTTCCGAATTTTCTGACTTTTCCGGTAGATTTTCTTAAAATTTACTTTCGTAAGAACCATTTTCTGGCAATTGCGAGCATAATTGCCCAGAGCATATTTTATGGCATCTAAAAATAAAAATTATAGTGATTAATGCTGCTCCAATGTCATTACCGCTTGAAAATTATTGGACAGCTGTGCCAAAAATTTGGGATGATTCTTGATTGGCAAAGCAAGCAAAGATCGATAATATAGATGTCGGGAGGTCATTTTCCTTATAGTGGCCAAATTGATGACCCAAGTTCAAGTAGTAAGGTAGCTAAAGGTACTTATAATTCTCTGTCGCAAATGAAAGCTACCCCAACTAAAAACAAGCATCTTGATCAATGACAAATAGATTCCATCGCCATATAACTAGGCTCAATTTACTTGTAACAAACGCCATCAGAACAAATAATGATATGTTCGTATATCAGGATTATATTCATCAAAAATATTATCTCCAACTCCTGTGCAGATATATTCTGAATTTAAAGTGACATTTCCTCCTCCAAATTACTTTATTGAATGGAACGTCAAAAATACCTGGAATCGTTTAGCATGGATTGCAGAGCTGGTATAGCAGGCACCAAGACGTCAAGTTAGTGAATTTCGTGGTACTCCAGTGTGTAATAAAATGGTCCCTAATCAAATCCGCTTTACTGAACCGTCAAACGACTATGATTTTGTGTTCGCTGTATCCTTGCCAAATTCACCTTCATACAATTCAGACAACACGCGTAACAAGAAGATGTGTTGTAATTGTGAAAATATTCCCCAATTTTCAATAACTTAACAATCCTTACTGGGCTTAAATTTTGGTTGTGGGACAAAAAATGTCATAAAAATTAACAGGCAGAACCCCAAAAACCGACACATATTTCCAATCTGGAATATTTCAAAACCAGACGAAAAATTAATAAGGTAATGGCCGAACCGAAATTACTATGCAATGATAATAATAGACCATATTATGCGAATATGCGATACCACATAAGGATCTCTTGGGTAACGAAGTAAGTATTTCAGTTTTTGGTTTGGATTCAGAACATTTCATCATAGACAATAAAATTATATCACCGATAAAACAAGAAGAAATGTACCTCGATTTAGACCGTGTGCTTGATTTTGAAGCTATGGAAGAAAGTGTCAGTGATTGATCGTCTCCGGTGTCTGTAGTTGCGAAGGAGAGCGAAAATGTTTCGAAGCAAGAAAGGCCAACTCGGTTACAGTGAAGGACGCTTATCGTTTGCATTTGTTTAAAGAGCTACTAGATCGATTAGATAAAAATATAGTTTATTAGCACTATCGACCTATATACAAGACGCCATTTGGTAAATTTTTTGCGATCATTTAGCAATTCTAACTTTTAAATGTAAAAACAAGTAAATTTGTCTTACAAGAAACGAGGTTTCTTGAGGGTTATGCGACTAGAGAAGGAATTGACGACTATCCCGTTCCATAAGCTGCAAAACAAATTTCTAGGAATGAACCGGTTCTGGTTAATTCAAACTTTACATAACCTACTTTTTTTTGTACATATAGTGCGACGTCCTGTTTACTACAGGAATATAGGAAGCGTATTACTCCAAAAGTTTGATGATGGGGGAGAACATCCAATTTCGTTTACATCGCATAAGTTGAACAGAAGTAAAATAATATACAAAGTAATTAAAGCATCACGGAAGTGCGGAATGTTTGGCTGCAGTGCTGAGAATTAAAAAGTGTTAGCCCTACATTGAGGGTTCTTCATTCACAGTAATTACATATCACTCGAGTTTACGTTGGTTGATGGACTAGCGGGATTTAACAGGCAGGCTAGCAACATGTTCATTAAAATGGTCAACATGGTCAATCCTGAGTTCTGACTGTCTGTCTAGAGCGATTTCACATGGATTTAAATTCTGAGTCCTTTAAAAAAGACGAGAAATAGTTCGTAAAACTGTCAGAAAATACGATAGTAATCTTTATCAACTAGAAAATGAATCTGGTGGTTCCGCCAGATATCGATGCCCTAGTCGCCAAATTAAGTGGTCACATTAATAAAACACAAACACATTTTTAATCGTAAAAAAAAATTTAGGAAGTAAAGTTGTATATGAAAGCACATTATAGATGAATCAATTCTAAAATAGTAACTAAGCTTAAATAGTAATTATACTAGAAAGGTACCAGTTCAGTTGGTTTTGATATCTTTTTTAAGTATATAACCATTACTTAAAAGCTTACCGCACTTAAGCCAAGAAGCTGAACTTAAATCCCTTTAGCTTTACTTAAAAGCTACCCTTAGTTATTCTGACCTTAAAAAAATTGATAACTTTTACAAGCTTTCAACATTTATTTTGTTTTTTTTGTACTGAGCTTTTAGTTGTACTCCGACATTTTAAAAATATTAGAAGATAAGTTATCTAACCTAAATTCAAGTGGACTTTAAATTTCTTAAAAACCATGCTTTTACTTATGAAATTGTAAAAGCTACTAAAAGCTATTTTATTCTAAGTTAAAAGGTTATTGTTTTGAAGAAAAAAATTAAGTAGTTTTAAAAAGCTTTCCCGCAAAAAATTTTCAATTTTAATTCTATTGTTTGGAAATCATATTTCATAAAAATTGTGTCCTTGAAGCTTTCATATAATTAATCAGCTGTTTTTTATGATTTTTAAAGCTTTGAAGTTTATTACAAAAAACTTTTAAAGCTTTTAACAATTATTACTTCTCAAAGCAATTAAGATTTTAAAATGTTGCTTCAATTTCACCAAAATTTTAATTGCTAAACCAACTACAAAACTTATTATTGGAGCCAGCAAAGCTTTTCTTGTAATTATTTCGAAATTATTTTAGAACGTAAATAGCCCTATTGCAATAAATTGAGCTTACTGAACGATAACTTAACTCTAGACTATTAAATGTTGTTTTTTAATTTGAGTAAATAAAGTGTAAACCCACATTAAGCTCCCTTAAGCCAAGTTTCAAAGTTCAAGCTTTAATCAACTACTTAAGCGTGCATTAAATTCGAATACCATGTGCTTTTGAAATAAATAATGAGCTTTCATAAAATTGGAAAAACGAACAGTTTTTCCATTATTTTATGCTTTAATTTTATTTTAAACATTTAAAAATATTTTAAGCATAGCCATCATATGTTTAAATTTATTTAGAGCTTTCAATAATTAATTAATTATCAATTGAGCAAGACGTAAATAATTTTTCAGATTTATCTTGTTTACCTATAATTTTTAAAAATGAGCTTTTACCTTAATATTTTTAAAAGCTTAATTTTTAATTTAAAAAATATGATAAAAAAGTTCAATTCCATTAAAATAAATCGAGCTTTAAACTGTGAATTTTAAAGAACTTTCTCAAGCTCATGATAGAGGTCAAGAAGCTATTAAAAGCTTTTAATTAGTATAACTTTAAGCAAACAAATAATTCGAAATTTAAAGTTGACATGCAATTATTAAGTTAATGATGTTTTTTTTTGAAAATATTAGGTAAACTTTTATATATTAGCTAAGCTTTTAGTTTTTTCTAAACATTTAAGAATATTTCAAGCATAGCCAGCATATGAAACATGTGCTTTAAGCTGAGAGAATTTCTAAAAAATATATTAACAACAAAATTTTTTATTTCCTGTGGAAATAATAGGGAATAATTGCTGGCAAAATAATTTTCAGATATTACACGGTTAACTGTATACTTAATATTATGCATAATAATCTGCTTAAGATCTATGTTCAAGCATATTCTTAAAAAAAGTTTTACAAAGTTACAATACTAATTCAAAACCCTAATGTTAATTAAACTACGGAAAAGAAAATAGGACTCCCTAAATTTCCATACGACAGTGGGGCAAGTTACCTATAAAAGCTTCTGGTTACTCAAAACTTTAAGCTGCTACAAAAGTATGATCTTAAATTATGTTAAGCTCGGACAAGAATTACTTAAGCTACTATTTAAAGGTTATAATTATTCCGAGCTTTCAGTCACTACTTTAAATAAGCTTGACATGAAGACATGAAAGAATTGTGTTTTTAAAACTTTTTCGGACTAAAAGCTAACCAAGTTACTATTTAAAGCCTCTGGTTACTAGGAGCTTTAATTACTTTTTTACTTACTTCACAAGTTTCATTGATGACTGTTTGAAAGAGTGTGAATGGAAGCAACCCCTTAAACGATGTTAGGCTTGGGCTAAAAATGAGTTAACTTACTATTTAAAGCTTTTAATTATTTAGAACTTTTAGTTACTAATTAAAATAAGCTTCAATGAAAAAATTGTATTCATGTGTTCACCTTAATAATTAAAACTCCTGGTTACTCGCAGCTTTAAATTATTTCAAAAGTTTTATTGATAAATATCTTAAAAAAGTATAAAAAGGAGTAACACCTTAAAGAATGTTAAGCTAAAAATTAAGTTACTATTTAAAGCCTATAATTTTTCAAAAATGTAAGTCTCAAGCTTGAAAATAGTCATGAAAGGATTGTGTTTTGTATGAGCTTTTAATGGTTTCATAAAACAAATTAATTGAAGTTACTATGTAAAGCTCCTGATTTAAAAATTTATTTTGCTACTATTTAAAACATTTATAAATAGGAGTAACACCTTATATGTTAAGCTTGGCTAAAAGCTACTTTATTTGCTATTGAAAGCTCCCAGCTATCCGGGACTTTAGTTCACTTCTTTAAATAAACTTAAAAATAGTCATGAAACAACTTGTTCTTCATGAGCTTTTAATTTTTTTCGAACTTAAAATTAATCAAGGTACTATTTGAAGCTCAACTTTAAATTACTTTATTTACCATACTTTAAAAGTTTTATTGGCCATTATCTTAGTAGAGTATGAGAGAAGAGGAATGAGAGTAGCACCTAACATTATGTTAAGCTCGGACTAAACATTACTTAAGTTACTATGTAAAGCTTCTAGCTATTAGGAACTTTAATTCACTACTAAACTAAGCTTAAAAATAGTCACGTAATAATAAATTAAAAATAGTTGTGTTCTCACAAAGCTTGTTGATTTTTTGAACAAGTTAATCAATTGTACTCTTCATGCACTTCTAAATTTTTTCAAACTGTACATTAATCAAGCTACTATTTTTAACACCTAGTTACTCAAAGCTCTAAATTATTTTGGCTCGCATTGTTTAAAAGTTTCAATTCGGACGATTTAAGAAGAGTATGAATGGGAATGGCACCTTAAAATATGTTAAGTTTGGACTAACATTACTTAAGTCACTAAAATTTTTTAAGGATATCAGAGCAGAATGCAGCAATGAAGTATTTACAGTTTTCCAACTATGATATCCTATCAAATATTTTTCATTTTAAAGAAAGATTTATGGAAGAACACTTTAACTATTTACTGATGGTAAAACCTATAATAAATTTTCAATTTTGTTGCAAATAAACAGAGGAGCTTTTAAAGGATGGATTTGACAAAATAGGATAATTAAAAACTGGACATTTTAAAACGAGATAAGGTACAAAACGAGATATGGTACAAAGCTGGATAATTCAAAACTGGATATTTCAAAACGAGATAAGGTGCAAAACGAGATATGGTACAAAACTGGATATTTTAAACTGGATATTTCGACATGTGATTTAAATATTCCAGAACTTTCCCAAACAATCATTTTAAAATCCCATTCCCATCCTACATATAATCGGTTAAGAACTCATCATAATCGGTTAAGAACTCACCGAGTTCCTCCCTAATTGGCCATATTCCAGAACTTTCCCAAAAAATCATTTTCGTTTTGAATTATCCAATTTTAAAATATTCAGTTTTGTACCATATCTCGTTTTGTTCCTTATCTCGTATTGAAATATCCAATTTTGAAATATCCAGTTTTGTACCTTATCTCGTTTTGTCAAATCCTATTTTGAAATATCCAGTTTTAAAATGTCCAGTTCTGAGCGGTTCCCGTTTTCAAGTTATTATTGAAAACGTTTACAATAATTATTTAGGACTTTTATAATAATTAAGGATACTAAACCTTATAACTGGATGTGCATTACGTGGCTGTTAAATTAACTACTGTAATTCCGAAGAGTTGTACTATCCGATTGCATACCTTAAAACGAAAATAAAATTTTATTAGTATTTCTATATTATTAGTGTTATCAAAATATTATATTGTAGGTTTGACAATGTATCGTAGATTTGCAAGACTTAATCGAAACTAGCGGAAATCGTTTACAATAAAAAAATACAAACAAAGAAAGTTTAAAAATTAAATTGATGTTGGAAAAATGAAACAAACTTATAACAACCAAAAAAACAAAATGAAAATCTTTCAAATTTTTCGAAGCCTACTTTAAATTACTAGATAAAATTTGAATATGATTTTAATTTTTAAGGCCTACTATTATTGTCAAATATTACTTTTTTTATGCTAATGTTGAAAAATGAACCTACCAGATACTGCACTCAACGTAAAATGAATAGCAAATTTTATCAAAATGGACGACCAATTATTGAAATTATTTGACAAAATAAATTTGTTAACGATAAAAAACGTTGCTGGTCTATTTTAACTTGCATGCAGAGCAACTTGTGTTTTCAGCATAGTTGAAATAAAAATATAATTATCGACTATTTATTAACGCCACCCCAAGAATCTAACTAGTTTCTCCCCTTGTTAATCGGCTTATAATTTATCAATTTATTTGCCATATCGTTAATTTTCTTATTACCTATTAAAGGCAGGCTTCTAAACTTAATTTCAATACTTTAAATACATCATAAATTAATTAAGAAATAATATTGTGGAAAATTTTTAAATATTTACCATAATATATAATATAGAAAGAACCTTTTCCACTTCAATGTTTTAAGAGCTTTCAAAATATATTTTCAGACAACAATGTACAAGAGTATATTGAAAAAGTATTATAATGTATTTTAAGCATAATGCCCATAAATATTAATTATATTTCCATTATCGTGCCTGCATCCTCATCCATATTCCATATTACACATAAAATCGATGAATATTATGCATGTATATATTTATCTCGAATATGCATTTTACGACCGCTCATACTCGTCAATAGACAAAATGCAGAAATCCATTGTAATAAAACAAACATCATCATCACCAACATTCCATACAGCATCTTGTGCACTCTAGTTTCATAATATATGATACGAGTAGTTGCACCCTTTTATTTTTGAAATATATCGTAATTTTAGCGTTTGTGTATTCAAGGAGAAACCACTTTAGATACAGACACATTTAGTTGACTAGTCCGCCCTCACAAATTATTATTGAATTATTGATAGTCACCCTTATGTGCGTGTGTGTACATAATATATAAGATGAAAATGACTTGCGTGTTTACACTTTCTGTCTATTATTATGAGTGTATGGTATAGATGCAGTTAACAGATGATATGGATATATCTGTATTCAAACCTACGATATAGATCGCCCCCCATAAATTTTTTTTCCCAAAGTCATTCTGAATTTTTATCAAAAATTATAAATTTAAATTACTTTACATTTTTTTTTTTTTTAGTACTGCTGCTGATAATAGAATTTTATTTTTACAATGATGATAAGGGACAAAAGAAGAAAATGCATAAAAACAAAATTGAAAATGGAAATTATCTATGAAAAAAAGGTACTTTCTTCTTAAGAATGCTTAGTAGATAAAAGAATACATATTAAGTCGACATATAACAATGAAATATGAGAATTATACTAAATGGACCTTCATCATTTTTAAGACTCTCGCAAACCCTTTTTAAAAAAATTCTATATCGCTGAAGCTTTGTTAGTTAATAAATTATTATTATTATAAATAATTTTTATTTTATTTGTTGTTAACAGGTTTCAATTGCTCTTTTTACGATCTGCACAGTTTACCATGACTAAAAATGTATGAAAACTTTAAAAATGGCAAAGATCAAATCACGTAAGTAAGATTTCAATTCAAATCTTCCTTTTTCTATGTGTGATATACATTTTGTGTAAATTGAGAGTGTTTTGATGTGTCGTGTCTGTTAAACGGTACTTTCATTTAAATTTTGTGCTAAATAATTTTTTTGAATTTATAATTTATATACATTTTGGAGTTTTGAGAGTCTTTGTAAGTCATTTTACTGTTATTTTTCTATTAACTCATCAAATTCATATCAATTAGATTTTCTTGTAAATACAATGACGTTTTATGTCTGTTTAAATATTATTTCATTTAATTTTCGTGCTAAATAAACATTTTTGAATGTTGAATGATGATATTAATGGTTTACGTAAACTATTGTTTTATGTAAAACTACTGTAGGAATAGGCCCGGCGTTATCAAGGAGATAAGCCTAGAGCTTGATCTTGCAGTCCAATTGATCAATAAATATATTATTTTTCCTATTTATGTTCTTTGGGCACGAAGCAAGCCTAATTACAGCCAGCGTCAGTTGGGTTATGAAAGAAAGTATAGAGATGGCTTGCAATGAACGGTCAAAAACCGCTCGCAAAAGTTTGTATCTATAGATTTAGAAGTTCGTCAAAGTCGCATCAATCAAATTACACCCGAAGGATTAGCGGTAAAAGCAGCCTAATGAACAGTTTCGAAAAGATATTATCGATAGGATTAATTGTTTATCTTGAAAAAACAATAGAATTACGGTTATATGCTGATGCTGAAAATCGATTCAAAGTAAGCTAAAGTAGCAATTAAAACTGACCAAAAAATTCCAGAAATAAGCATGAATTTTCGTTGTGATAACATTAGCATGCTTCCCATTATTAATGCAGAAATATAGTCACAACTGTTGCAAGTTGATTCTACTATGCAAGTGGAAGCTAACAACTTAAATTACATGCCGGACTTGCAGATCATGTTTAAACAATTCAGGTGTGGTAATTGTAGTTTCAATTAATCTTCTCTCGAATTTTGAACGATCACCATGAAATTTGCAAGAGAGTAGTTCTTTTTTTTTCTAAACCCTGCAATCTTTTCTGGGGCCGAAGCTCTCCCAACTCTTTCGCGGTTAATTTTTAACGTCCTACCTTACGCCGTCACCAGCCAAATCGAGGACGCACGAATACCGGTTCGATTTAAATCCATCTGCGCATTGCATTGCTCCAGCCAGCCTGTACTGGCATGGACGATGGTTCGGCCCATGGATTCTGCACTCCAACATAGGGTTATAGTTGTGTTCATCGTCATCACCGATCGTAATCAGGTGATGAAAAATCCGAGAGTAGTTCAGAAGCACGGTCTTTCTTACGCTCATATGTTGATTACTCTAGCGGCAGAACATAAATCTACAACAACTCAAAGGCATTTCTGAAATTGTCCTTGACGAAATCACTTCACAAGAAACGAATCCTCGAGACAGGTCGTTTTTCGATATGCATCGGACTATATATGCGGCCCAACATTTCTTTAAGCACTATGTATTTTTTTCTTTATCAACAATTTAGGAGCATAGAACGTCTACTAGACTGGACCATTTCAGATTGCACATCTTGGCAATGTCACTTGATGGCTTTCGAAGTGAATGTCATATACAACTCCATTTTCGTTTCGTAATTTCTCTCTCTATATCGATTTGTTTTGTTTGCAGGAGGAGCTCCTCGTTCGTGATTTTCCTCGTTCGTGGAGTCTTCATGTGATTTTCTGCGTGTTTTTCCATGTGTCACAATCATATATTAGTACTAATTTTACACGCAGGCATCGAACAAACGATCTTGTGGAGCATATTGAAAGTATTATTGCCTTTGTTAATCCTTTAACTTGTATCCTCTTCAGCACCGCCTGTTTTTGTCACTGTACAACCAAAGTAAAAGAATTTCCCAACCTCTTCAATGTTTTCTTGATTGATGTGAATTGGTGTATCAATACTTGCGTTCAGTTTTATGGCCTTGATCTTTCTGATGTTGATTTTGAAGACTAACTCTTGTGCCAATATTCTTGGGCCAATTCTGTTAACATCTGTTTTATCCTGTTTATCGGCGTATTTCTGTGTGTTAGCAGGTATATATCATCTGCGTAATCTAGATCATTTAGCCGACTGATGAAGCCCCATTGTATTCTATTTTGGTTTGCTACGTCTATTCTGCACATTACATTGTCTAACACTATTAAGAACAACATTATGGGTATAGTACACATCCCTGCCTAACTCCTCGTGTATTGTTATATTTTTTACTCTGCTTTCCTTTATATTGCACTCTATTGCCCGCACCCTGGCTCCTTCCTCCTTGGTCAAAAGCCAACCTACTCATTTCATAAGTGATTGCTGATTACAGGTGAGATATGCTCCAGGATGATAATGGCTAATACTTTCGCTAAGCTGTTTAAGAGGGAGATTCTTTCTTTGAAATTTCTTTGAAATTGTTATAGTTATTCCTTTTTCCATCTCTCTGGTATTCTACCTGCGTACTCCAAACTTGTTACCGCTGCTTCTGTAGATATATCACCATTTTATAGATCAGCTGGGATGTTGTCCGATCGAGCAACTTTGTTGTTCTTTAACTTCCTTATGACAAAAATCTTTCCACCTGTTTAGTTTTTGATTTTCTGGGGTTAGAGTTTGACCTGCTGCTTCCCTAATTTGTGGTATGTTGTGCTTTCCGTGCTGTCTTATTTTTGCCGTAATTTGCTGGTACAATTGTTGCTTAAGACGGCGTATCTATCATTACCGCTAGTCACTGGAACAAGTACAAGTACAATAAACAAGTACATAAAAATTCATAAAATGGCAATGAAGAAATTCAAGGGAAATTCACAACAACAATAATAACAGTCCGAGTAATCTTCCGCAGAATGGTTGGAAATTTGGTTGAAAAAATTAATAACGTAAATTAATACTCTCCTTAACTTATTAACAAGCAAATGTGTTGGACATTTATCAATTTTACAGTTTTGTGTGCATTAGTATTATATTATTATATTATTATATTATTATATTATTATATTATTATATTATTATATTATTATATTATTATATTATTATATTATTATATTATTATATTATTATATTATTATATTATTATATTATTATATTATTATATTATTATATTATTATATTATTATATTATTATATTATTATATTATTATATTATTATATTATTATATTATTATATTATTATATTATTATATTATTATATTATTATATTATTATATTATTATATTATTATATTATTATATTATTATATTATTATATTATTATATTATTATATTATTATATTATTATATTATTATATTATTATATTATTATATTATTATATTATTATATTATTATATTATTATATTATTATATTATTATATTATTATATTATTATATTATTATATTATTATATTATTATATTATTATATTATTATATTATTATATTATTATATTATTATATTATTATATTATTATATTATTATATTATTATATTATTATATTATTATATTATTATATTATTATATTATTATATTATTATATTATTATATTATTATATTATTATATTATTATATTATTATATTATTATATTATTATATTATTATATTATTATATTATTATATTATTATATTATTATATTATTATATTATTATATTATTATATTATTATATTATTATATTATTATATTATTATATTATTATATTATTATATTATTATATTATTATATTATTATATTATTATATTATTATATTATTATATTATTATATTATTATATTATTATATTATTATATTATTATATTATTATATTATTATATTATTATATTATTATATTATTATTATATTATTATATTATTATATTATTATATTATTATATTATTATATTATTATATTATTATATTATTATATTATTATATTATTATATTATTATATTATTATATTATTATATTATTATATTATTATATTATTATATTATTATATTATTATATTATTATATTATTATATTATTATATTATTATATTATTATATTATTATATTATTATATTATTATATTATTATATTATTATATTATTATATTATTATATTATTATATTATTATATTATTATATTATTATATTATTATATTATTATATTATTATATTATTATATTATTATATTATTATATTATTATATTATTATATTATTATATTATTATATTATTATATTATTATATTATTATATTATTATATTATTATATTATTATATTATTATATTATTATATTATTATATTATTATATTATTATATTATTATATTATTATATTATTATATTATTATATTATTATATTATTATATTATTATATTATTATATTATTATATTATTATATTATTATATTATTATATTATTATATTATTATATTATTATATTATTATATTATTATATTATTATATTATTATATTATTATATTATTATATTATTATATTATTATATTATTATATTATTATATTATTATATTATTATATTATTATATTATTATATTATTATATTATTATATTATTATATTATTATATTATTATATTATTATATTATTATATTATTATATTATTATATTATTATATTATTATATTATTATATTATTATATTATTATATTATTATATTATTATATTATTATATTATTATATTATTATATTATTATATTATTATATTATTATATTATTATATTATTATATTATTATATTATTATATTATTATATTATTATATTATTATATTATTATATTATTATATTATTATATTATTATATTATTATATTATTATATTATTATATTATTATATTATTATATTATTATATTATTATATTATTATATTATTATATTATTATATTATTATATTATTATATTATTATATTATTATATTATTATATTATTATATTATTATATTATTATATTATTATATTATTATATTATTATATTATTATATTATTATATTATTATATTATTATATTATTATATTATTATATTATTATATTATTATATTATTATATTATTATATTATTATATTATTATATTATTATATTATTATATTATTATATTATTATATTATTATATTATTATATTATTATATTATTATATTATTATATTATTATATTATTATATTATTATATTATTATATTATTATATTATTATATTATTATATTATTATATTATTATATTATTATATTATTATATTATTATATTATTATATTATTATATTATTATATTATTATATTATTATATTATTATATTATTATATTATTATATTATTATATTATTATATTATTATATTATTATATTATTATATTATTATATTATTATATTATTATATTATTATATTATTATATTATTATATTATTATATTATTATATTATTATATTATTATATTATTATATTATTATATTATTATATTATTATATTATTATATTATTATATTATTATATTATTATATTATTATATTATTATATTATTATATTATTATATTATTATATTATTATATTATTATATTATTATATTATTATATTATTATATTATTATATTATTATATTATTATATTATTATATTATTATATTATTATATTATTATATTATTATATTATTATATTATTATATTATTATATTATTATATTATTATATTATTATATTATTATATTATTATATTATTATATTATTATATTATTATATTATTATATTATTATATTATTATATTATTATATTATTATATTATTATATTATTATATTATTATATTATTATATTATTATATTATTATATTATTATATTATTATATTATTATATTATTATATTATTATATTATTATATTATTATATTATTATATTATTATATTATTATATTATTATATTATTATATTATTATATTATTATATTATTATATTATTATATTATTATATTATTATATTATTATATTATTATATTATTATATTATTATATTATTATATTATTATATTATTATATTATTATATTATTATATTATTATATTATTATATTATTATATTATTATATTATTATATTATTATATTATTATATTATTATATTATTATATTATTATATTATTATATTATTATATTATTATATTATTATATTATTATATTATTATATTATTATATTATTATATTATTATATTATTATATTATTATATTATTATATTATTATATTATTATATTATTATATTATTATATTATTATATTATTATATTATTATATTATTATATTATTATATTATTATATTATTATATTATTATATTATTATATTATTATATTATTATATTATTATATTATTATATTATTATATTATTATATTATTATATTATTATATTATTATATTATTATATTATTATATTATTATATTATTATATTATTATATTATTATATTATTATATTATTATATTATTATATTATTATATTATTATATTATTATATTATTATATTATTATATTATTATATTATTATATTATTATATTATTATATTATTATATTATTATATTATTATATTATTATATTATTATATTATTATATTATTATATTATTATATTATTATATTATTATATTATTATATTATTATATTATTATATTATTATATTATTATATTATTATATTATTATATTATTATATTATTATATTATTATATTATTATATTATTATATTATTATATTATTATATTATTATATTATTATATTATTATATTATTATATTATTATATTATTATATTATTATATTATTATATTATTATATTATTATATTATTATATTATTATATTATTATATTATTATATTATTATATTATTATATTATTATATTATTATATTATTATATTATTATATTATTATATTATTATATTATTATATTATTATATTATTATATTATTATATTATTATATTATTATATTATTATATTATTATATTATTATATTATTATATTATTATATTATTATATTATTATATTATTATATTATTATATTATTATATTATTATATTATTATATTATTATATTATTATATTATTATATTATTATATTATTATATTATTATATTATTATATTATTATATTATTATATTATTATATTATTATATTATTATATTATTATATTATTATATTATTATATTATTATATTATTATATTATTATATTATTATATTATTATATTATTATATTATTATATTATTATATTATTATATTATTATATTATTATATTATTATATTATTATATTATTATATTATTATATTATTATATTATTATATTATTATATTATTATATTATTATATTATTATATTATTATATTATTATATTATTATATTATTATATTATTATATTATTATATTATTATATTATTATATTATTATATTATTATATTATTATATTATTATATTATTATATTATTATATTATTATATTATTATATTATTATATTATTATATTATTATATTATTATATTATTATATTATTATATTATTATATTATTATATTATTATATTATTATATTATTATATTATTATATTATTATATTATTATATTATTATATTATTATATTATTATATTATTATATTATTATATTATTATATTATTATATTATTATATTATTATATTATTATATTATTATATTATTATATTATTATATTATTATATTATTATATTATTATATTATTATATTATTATATTATTATATTATTATATTATTATATTATTATATTATTATATTATTATATTATTATATTATTATATTATTATATTATTATATTATTATATTATTATATTATTATATTATTATATTATTATATTATTATATTATTATATTATTATATTATTATATTATTATATTATTATATTATTATATTATTATATTATTATATTATTATATTATTATATTATTATATTATTATATTATTATATTATTATATTATTATATTATTATATTATTATATTATTATATTATTATATTATTATATTATTATATTATTATATTATTATATTATTATATTATTATATTATTATATTATTATATTATTATATTATTATATTATTATATTATTATATTATTATATTATTATATTATTATATTATTATATTATTATATTATTATATTATTATATTATTATATTATTATATTATTATATTATTATATTATTATATTATTATATTATTATATTATTATATTATTATATTATTATATTATTATATTATTATATTATTATATTATTATATTATTATATTATTATATTATTATATTATTATATTATTATATTATTATATTATTATATTATTATATTATTATATTATTATATTATTATATTATTATATTATTATATTATTATATTATTATATTATTATATTATTATATTATTATATTATTATATTATTATATTATTATATTATTATATTATTATATTATTATATTATTATATTATAATCATAATTATTATAATTAATTTGTAATTTTTAGGCAAAAACTAATCCAATTTGTTACAGCCTACAGCTTGGAAAGTCTATCAATAGATTTGTTTTCTGAGAAACACTGCAGATTACAGATAAATGGTTACAGACTGGAGATGCTGATCATATTATAATATAATTGTACTGACATATGCATGAATACAAAATACTAACTATTGGCCACCAGGTAATCGGGTCGATCTTAAGTCGTACGGAAGTCGAACTTAATGCTTGGTCGTACACTCTAAATCAATCAATCATAATGAACAGTTTGACAATTTCAACGTCTTCTTGCCATTAAAAAGATCGTATAATGTTAATCAAATAATTTACTCTTCAAACTTTTGTAAAATGAACTGATTTGTCGATATTACAACATTGAATTGATTAAACAATTTGATTTACTAATCAATTATGACCCAGATTAAAAAAATATACGAATAAATTATACAAGACTGTTGACAAATAATGCACGAATCAAATTCTAAGTAATGCACCCCCCACGTCCCCGCCATCGTATGCATACATTATAATACGAGTATTAAACTTAATTTATTTTACGAGGTATGTCTTAGACCATTTTTTTTTATTATGTACACACTTTTAAAGTAAATAGAAACTATATAAAAACCACCTGTTCAAATATTAGAAATAAATAAAACGTGGAAATAAGTACAACAACAACACACAAAAAAATGTAAAACATGTAGAATGGTGTGCCATACGATATACTCTTGTATATAACATTAACAACAACACCTACGTTAAAAAAAATGTATTTGCGCTTTTGTTTGAAAATGCAAAATGAAAAGTGAAAATTTGTTAATTTTCAAATTATACAACGTAGAATCAAATCGCCATAAGGTGCATATTCGCTTTGCATAATTTGTGTGGAAAGGTGGCTAAAAGTTTGAACAATGTAGTATAAAAAGGAAAGTAATTTTTAAAGGTAATTGATTGCTAATTATTTGATGTAGATCATTTTTCTCTCGTGACGAGGCATTGTCACTGAAAACACCAAGTGAATACGTTCAAATGTATAATATATCATTTTCACAATGATCTGATTGTAATGACTGCGGTACCTTAATCAAAAGCTTTCGTCATATATAATATGTCTCTAGACCAACGTATGTGCTAGCAATAGAAAAGCTATCAGAAATAACTCCACAATAGACAGGTTAAATACTGACATATCCGCCGAACTAAAAACACAAGTAGCGGGTCTTCAGCAGATCTCGAAGATCAACGAAATCATTTGAAAACGCTCATTAGCACCAACAAATCGTCAAAACCTAAGCAGGAAGCGACCTTATAAATTGAGGCAATAAAATGACACCACTCAAACTAGATGATCAAGTAGCGTACTCGAATTTTGATAAAATCAATGTTTTTACGATACAATTCCATCTCACTCACCATCCACAAATTCTCAAAAGTATTCCTCCAAATATCGCCTTTGGACATGATAACTTATCAACCCTAGTAAACAACAACCTCTCCAAAAAAATTGATCAAGCGTCTATTAGCAATATTATCACTATAGCCTCCTACTCACCACCGACTTTCGACTTGGTGAGCATGTTGCCTTAATGTCAAACATCATCAAGTCTACTGAACTTATCATGCTTGATGTTGGGAAAGGATTTGATTTAGTCTTGCCCAATAGACTTGTTTGCAAACTTCACAGGATGAACTTTCCAATCTACCTACTTAAAATAATCCGCGATCCTTTTTTTAAGGGTTTTGAAAAAAAAGGAAATTTAATGGCTGGTAATATAAAATGTTTGACGAACAGCTTTTTGTGGACCAATGAAATAGCCGAGCTGCGTTAAATATGCCTTCATGCTAGATGCTTGTATCAATACAATGCCGTCGTGCCCAGAAATGTTGGAGGCTAGGAAAAATTAAATCCGCCTGTGTCAAGAGAGGATGTTATGCATGTGGCAAAGAGGGAAGCAATAACGCTTTCGGTCTTGATAAAATTTCCAATGAAGCATTAATGCATATCCGGACAATTTGTAAACTTATATAATACTTGCCTAGATAAAAGATTATTCCCTATGCAGTAGAAGATCTAAAGGCTAGTACTTCTGCCGAAAGGAACGAAAGCATTAGAAAATACATCATCATACCGCCCAAGCTGATATGAGAGGATCATATGCAACAGACTGCAGGAGGCCATTAAAAACAAAAAGGACATGTTTGTAAATCAATATGGATTTCGTAAGGCGCGCTCTAATATTTGCTCGGTTAAGCTATTTGCAGATACGGGGCGAGAGGCGATTGGAGGTATCAGATTCAAGGAAGGTTCCAACAAATATTATGCGATGATCACATTGGATGTTAAAAATGCTTTTGAGTCAACTATAGTTGCTAGTGCATATTAGTCGCGATACTAAGGATAACGGTACTCAAATATTTAACAAAGCTGGTGGCTAATTACTTTAAAAATAGAGTTTTAAAGTACGAGAGCAATTGAGGCACAAAAAATTATCATATAACCGGAGGAGTACCAAAAGGGACTGTGTTAGCTCATACGTTGTGGAACGCCTTAAGGCTTTTTTAAACTGCCAATACCAAAGCAGAAGTTGTCGGCTTTGCTGATGATATTACGTTGTTGTCGTGGCAAAACATAGAGAGGAGGTGGAAGAGATATGTACTTGAAGTGTAGGAGTCACTCAGGATTGGTTATCATCTATGCGTTTTTAGTTGCCGGAAAAGAAGAAAAAAATCTCAAATCGAGAATGCCACCAGTACATTTATTTACTTAAGGGAGTCTAACTTTGTATTCCCGCCATTGGGATAGGAACAAGAAGGAAAATCGTAATATGATCCGTGCGGAAACTGCGTGAACGAGTCGCAGGTGTTATGGGACAATTCCCATTCACGATAACTTTCCATACTGCTCTGAGTGCGAGTGTAAACCGGAGAATGTAGAGCACATGTTTTTTTAATGTCCTCGCTTTGGTAACGAAAAATCTAAGCTATTTAGGTGTGTGGGAGTCAGCACAAGTAAATATTATTAACTGTATGCTGGAGTCCGAAGGAACGTGGATAAAATGGTATGTAGTATGAATGCAAAATTATTAAAAAACTACGACACTTAGAGAGCATAAGGCGGGAATGCCATGATGACAGCTTGAGCTGAGTTAGCTTGGTAAAGTAATATACTTATCGATAGTTAAACGAGGCGAAATGGCAAAAGAAATGGAGGTTAGGGTTTAATCGGTAAGAATTCGATATACTCTTGCAATATTATGACGGTATCTTGTAAGTTCTTTGAAGATTTCTTCCTCTACAAAATTGAGCCGGTCTACAGAAATTACCGTACTTTTTCTGTTACACAGCATTATAAAGAATTGTTGCTTGCGACTAATAACTTAAAATGGTCTAGAATATAGTGGCTGAAGTGTCATCGTTAGCGCATCAGTACGTACAAAAACGTGTATGCATAGTGCTAAGTCCATGCTTACAAAAATGTTGACGTCTGAAGTTGGTTTAACTTCATCGAAATTTGTTCTATGACATCTCTCTGTCATGCCGTTAGCCATAGGTTTTGAAACCTTATAGCTGGAACACCAAATGACATTGTTAGTCAATAAAAGAAACCTTTATCCTAAGATAAGATAAATTTTGCAAGTATATTTGTGCGATGTATCATTACATAATAAGTCTTGGTATTCTGCATCACTGTATTAATCATCTGCACTTTGAGCATAATCTAAGCTTTCAGGGATTAATTCGTGATAATGTATACCCAAAAATATTCAAATGACGAAATTGACGTGGAGATTCTCCACTTTTTTTCAGTTTATGATAAAACTCATAAACGATTGGTCTGTGATCCACGAACAAAGCTAGTCCCTCGAAAAGATCATATTTCAACAGCTTAGTGTCAAAATAAGCTGCAAAAAACTCTGTATTACAAGCGTTCTATTTTTGTTGCATATCATTGAGACAAACGGAGAAAAAACTAAGTGGCTGCCATATATCTGAGACATATTGCTGTGCCACTGGTGCTCTTCATAAGATTAAGATGCAATTAGAATATCGTCTAAGTACTGGTATTTGATGATAGACTTAAACTAAATCTAACATTGGAAAAATTGTGCAATCTTCTAGTTGATACGAAATTCTTGAAGATCCGGAGTTGAGTATCGATCGAAAAAAAGAGATACGATTTAAGCTTCCGTAATCAGTACCTAGTCTCCCATCGCCATTTTTTCTTTAAAACAAAATGCAGTGGATTGACATGTGACCAAGCTCCCAATTGTGTCTAATATACCTCCTAGTGATACCACCTGAGCAACGACCTCGGTCGGCCAAATATTAGATGCGAGTGTTAGCACTACAATATAAAAGCAGGATTAAGGTGTTACGCGACCCGTGCTGATCATCAACCTGGCTGGAGGCCCTTTTAAATAAGTCAGTCTCAAATGGCGCCTCTGGATACCTGGCGTCCTCCAGATGTATTTAGCCTTATCCTTGTATTGCAGAGATCCGCAATAAAGAAGGATGGACCTTCTTTCTCCGCTACTCGTGGGGAAAAATATAGATACTTTAAATAAAAATACAAAAAAGCGGCCGGTACTCGCTTAAAACCAGATAACTTAGAAAAGTTTCAAGAATGAACGGAGGAGGGACATATGCGGAAATGATGCAGGTCCCTCCAAACCTTCTTATAATGCGGGAAGAAAAGCATGGGGAGCCCTAAAAAAGCTAGAGGCTTTTGCGTCGGCCAGTAGAACTGGTAAATACATTGCTACACTGGAGTGGACTAAAAGGGCTACAGGTTCTATGCCGGGAGGTTCTACTGAGAGCTACATGTCTAAACGACAGAGTTCTCAAGAAGAATCTCCTAAGGACGTTAAAAGGTCTAAATTGCAGGCAACTACAAGTAGATCTTTTAGCGAGGTTTTGAAGGACCCACTTGTCGTAGCTGTTATTGATGCGGCAAAAGAGGATGGCAGTATCGCTTCTGCTGATTGGAGGAAGGTGGAAAGGGCTTTATCCGCTTCCTTTCTCAGTATTATGCGGAGGAACCTTGGGGTTGCCCCTTCTTGTCGCGATGGTGGTTGGTACAGGAAGCATGTCATGTTGACATGTCATGTAGCATGTGCCAACCAAAGGTATCTTGACCTATATAAAATGGCAATTAGTAGCCTAGGGGAAGTGTGGCCTGGAGCCAGGCTTGAAGTTACTGCTGTGGAGAACATACCAAGCAGGCCGAAGGCTCGTGCATGGATCCCGGGTGAGCCTTGTGATCCTACAGAGATTCTGGAAGAGATTATGATTGGCAACCCGGAGCTACCTCCCCACAATTGGCAGATTGGCAAAGTACAATCTGTTTTTGAGGCCAAAGCTCTCCCAACTCTTTCGCGGTTAACTTAACATCCTCCTTTACGCCATTAATAGCCAAATCGAGAACGCGCGAATACAGGTTCGCGATTTTTATATATACATCTGCACATTGCATTGCTCCAGCCAGCCTGTACTGGCATAATCGATGGTTCAAGTGGAGGAGGTTAAGAACGACTTTAGATCTGTTGTATCATTGTCAATAAAGAATCGCTGGCGGAGCTGGCCAAGACAGGTGGGATTATAAGCTATGGTTTTGGGTCTGTAACGCTCAAGGTTTATAAGAAGGATGAGGCTGTAATGTCACACCGACATGAACGAAAGAGGTGAGTTACTAATAGAATATATTCTTGGTACTAACCTATCTATCTGTAACATAGGCTGTAAGCCTACTTTTATTACTAATAATAGACAGGAAGTTCTGGACATTACCCTTGTCTCAAACTTTTTGTCAAATAACTTAGTAAATTGGACGGTGTCTGATGAACACACCTTTTGATCATTGTTATCGGCAATATGAAGTGGACATAAAGTACTCTACTACTCCTACCTTTAGAAACAGGAGGAAAACCAACTGGGATACGTTTAGAACTATTCTAGGTAATTCTTTATCTGTTGTGGTTCCTAAATCTCCAAAATGGTTGATAGGATGTCAAATGCTTTGAATGAAGCTACTTCAGGTTCGTTTTCTCACAGCAGGCTTAAGGGTAAATCTCTCCCACTGTGGTGGTTCACGAAACTACAAGCAATGTGTCTGGAATGCAAGAGACTCTTCAAAATTCCGAAGAGAACTAAACATGAAGCGGACTCCTATAGGGAAGTCCTCAAATCTTATAAATATAAATTAAGGAATGCCAAAAAGCAAATACTGGAGGCAATTTTGTGAAAATATACAGGGGCCTTCTGAGGCAGCTAGGCTACGTAAGATTTTATCAACTTGTCCTGCCCTTCCAAGTTATCTTCAACGGCCGGATGGTATGTGGACTACAACGGGAATCTTTGGATCTTCTACTGGAAGCGCATTTTCCGGCCTGTTCTGAATAACCGCTTGGTCTGCCAAGGGCGAATACGGCTTGTGGGCTCGCTGGGAAGATTGTCAGCAGGATGAACATTTTGCGGTCAGCAAACAGTTTTAAGCCATTTAAGTTAGTAGGTCCAGATGGCATTATTCCATCCGACATTCAACAAACCCTTGTTTTAACAGTTCCCGGGCTTGAGGTGATTTTCAAAAGTAGCCTGAAACTATGTCACATTCCAAAAAAATGAACTGAAGTGAAGTTAATTTTCATACCTAAGGCGGGAAAATGCTCTCACTGCGATCTGAAAGGCCTTAGGCCATTTAACTTATCTTCTTCTTTATTAACAATTATGGAGATATTATTAGAAGCATATATTAGAGGCTCGCTTGAGCCGGTTAAGTTATCTGCATCTCAGCATGCATACTGTAAAGGAAAATCGAAGGAATCGGCACTGCACACCCTCATATGCCCTATCGAGAAACCACTCGACCGTAAGGAATTCTCGATGGGGACTTTTTGTGATATAGAAGGTGCCCTTAACAATGTCAAACCTGAGGCCATCACCCAGGCACTCTCAAATTTAGTGGTGAATATCACTAAGTTGCTGGAATATTTAGATGCAAAGGTCATTTTGGCTAATTTTGGTAAAGCATCCGTCCGTAGATTTGTGTGTAGAGGTACACCGCAAGGAGGTGTATTATCCCTCCTTCTTTGGAACTTGGTCATAAATGGCCTGTTACTAAACCTAGAGAGGGAGGGCTTTAAAGTGGTTGCTTAAGCGGACGACGTTGCAATTGATATCAATTTCCCTGTGGACCTGTGTAACGTGCGTCTTGCATTGATATTTTTTTTAAGGTTTCTACAAAAATATTTGTAGGTACTTTTAACGTCATATAAGATATAATTCGCATTATGATTGCTGTCGTCGCACTGTAGCTATAATGTTTTTGTTGATGATTATGATAGGAACACTAACATCATTTTATTGCTTTAACTGACCCGTCATCAATTTATTGCATTAACTGACCCGTTGTATGGACTGGTTTTCGCTTGTTCATTGACCAATATTGTGGTGGTATTGATTTTCCTCCTACCATATGATCATAAAGTAATTTTTTATGATCGTGGATATCCAAAAACAAATAATTGATTTCAGTCTTTTTGATGAGCAGCAGTCATCATAACAACATTATCATTGATATATGGATATATCTGTTTAAATCTACATATTTGTAAAAATCAGTGTTAGTTTGTAGAGCCATATTGAATTGAATAGAGCCATCCGCAAATGCGCTAATATTCGGGTGTTTGCTTGGACATTTTTATTTATAGACGAAAAAATATAAACGGGTAATTATAGATTTATATACTGAGTGGAAATTAGTTTTTATAAATTTGGTATTATTAAATATAGTTAAATTGTGGACCAAGAGTGATATCGTAGATTAAGGTAATCGCCTTTAGAGGGAATTTAACCGCCTTTCCTGTTATAAAATTACCAAAGTCAAACTATAGCCGGTTTTTACTCCTACAATTGGGTTTCCGAAACCTTAGGTGACGACCTTGGGGTGGTGTAGGTAGTGGGTCCGTCCACGCTATTGCCTAGCCGACCGGCTATATTATTTATTGGCGTTATTTTATAAATCGCTGACTAATATAAATGAACGGTGACAACAAATAAATTGGAAGTTCATTGGGTTCCAGCAGCGGTATTGGTTTATTCGAAAACATAAAAAAAAAAAAAAAAAAAAAAAAAAAAAACGGGAAAATATTGGATTAACCTTCTTCTTCGCACATGTATATATTATATAAATAGGGCCACTGCTCTGCTTATCAAACACAAGATTTGGGATAAATCATTTTTTTTTATGAATTCATTTATGATATATAAGTATATGTTTGTATAGTGTGTGATTAGCTTATAGTTTTATCTAAGAAATTTAATGAATTTGAATAGTGATATTATTGTGGTGAATGATATGGTGAACTTTATAGTGCTAATAATTTTGTTTTAGGTCAAGTTATATGAATCGTACATACCGCAATCCCCTGAGCGCTCTGGATTTTGTGGGTAAGTGTGTTTTTTGGTAATTTTTTTTATATAGTTATTGCACGAAAATAATAAATTTACCTATCATTCATATATATATAAAGACACGTGACTTTCTTATGGAGTTGATTTAGACACTCCGATATTGAATTGAATAATTATACTGTTAAAGTTAATATTATGGGCTGTCCATAACATATGTAATATAATCTGTAGTACATTAAGTTCAAACATTAAATATAATGCTTATTTTGTCATTGCATACCGGTTATCGTTTTGATTATTAACTTAGAAATGTCGAGATAAATTATTTGTGTGGGGAAGTATCATTAATATGAAGTAATTGTCATGTTATGGGTGACCAGTTGAAGTGTTGTTGGTTGGCGTAGCACATGATTTTAGTTTTTTTGTGATGCTGTGGTGTAATCTTATTTAAATTTCATTGAACCCGCCCAGCCCTGAGCACTCAGGATTTATAGTATCAAGCATGTGCACAATTATACACCCAAGCGTTACAAAAATGGCGCCGAAACAGGGACCTGTTATTAATTTTCTTTATTGAACATGTGTTTTTATAAATAGTTTTGGTCGCTTTAATAAAGCATCCAAGGAGCTTCACTCCTTATCTATAGATGCATTTTTTCCGCCTCTTACATTTTATTAATTAAATGCGGAATATTCATCTTTTGGTAATTTTGAAATTTTTCAGATGTTATTAAATTTTAAAAATTTTATATTCAAGTCATTTAACTATATCATAGAAGATTGATTTTAACGTGGAAATATTGGTTGATTGACTGTGACTCAGTGTTTCCCAATGATTTTCATAGTTATTCTTTTTTATTTTATTTTTATGGTTAGTGTTTTTCTTCCTTCGCATTAATTAAATTTTTTCAGTTTAATAGCGGGTTAGGGCAGTTGATTTAATTATGACAAATGATAATCGAATCTAAGTAATTCTTAGTCATCTTATCTATCATTGGATTGAAATTTAACTGTTTTAACTTGTCTGTTTGAGTATTTAAATATTTCATATCAGTTACTAATCAGATAATAGAGAATTGATTTCAGCGTGTAAATTTACTGGTTGATTGGCTGTGACTCAGTGGTTCCCAGTAGTTTTCACAGTTGTTTCTTTTTTATTTTTTTGTTAGTGTTATTTTATTTTTGTCATCAAATTTTTTTTTCCGATTAGTGCAGTTGATTTAATTATGATGAATGATAATCGAATCTAAGTGATTCTTAGTCATCTTATCAGTCATCGGGGTTAAATTTAATTGTTTTCACCTGTCGGGTTATTCTATTTAAATATTCTATATATTTATGTATATATATTTATGTTTATGTACCAATCAACAACCATTTCTGCTGCTCCCATACTTTGTTATATTATAATTATTATTTTGATTAGATAATTTTGCCTAACTAAATTTTTCATCAAATATTTGTTTTTTGTCGGTAATCCACTACAGTGTTACTTTACGTATAGTGAAGTACAAGTTTTTTTTTTAAATTTCTATTAGGTTAATAATTTTTTTTTAAGTTTTTATGGTTCCAACTAATTGACCTAATTGATTTGCTGGGATTCCGTTATTCTTAGCTCATTTAGTTGGTCTACCTTCTTATGAATGCATAGGTTTAGTTTGGTTAAATTTTATTCTGATTTTTGAGGGTGTCGCCCATTTGGATGATTACAAACAATTATTTGAATACTTCCCCTAGTTGAATTATATATTAATTGTTACTTAATTAACATTTTTTTTTTTTTGTAAACACAGAATATTTATCTAATTTTTCGTTATTATTTGGTACTTTAGTACATATTATTATCTACTTAATTATTAAAAGTATATAAGTATATCCCATATTGGTATAGTATTTTTTTTTTGTATTATTTTCATAAATACATAAATTTTTTTGGTTCTGTTGCTTGGATTTAGATATAATTTAAATTACATATTTATTTTTTCAATTGCGGTGGTAGCAATAGTCTTTTATTTACAATGAATTTTACAAGTTATATTGACGCTCTCACAAGCGAAGAGCTAAAAGTTGAGTTTATTATTCGAAATATTAAGTCTGGGTTGTCTAATTCTAAAGAATTACTGGTTGATCGAATGATCGAGGAGGCGGCAAACTCTAAACCTAAACCAAATAAACCACATCCCGATATCGATATCAGTTTGGAGGTTGGTTCTGCAAAGGATATAGCAGAATCTTTAAATAAACAAACAGACATCAAATTCCAACCCTTAAATAAGGTATTAGTGAGTCAAGTAATGTTTCGAGCTCTGCATTGGCAAAGACGACTGGAGCGTATTAAAAACACCACGGGTGAAATTCTGAATATCACCAGCGTGATAACTAAACTCAGACGGGTGAATCAATATGCACAGCGTCTGCTTGCCGAAGAATCCTCGAACACAAACACTAATGATCCCATAGGTGATCCCAGTCAAACTAGGCAAGATGACCTTATTGATCCTAGTGAGAAAGAAGAAGGAGCATCCATGCTGATGCAGGTTGGTTCGAAAACAACCCAAAGGTTTGATACTAAGGAAGCCAATCAAAGGGAACGGTTTGTTCTTCCGCAGCAGATGTATTCATCAATAGACAATGAGTTGAATTTTTATAATAATCCATGGCAAGGTTATCCGCAAGAAAAACATCGTGAATTAACGTCACCTCCTAAGCTTATTAATAATCCTTTGAGTTTGAGTGATCAAAGTAACTGTCGTTCCATAAATACTAAAAATGGCCCAGGCAAATTAGAAGTTCTACAAAACACTGGTGCTCGACCTAAAATTCGCACATCTGAGTTAGTAGACACAAACAAAAATCAGTCCCGTCAGCTTCCTCAGTGGAAAATTTCATTTAATGGTGGTTCGAAAGGACTAGATGTGCATGATTTTGTGTTTCGATTAGAGACATTCGCGAAAAGAGATGGTTACGCGGAAAATAAACTACCTCTACTGATCTACAATTTTGTTAGCGATCACGCTGAAAAATGGTTGTGGGTTTATGCGCGAGATAACCCTAACGCAACATGGTTTGATATGAGAACAGCTCTGCTTTTGAGATTTTCCAGCCACGAAAGTGAGCGAGAAACTCGTCGATCAATTGAACGGAAAATGCAAAACAGAGAAAGCTTTAACGATTTTGCTCTAGAAATTCAAACATTAAATGGGCATCTTTCAAAACGATTTTCAGATTCGGAGCTAGTAGAAATTCTTCGCGAAAACATGAATCCCGTTTTAAGAACGGCGACGTTATCTATGCAATTCAATACGGTAGAACAACTTAGAGCGGTATGTCACCAGTTTGAACGAATTTGGTCAAGTTCGGGGTATGATCCACGGCAGAATGTGGAATATCCAAAACGTCGACTAAACTTAAACGAAGTTCAATATCGTGCGCAATCAAAAGATATGCCATCCGACCTTTTGATGAGTAACGAGGATAGAACAGATACTGATATATCCGCCGTTCAAGCTACTAAGAGCGATAGAGTTTCCCCGCAATCCAATTATCTCGTTTGTTGGAATTGTAAAGATATCGGACATCGCTACCACGACTGTCTGTTAGATTTCCAAAGTGTTTTTTGTTTTGGGTGTGGTGCACCCGAGGTAAGAAAACCAAATTGCCTTCTTTGCGCTAAACGATCTTTAAACCAAAAGTCGAACGAGTTCCAGTCGGGGGAAACTCGTTCGGGATCGATACCCCCCAGAAAACTATAATTAAAATACCAACACCCGTTACATCAAAATCCGTAGATACACAAACCACAAATGTACAAAACAATGAAGTATGCCGCTGCCATAAACTATTTAACTTAGCAGCTCATCAACAGCTGACGGTCGTTTCCTCCAAACCAAATGTCTTGCGCTTAAAAAAGGGGGAAATTTCACTAGAAAATATTCCTCAAACAGTATTGGGTTTTACGGAAAAGAAACAATCAGTCCGTATGAAACAATATTGGCAGGCACGCCGATTTATCATTAAGCAATGTTGCAACTCGATCATAAGCCTTAAGAATGATCAAAGGCCTCACACGGAAATTTCGATTAATGGACATAATCTAATTGGTCTTTTAGATAGTGGCGCATCTATAAGTGTTTTGGGGAAAAATGCGTTAAAACTTATTGAAATCATGGGTCTTAAAATTCGGCATCTCAGCTCTTATGTAAAAACGGCTGATGGTACGTCACAACCTATAGTTGGATTTGTAGAAGCTAAGGTAGAATATAATAACATAGTCCATCCCTTGCGATTCTATATAGTACCAAGTTTGTCAGGAAATCTTTATTTGGGCATTGACTTTTGGGCCAAGTTTAATTTAGCTCCAAAGATCATCAATGAAATTGCCACACCTATCGTTGCTAAGTCCACTAAGCATTGCTTAACCCCATCTCAGGAAAATGTGTTGGAATCAATCAAATCAATGTTTGCAGCTTTTGAAACACATGGCTTGGGAAGAACTAGAGTTATGGAACATGTTATCAATGTAGGGCAAACTTCTCCTATTAAGCAACGTTTTTACAACGTATCACCTGCTATCCAGGATATAATATACTGCGAGTTAGACCGCATGCTAAAAATGGGAGTTATTGAAGAGTCAACTAGTGCCTGGAGTTCCCCCATGGTGTTAGTCAGAAAATCGAATGGTAAAGCGCGATTATGTTTAGACTCTAGGAAGCTAAACTCGGTCACTAAAAAGGATGCATACCCACTCCCTCACATTGATGGGTTAATTGGTCGTCTAAATATTACTAAATTTATAAGTTCGTTAGACCTGAAAGATGCCTTTTGGCAAATACCTCTGGAGGCGGCATCTAAGGAGAAAACGGCATTCACGGTACCTGGTAGACCACTCTACCAGTTTACTGTGATGCCGTTTGGCTTATGTAACGCGCCCCAGAGTATGTGCAGACTAATGGACAAAGTTATACCCCACCAATACCACGAAAGGATTTTCGTGTATTTGGACGATTTATTGATCATCTCAGCCACTCTTGAGGAACACTTTTATCTATTGAAGACAGTAGCGAAATTATTATCTGATGCTGGTTTAACCATTAACTTGTCCAAGAGTAATTTTGTAATGCGGGAGATAAAATATTTGGGATTTATAGTAGGTGAGGATGGTCTCCGAACCGATCCTGGAAAGGTTGAAGCCATTTGTGACTTCCCAAACCCAACTACTGTAAAACAAACCCGTAGACTGTTAGGCATGGCAGGATGGTATCGGAGATTCATTCCGAACTTCGCAGAAATCTCCGCTCCAATTACCAACTTGCTCAAGAAGGGACAAAAATTCGTATGGAGCTGTGACGCTCAATCTGCATTCGACAAATTAAAATCACTATTAACAACGGCTCCCGTATTAGTAAATGCGGTGTATACTAAACCCTTCTATATTAGGTGTGATGCTAGTACAGAAGGTATCGGAGGGGTCCTCTTTCAAAAAGATGAAGATGACCAGGAACGTCCGATAGCGTTCGTTTCACAAAAATTGAATAGTGCTCAACGTAATTATTCAATTTCAGAATTGGAGTGTCTAGCAGCACTGATTAGTGTACACAAATTTAGACCATACGTCGAGGGTTACCATTTTACCTTGATAACAGATCATGCCAGTTTGAAATGGCTAATGTCCCAAAAGGACCTAAGCGGCAGGTTAGCTCGTTGGAGCTTGAAACTTCAATCGTACGACTTTTCCATTGAACATCAAAGAGGTTCACTCAATGTTGTTCCTGATGCCCTCTCCCGAGCGTTCTGTGACAATTTCGACGAATTGAGAAAAGAGAAACACTTGCATGTGGGGTCTATTGATCTGCACTCGAACCATTTTTCTGATTCAGAGTATGTAAATTTGTTAAATAAATTCCAGGCATCCCCATCGACTTATCCGAACCACCGAATCGCGAATGGAAAAATCTATATACGATTAGAACCACTGCGGAGTCAAATTATAACTGACATTCCCGTATGGAAGCTGTGGGTCCCTTCTAAGTTAACCAATCTGCTTATTAAACAGGAACACGATACTCCAAGTGCGGCTCATGGAGGCATTCGTAAAACTCTAGATCGAATTAGACGATTCTATTTCTGGCCTCATTTAAGGAGAGAAGTAACAGACTACATAGCTAATTGCTCTACATGTAAAACTTCCAAGGCCGCAAACAAAATGCTAACTCCACCCATGACTCCCAATCGTTGTTTGGAACGGCCATTCCAAAAATTATATGTGGATTTGTTAGGACCGTATCCGAGATCAAAGAATGGAAAGACGACGATTCTCATTGTTTTGGATAAATTGACTAAATTCGTCCTCTTAAAACCATTAAATAAAGCTATTGCATCAAAAATCGTAACATATATTAGGGATGATATATTCTTAGTTTACGGGGTTCCAGAGTCGATACACTCAGACAATGGTGTACAGTTTGTTAGTAAGGAGTTTCAACAGCTATTAAAGGAATTTGGGGTACAACATGTGAAAACAGCCTTGTATGCTCCACAGTCTAATGCCTCAGAACGTGTAAACCGTTCTATAATTGAAGCTATCAGAGCTTATGTATCCAAAGACCATCGCGACTGGGATACTTATTTAAGTGCAATTAGTAGTGCATTGCGACATTCGGTTCATGACGCATTATCTGTCTCCCCACATTTCTGCCTATTTGGATATCACCGAACCAACCATGGCGATGAATACAAATTGCTTCGAGAAATTGGTTGTATACACGAAAATAGTGTCTTAGTGGAATCTCTTCCGGAAAGAATTCAACTTATTCACGAAGAGGTGAGAAGTAAAGTGGCAGAAGCCTATAAAAAATATGCATCACATTATAACTTACGCTCTAGAGTGGTTGATTTTCAGCCTGGTGAAATAGTTTATTATCGTAACCACCCACAAAGCAGGGCAATTGATTACTTTTGTGCAAAATTCGCTCCTAAATTTATCAAGGCCCGAGTGAAGTGTAGAATTGGGAAGGTCAATTACCAGCTAGAGGATGAAACGGGATGCTTGATAGGTATGTTTCACGCGAAAGACATTAAACGTTGAGTGAATGGTTAACATATAGATTTCAGTCTAGACCGTTTAAGGTTTTTTTCAGAGTTTTCTCGACTTTATCGCTTTTCACTAACGATTAAGCGCTATCAAGAAAATCTGTGTTGTAACGTGCGTCTTGCATTGATATTTTTTTTAAGGTTTCTACAAAAATATTTGTAGGTACTTTTAACGTCATATAAGATATAATTCGCATTATGATTGCTGTCGTCGCACTGTAGCTATAATGTTTTTGTTGATGATTATGATAGGAACACTAACATCATTTTATTGCTTTAACTGACCCGTCATCAATTTATTGCATTAACTGACCCGTTGTATGGACTGGTTTTCGCTTGTTCATTGACCAATATTGTGGTGGTATTGATTTTCCTCCTACCATATGATCATAAAGTAATTTTTTATGATCGTGGATATCCAAAAACAAATAATTGATTTCAGTCTTTTTGATGAGCAGCAGTCATCATAACAACATTATCATTGATATATGGATATATCTGTTTAAATCTACATATTTGTAAAAATCAGTGTTAGTTTGTAGAGCCATATTGAATTGAATAGAGCCATCCGCAAATGCGCTAATATTCGGGTGTTTGCTTGGACATTTTTATTTATAGACGAAAAAATATAAACGGGTAATTATAGATTTATATACTGAGTGGAAATTAGTTTTTATAAATTTGGTATTATTAAATATAGTTAAATTGTGGACCAAGAGTGATATCGTAGATTAAGGTAATCGCCTTTAGAGGGAATTTAACCGCCTTTCCTGTTATAAAATTACCAAAGTCAAACTATAGCCGGTTTTTACTCCTACAATTGGGTTTCCGAAACCTTAGGTGACGACCTTGGGGTGGTGTAGGTAGTGGGTCCGTCCACGCTATTGCCTAGCCGACCGGCTATATTATTTATTGGCGTTATTTTATAAATCGCTGACTAATATAAATGAACGGTGACAACAAATAAATTGGAAGTTCATTGGGTTCCAGCAGCGGTATTGGTTTATTCGAAAACATAAAAAAAAAAAAAAAAAAAAAAAAAAAAAACGGGAAAATATTGGATTAACCTTCTTCTTCGCACATGTATATATTATATAAATAGGGCCACTGCTCTGCTTATCAAACACAAGATTTGGGATAAATCATTTTTTTTTATGAATTCATTTATGATATATAAGTATATGTTTGTATAGTGTGTGATTAGCTTATAGTTTTATCTAAGAAATTTAATGAATTTGAATAGTGATATTATTGTGGTGAATGATATGGTGAACTTTATAGTGCTAATAATTTTGTTTTAGGTCAAGTTATATGAATCGTACATACCGCAATCCCCTGAGCGCTCTGGATTTTGTGGGTAAGTGTGTTTTTTGGTAATTTTTTTTATATAGTTATTGCACGAAAATAATAAATTTACCTATCATTCATATATATATAAAGACACGTGACTTTCTTATGGAGTTGATTTAGACACTCCGATATTGAATTGAATAATTATACTGTTAAAGTTAATATTATGGGCTGTCCATAACATATGTAATATAATCTGTAGTACATTAAGTTCAAACATTAAATATAATGCTTATTTTGTCATTGCATACCGGTTATCGTTTTGATTATTAACTTAGAAATGTCGAGATAAATTATTTGTGTGGGGAAGTATCATTAATATGAAGTAATTGTCATGTTATGGGTGACCAGTTGAAGTGTTGTTGGTTGGCGTAGCACATGATTTTAGTTTTTTTGTGATGCTGTGGTGTAATCTTATTTAAATTTCATTGAACCCGCCCAGCCCTGAGCACTCAGGATTTATAGTATCAAGCATGTGCACAATTATACACCCAAGCGTTACACCTGCAATACTAAGGGGCACTCATATATTCTAAATAATAAAAGAATTCCCAAATCAATCGACTATACCTTACCATCATCCTACCTCGAGGCTAAATTTATAACTGATATTCCCTCCAGAGAGGCCTGGGCGAGTGAAGCAGTTATGAAGCCCGATGCGATTAATTTTTTCACAGATGGCTCGAGAATGGATGGTAAAGCTGGTTGTGGGGTTTTCTGCGAGGAATTAAATCTAAAACTCTCTTTTCGCCTAACTGACCACTGTAATGTTTTTCAGGCAGAGTTTATTGCAATTAAGGAGGTGGTAGATTGGATGAAGTATAATTTAATATCGAAAGCAGCCCGGAACTGTATCTTATCTCTTAACGAAATGGCAGAACAGTTCAACATCCATCTTACGTGGGTGCCAGGGTATTTCAACATAACGGGGAATATGACAGGCGATGGACTTGCTAGACTGGGTACCTCTTGTCGCATGTTATCAAATAAGGCTGACATTTTCTGGAAGATGCATATAAAATCACAAATGAAAGGTGGTCAAAGCATAACACATGCGTCATTACGCGGCAGATTTGGTCTATACTCGACTTAGTCAGGTCTAATCAACTAATAACTGTGAAGCGATGTAGTATTGGTAAAATTGTGATTATCATCACTGGACACTGTCTCATTGGTAAGCATGCAAGTAGACTTGGTGTTCTCTCTCATGATTATTGTCATGGTTGCAGGGGTGAAGAGAAGGAGGAAACTATTCTCCACTTTCTCTGCACCTATTCTAGCCTGGCTCAGTACAGGCTTAAGTTTCTAGGAGCTCGGATCCTGTGTGATCTCACAGACCTAAGCGAGTGTTAGGGATATTCATCGCTTTGTCAGGAGCTCGAATTGGTTTCAGTAGCGAGAGGTGGTAAAAAAGTTCGTTGTGGTAGGACTACGGACTTTTTTGTGTAGCAGTCTTCAAGAAATACGAAAATCACTCATTAGTTTAAACTCAATGAAAATGATTCAGATAAACCAGTGGGAATGTTGGGAAGCCCGAAGGGTACTATATTAGGGATGATAAAAAAACACTTTTTGGAAGAAGCGACAACGTGGTGGAAATAAAGTAATTGGACGGATGTACATAAACTGTTAGTATCAAGAGAGGCTAAAGTTTGTAACTATACCAAGAACTTAGCAGTCAAATCGTCTGATATATTTCCCAAATAAGACTGTTGTTTGTATATATTTCCATTTTTAGAAAAGTTTTCAATCTGATGACTGAGCAAAAAACATCAAAAAAAAGCTCAGCAATTTCTTTTCGAAATACCGCTTGTTTAGATCTGAAGTATCGAGGTCAAGATCATTATGTGGCAATAATCTTAATCATCTATCTGAATTAATTATCCATCTGAATTGCGCAACGCATCTCTGACCAAAATAGTGGCTCTGTTTTAAAATATTAAATGATTTATTTTTGTAAACATCGCTCTATCATGATTTGATCGTGGATTATAAAAAATACTGTGTGAGGTCCAACATTTATTACTCCTTAAATTTATCGAATACAATACAAAACGATATAAATTATAAGCAAACCCTATATATTCTCATAGAAGTTTATTCTTTAATATGACTCACAAATCACTCCTTTTCTCGTCCTACTTATATAAATTTATAAATGGACTAACGTATATTATATACAAGAACACAATTGTATTGTTTGGTGTTTCTCCTATTGTGATGACAATTTGACATGCTTAGCTGTCCGCTTTACTTTATATTTTGTTTTATTTTGTTTAGCTATTTGTTTGAATTTATTTCATAGACCGAGTGCACAAAAAGTTATGGAACATTCGAATATACCATTAAGTGACGGGTTTTCGAAGTAAAAATTTTAAAAATATTTATATTATGATTAAATAAAATATTTAAAATAACTTATGAAGAGCATCTCAAGGTTAAAATTCTTGTAAGTTGAGGTTTAACTACCTTTTGATGTACATAGTGTTAAAAATATAGCACGTCAATGTGCTATATTTTTAACACTATGTGAACCACAATTATATGACCTCTTGTTCTCATTGGCATCACCAAAAAAGGTAAGCGATATCACTTTAAAAAAAACCACATATTAACCGATTATTTCTCATCTCGCCCATCGGAAATCTCTGCGTTCTACAAATATTTCAAACGGGATCACCAACCGGATGAGTATTGCTTCATACGTAGCTGAACATAGATGACTTTCAATTGATTGCAAATTTGAGTAATCCCTAGACTGAATGCTTTGAGATCGGATTGTATGTGGATTACGGGACGAAGCATTGCAACGCAGTTTTCTAGCAGAAGCCAATCTTACCTTGCAGAAGGTCATCGATAAAGCTTCTACTGCAGAAACAGCTAGCAAAAATTTATTGGAAATACGTCATCTGGACCAAGTTCAATACATCACAAAACATTCACAGTTTAGCGTAGAGCACCGCAACAATAAAATTTTTAAAATCGACACAACAGTTGGCATGGTTGTAACGGATGTGGAGGATCACATGCAAGGCCATCATGTCAATTCAAAGATACATCGTGCTTATTATGTGGTATTAAAGATCATTTACAATGAGTTTGTCGATTTGTCGTTAATCCAACCTTATCGAACAATGCATACAAACATCAAAGCAAAATGAAGTCGAAATTTGGAGTAAATCAAATATTGCCACAGGTTGATTTGAAAAAGACAACAATCAGCCTTGTGATTTTGAAATCGACTCAGGACCTAACTATATACTATTATGTCATCTCAGACTTATAATAATATTTGGCCAACCTCAAAACCAGATGTTGCCAAGTGTGAATTACAGCTGGTCGATTTGTTTTGGTTCCTGTAGAATACTCTAACTGGGCCACTCCAAAGCTTTAAAGCCACATTGTTTTCAAATTCCAGCTATCACAACACTATTGGCTTTGATTGTCCGAGGCCAAATCTTTGTTAAGCTAGATTGAGCACAGGCGTATCAGCAGTTGTCAGGCGTCGAGAAGTCATCATTACTCCAGAGAATTGTTACTCACAAAGGTGAGTTAAGAGTAACCCGTCTTCAATTTGGTATTATCAGCACTTGGAATATTTCAGTCTTTTATCGAAAATCTTCAGAGAAATATACCAGGGGTATTACCATACTTCGATGACATTGTGGTTACAGGACATACTGAAATGGAACTTGCTGATCGTTTAAGTGAAATTAGTTTGAAATTATTTCTAACCGATAAAAAGCAACTTCAACCATTTTTAGAATTGCTCAATTTTTATCATTCTTTTTTGCCCCAACAAGCGATAATTGCAGAACCCCTTCATCGTTTTTTGGATAAAAATCATTATAATCAAGATTTGCCACTTCTGCTTATTTGCGACGCTTCGCCATATGGTGCTGTGTTATTCAATTAAATGGAAGACGGAAAGGAAAAACCTATTTCATTTTATTCAAAAACACTGTTGAAAAGTGAAAGAAACTGTTCGCAAATTGACACGGAAGCGGTAGCTGTACAAAAATTTCATGAATTTATCTACGGAAGACATTTTAAAATAATCACTGACCATCGATCGTTGCTGGGATTGTTCAATTCGCATAAACAAATTCCAAATGTAATGTCATCTCAAATGCTTAGACGAAGAATTTCCCTGGTGGCATACGATTATGAGATAATTCATCGCGCTGGAAATAAAATGAGTAATGCAGATTTTTTAAGTCGTCTCCCATTGTCTGACTCATTAACAACACACGTTTTATCGGCTAATGATATGACTAAAATGACATCGAATAACCCAGCTTTCGCTAAAGTTTTTAGCTGGTCGTCAAGAGGATGGCCAGTCAAACTATCTGCAATTGACCAAGCACTAAAATCATTTTATGTACGGCGTACGGAGATCACCACACTTAAAGGATGTTTACTTTGGGGTAATCGAACAATAATTAAACCGACAGGGCAACAAAAAATCCTTGCAGCTTTACACTCTGGGCATCCAGGAATTGTCCGCATGAAGGGTCTTGCACGAAGTTACGTGTGGTGGCCCAACATCCATGCTGATTATGAACACGTTGTCAAAACTTGTACGCCATGCCACGAAACGAGACCAGATCCTAGTCAAGCCGAGGTGCATTTTTGATCGTCGTTGACTCTTATTTCAAATGGTTGGAAGTTAGTCACGTCAAATCAACGTCTACGAATTGTGCAATAGAATCATTACGGGCGCTATGCGCGATACATGGTCTTCCAGACACCATTGTTGACAATGGAACCTCCTTCACCTCGGAAGCATTCCGAGTATTCTGTGAAGATAACCTTATAAGGCATATTCGCTGATGATAGCTCAGACATTAAACTACATTTTGCAAAGTTTATGATGAGCCAGCACATAACTACATCCTCGTCCACGGGACGATTGCCATCTGATTTATTGTATACTCGTCAAATTAAGACATATTTTGATAATATTCAACCGAACTCCATTACCGTGACCATAACTAAAAGACCTGAGACCAAATCAATCAGAAATTTTTTGGATAACGATTTAGTATGGGCACGTAATTATTCATCTGGACCAAAATGGGTAAATGAAGTGGTAATAGAGTGGTACGAGACCCGTTTCGTATAAAGTTCGAATCGAATCGGGTCAAACTGTAAAAAGGCATGTGGTAAGGGGTTGGCATATTAGAGATTAATTAAAAAAGCTGTACCTCATAAAAAACAACCATAAACTAACAAAGTATTGTGTTACCAACAATAAATTGTTTTTGTTTTTGCTTCTGGTCAGAAGCCAAGCTATCGTAAGAGGTTTACCTGTAAGAGGTTTACCTGTCGAACCACCGCAAAAAATACTATGTAGCATGGCATAATTAACAGGTCATAAATTTGAATAGAATAAGCCAGACTAGTCTGAAAAATTTGCTTTATGTATAAATTCAGCACTAAAAGGCTTAAAACTACTGAAGTAATCTGCACCTTAACAAATAAAGATGGCTTGACAACTATGTATTGGAAGGATACCACAAATTGTTTGTTGAGTGCGCTGCTTCCCGATGACACTGTGACGCATAAGCCCACAAAGAAGTTAAACATAGATTTGTAACATCAAGAACTTGCGACACAGATGGATTTAGCAATGTAAAAACCACGGACGCAATATTGTCAAAGAAATTTGGAAAAGCAACAAGCCTTGCTAATATTAAGGTCAAAGTGGAACAAAGAGCATATAATTCGGCCTGGTATCATGTGCTTCCTGAACGAAAGTACTCCTGAAATACTTATCATTAGGAAAAGATGAACAAGATCGCAGCAACCCAAATCCTATGATAACTGGCAAGTTGATGTTCGTATTTTACAGTAGTGGGAGCAGACTAACCATCAATTTACATCTGAATTCTTAAAAACTAAACTATAATGAGGTCACTGTTGATCCAGCGATGCTCCAGTGCCTGTTCGTTAATAAGTAGCTACTCACATACTGACGAGCTCGAAGGGTTTGGTTCTCTTTAGTCTTCTAACCAAGTGTTCATTATCCAGTAGCCGAGAGGCTTCGGCATTAACATATTGCAATAGCCTCGATTCATGCTTCATTGCAAATTTGTTTTTTTTTTGTGTTTTACATCCGGTATCCCCAAATCTCGATGCAAATCCTTATTACGAATGTACTAGAGTGCATTGACTATACTCCGAAGTACCTTATTCTGGAAGTTTTGTATAGGTTTCATGTTAGTATTTTTAGTACAGCCTCAACGCTGAATACCATATAGCCAGACAGGTTTTAGGATTTGATTGTAAATCAATATTTTGTTGTCTGTGCTTAATTTTGACCTTCGTCCAATTAGCCAGTACAATTGTCTATATTTAAGATCAAGCTCCTTTCTTTCTTCTTCACATGCTGTTTCCATTTGAGCTTAACGTCCAGTGTCATACCCAAGTATTTGGCGGAGTTCTCGTATGGCACCATGACTTCGTTGATGCTGATTGGCGGTGGATTAACCAATAGTTTGTTCGTAAAGTTGACATGCGCAGATTTTAATTCATTAAGTTTTCCATTGCTTGGTCCATTGCTTGGTACACTAGATATGTAGATATAGGAGTGGGCCCAGAACACTGCCTTGTGGGACTCCTGCCCTTACCTCCATCAGTTCAAAATACTCATCTTCTTTTCTTACTTTGAAAAGTCTTTCAGATAAGTACGACTCCAGAAGGTCAGCATATGGTCCCAGAAGCATAACTTTTAGTTTATGTATTAATCCCTCATTCCATACCTTATCGAAAGCTGCTGCCACGTCCAGAAAATAGGTAGAACACATTTGTTTATCTTTTAACGCCTTTTCTATAATGTCTGTAATTCAGTGAACCTGGTCAATTGTTGAATGTTTACATCTGAATTCAAATTGGTGATCCGGTATTAGGTTTCTACCTTCTATTATTGGTATCATTCTTCTCAGAAGAAGTCTCTCCATTAGCTTTGAGATGATAGAAAGCAGGGATATCGGACGTTTTGATTGAGCTTCATTTGGCGGTTTACCTGGTTTCGATAGAATAATAACTTCTGCAACTTTCCAGGCAGAATGAACATGCCGTAATCTAATAACAGCATTAAACAAAATGGTTTAGTTGAACAAAAGCTTTCTTTGGTAGTTGCTTAAGAATTTCTTCTGTTAATAGATCATATCCAGGAGCCTTTCCGTCCTTCAGATTGAATTTAATTTCCCTATGAACTTCTTTCTGGGTTATTAGAGGGATTCTGCCCCCATAGCCGTTGCTTCCATTTTCGATTATAATATCAGATTCGGTCTCATTCGATTGGAAAATACCACCCAGGTGATCAGCAAACACTTCAGCTTTTGATTTGTTAGCCCTGGCCCACGAGCCATCACTTCGCTTAATAGGAGGAATCTGCATGATTGGGGTTTTTATTCTTTTGATTGCCTTCCATAATGAGTAGTCTGTATTTTTATCAGCCGTCAACTTTGCAAGAAACGTAGAAAACGATTTTTCATTTAGCTTATGAATTTCTATCTTAAGCTGCTGTGATTTGTTATTTAGGATCGTCTTGTCAGATGGACTCCTCGTTTGTTGCCATTTTTTCCTAGCTTTCCTTTTTTCTAATACAAGGTTCCTAATTTCTCTTGGGTAAAGTTTCTTTAGAGTTATTCCACGCGGCTAATTGAATGATATTTGTGAAGTTTTCACAACTGAAGTTTGATACTTAAACCGAAATTCCTTCGAAATATTTCACCATCCCAATACTTTTGGTACACTCTCTTTAAACAATTTCTAAAGAAATCCATAAATTAAGAAGAAGGAAGAAATTAATTTACGAACGATAAATTTTAATTTTTATTACCTTATACGCAGTGTTAAACTACAAACGATGGGTGGTTTACATACACAAGTACATTATATACACGACTATACATATACATACGTATATAGTTTAGAAGTTAGGGATGATAAATTTGTGTAGGAAGAAATCTAAACTTAAATAACTTTGTTCCAATCAAAATTTCGAAACATTTTAAAAACTTTATCCGCGCATCTTATAAAGTTTATCTTGCTGCGATCCAACTATAACTACATATATATAAAATATTATCGATCTATTATTTAGTTTTAAATTTATTATGAACTGACATATTTTGTACAGATAAGAAAAATAAATAAATTAATTTTTATTACTGTTTAATGAAAATTTATTAGATTTTAATGTCTCATATATACGTTGTATACATATTATGCGGTTACATGGAGAAATGTAAGATCGCCAACGACGATAATGTTGGTTATTCATAAAAAACACATATTTTTTTTACAGTACTTTCTTATTTTGTAAGAATGTCATATTTTAATAGTTGGCAGTTAAAAAAAAATTAAAAATGTTTATATTCTGATCATCTAGGTCTTCTACTTTCTTATAATATATGATCGAATATTTTTCAGTTCACTATAATTTTGCAATGATCACTTAGATCATATTATTATGTTACCGCAATGTTTATAAAAAGTCTGTCAGTTTGATATACACATCAACTTATATCCAATAACATCTAAACGTCAGTTAGGACTAATGAAAATTGGATGACAATAATTCACTTGTGAAGTGTACAATTCACTTTCAGCAAAATTCGTCTGTTTGTCAAATTGAAACACCTCGGACAACATTTAGGGAACCGAGCAATTGGCACAGTGGTTAAAGCTACGGTTTTTGGGACGGGAGGTACCGGGTTCGAATCTCAACGGGGGAGGGTTGCAAAAGGGATTTTTCATCACCTGATTACGATCGGTGATGACGAAGAACACAACTATGACCTCCTGTTGGAATCCAGAATCTATGGGCCATACCATGGTCCATGTCAGTACAGGCTAACTGGAGCAATGCAATGTGCAGATGGATTTAAAATCGAACCTGTATTCGTGCGTCCTCGATTTGGCTAGTAACGGCGTAAGGAAGGACGTTAAAAATTAACCGCGAAAGAGAGTTGGGAGAGCTTCGGGCTCCAGAAAAAATTGCAGGGTTCAAAAAATAAAAAAAAACATTTAAGCATACTATTTATAATTTTTAAGATTTCAAGGTTAATAAATTCCTGATTTAGCTCAATATTCAATATACTTCAAAAGCTTTAATCACTTTGTGGGAGATTACATAAATTTCGTCTGAAACAAGCGTAAAGAACCAAAGCAAGCTTTAGTTGACTGAGCTACAAACCAGAGCGTTGTGGACTTTTTAAGAGATCTTAAGCGCCTTTCATAAGCAGTAAAAATAGTTTTAATTTAAGAAAGGCTTTGCAGTACGAAATTTTACCGGATTATATTGTGAATAAAAGGAGGTCAAACCGCAGAAACCAGCAGTGACTGAATTTACTGAGTTCTGATATAAAGAGTGATGGGAGGATAAGCGACCCAGCACAGTTAAGGCGAGAACTTAATTTGGTGAAACGAGAAATGGAACTAATGGGATGAAAATGTTTGGTGAAATCGAGTGCATCTGATAGTTCATCACCTATGTGATATAAAACCAAGCGGCCGTTATTTTCGTTTCAAAATATCGAATTTTCGATGTCTAACTTTGACGGGACACAAGGGTTTGTTTTGGATAAGTGGTTAATAGACATAGAGGATGCACCTACTACATATTATTGGAGCGATATTCAAATGACTAGGTATGCAAAGCAACTTGTTGATGACGGTGGTGATGCAAAGAAATTATTACAAACAACAGCACATACCTCAAAATGGAGTGGCCTAAGAAACTTTTTAGGTCACAGAATTTAAGCTGGTACAAATCTATGCAGCAGTTTATAGCGAGTAGTTAGAGCTGGGTAAATCCATCGATATGGCAGAAGCAGCGTTAGTCGAATATTGTGTCGGAGGAATTACGGACTATGAACCAAATAATTTCATACTTTATGGCGCAGTTATACTCCATGAGTTTAAGTAAAGATTGATTTGTTATGAGACAATTTAACGGAGAACAGCTGTAAATAACCAACCCAGTAATATCTAAGAGCAATCAGCCAAATCAAAAAATCAAAGGCCAAGCTCGGAAAAGTGCTATACTTGCCTTCAAATATGGGACACACAGCAAACACGTGTTCAGCGAAAAATAAGAGTCGCATATGTTACAAATGCAAAAGGTTTGGCCAGTCACATCGCACTGAAATATCCAGGAAGTACTGAGGATCAAAAAAAACGGCAGCAACCTACATTTTATTTCAACACGAATGTTGAAATAATCACAACATTTAGAGGATAGCGAACCATTTCCGAACCGTATGGTATGTACAAATGCTATGTACTGGAAACCCAGGCGACTACGCCATTGAGTTAACGTTAGCATACGGAAGAAAATCGATTGGTGGTTGATCGAGAGCATTGTGAGGCCAATTATATCTCAAGATGCCAATTCAATCGTTCTGGCCAACAAAAAGGACGTTACAAGGCACTTATGTGTGAACTATCGAAGACTAAGTGCAGGAGGGGTTCGTGGTCATTCGTAACCTTTTTTGGTTATTACGTATTTTTAAGACGGCCTGTCGGTTTGTGAAACTCACCTGCAGTTTCCAAGAGGTTTGCAAAAATGTTTTGGAAGAGTTAGTGTAAGGACAAACGTTATCTGCGTTTAAATGGATGATGTGATAGTGCCAGACTTTTCCGAGGAAGAGTCGATACAGCTGTTAAGACGTGTTTTGAATTTGCCGCGAAACAATGGTTTACAAATTAATTGGTCAACAAGTAAGCTGCTGGTGAGAAATGTTGAGTAGCTCGGGTACGTAATTGAGAATGGTGAGGTCCGGTTTTCAGAAGAGAAGCACAAAGACATTACTAAGTATCTAGTACCAGCCAATACCCACCCGTCAACTGTGGCAGATTGTCATATTGTAACACCGAAATTCAGACAATTTTAATGCCTCTAGATTCAGGTCAGTATGAACAATTCATAAAAATTAATGGTATTTTTTTAAAAGATATAAAGGGGCCGCGTGTTTTGCAGTACCGCGGGATATGCAAATCGAAAAAGAAATATAACAGTCTTTCCATGGCATACGGAACGAAATGCTCAAAAAAGCTAATAAATCACTAGCGAAAATTCAATAGGAGAATGAATGAGGGTTTAACCGTTAAAGGAGAGTTTCATCCAAGTACAAGTTTCGAGGCCACCAGCCATAAAAAAACAGTTTAGGGGCGAGCAAAAGATTTTATCGAATTATATGGGACCATATTAGATTACCTCGCAGTGAAAAAAGGCAACCGCCACGGAGTAAAAAAGGCGAACACAGCCGTTGAGAGCACCATAATAAAACTTCCACGAGTGTAAGGTATATGTCACTGATTTTGGTATATTTCTACAAAGCTTCAATGTGTTTAGCTATCACCGCTAGAAGTTGAAAATATGTGAAACATTTGGTCTCTCCTTGGCTCGTGTAGCTAAACGGTCACTGCAACATTAGTATCTGATCGAGGAAAGGTTGTAAAATATCAAAGCTTTGACGAAATTATGCTTTCTTCGCACCCTTCTGGAGTTGGGACAGTGTTTGATTTTGTCATTCCCAATTTTTTCAGTTTTCTATTAATTTTTGTTTGATTTTCAGATTCCTTTAAATGGTTTCTGATCAAACGAGAGTTCGATACCGGGAACATGGTTTTTCCAAGTTTACTAAAACAAATTTTGATGGAAATAGCCGCCGACAGCGTCCTCTGCGCATGCCAAATAGCGGCTATCCTCTCACAGATTGCCGAACCATTCATTTCAGATTAGCTCGCAAAACAGGACCGATATCAGGAATTTTCATTAAATTTTTGATCTCGTGGTTGAATAAAACTCGGTAAGTGTCGTCATCGTCGTGTTTGAAGCCATAAATCAAGCGCATTATTCTACTCTCGAATGTCATTAACCATCGCTCATACTCATTCGTCAGTGTCCAACTCTCACACCCATAAATGACAACAGGTCGGCAATGGACAATGGTTGTCGGAATTGGCAAGGTTTTTTGACTTTAGCAGGGAACGTAAGGCATACAAGGCACAGTTGCCAGTAAAAAAGATGCTGACGGCACAAGATATTGTTCTGAGGTGTTTCATTTTACGAAAAAAAAATTCTAATATGAGATTAAAGATTGTCGGGGATAGAGAATCTTCTTGCCATAAACCAGAGTTAATTGCAAATATTCCTGAACGCACATATTTGGCAGGTATTCCCAGACATCGCAAAGCAAACCATCCTTTATCCCTATATATAGATTGAGTCATAGGCTTATTGAAAATCTAAGAATACATGATATACGTCACGAGATGTATCGTAATATTTAGAATCATCCGCAGCAAAAAAGCTTGATTAGTGACTAACCAATTCGGATGAAATCCTCATTGGCAGTCACCTACAATTTGCTCCGCTAGGGGAGTGATTCTCTCCAATACTACGTAAGACACTCTAGCTAAAGATCAGCCCAACGAGATTGGGCGTTTTCTGAAATCCGATGGTAATTATACATCGGGTTGCAAGGAGTCACTCGAAACCCTGCTTCAGGTGCGACGAATTACTTGATAAGCTACATCTACCCGATTATGATGTCATTGGTTATGCGGGCGATTTGGTTATCATATTCTCTGGTGGATGGAATATACTATGTCTATATACCAGCATGCAACAGGCCTTACTTGTTATTTCGATTGGTGTACTAAAGAGGACCTTTCGATAAACCCTAGCAAAACAGTCCTGGTGCATTTTACTAAAAGACGTAAATTGAACCTTGGTTCAATTAGTCTAAACGATATTATTATCGGATACTCCAATGCAGTTAACTATCTAGGTGTTGTCCTAGATAAGACACTGAACTGGAACTCTCATATATTAATTCAACTACCGAGCGCGCGGTCAGAGCCATGTGGGCTTTTCGGAGTATGATCGGCAGGACTTGGGGCCTCAGCTCAAAAATGATATACTGGATGTACATCATGATAGTGAGGCCAATTGTAACCTAAAGGGCCATAGTGTGATGGTCTACACAGCCAAGACTGGTTCAAACATGGATCAAAAATGGATAGTGGAGTTGGCATTGGTGTCTTTGGACCCAACTAGTGTTTTCCTAGCCAAAATTCACGCCATCGAAACTTGTGTTTTAACTATTATGAACAAAGGTTTTAATGGCGCCTCTATCCACATTTTTTCCGACAGCCAAGCAGCATTGAAAGCACTGGCTTCTAACTGCTTGAATTCTAAGTCGGTTAAAAGTTGTTATAAACTAAGCTACAATCCCTCTTTTGCCATAACAAAATTAGGTTGTGATGGGTACTGATCACAAGGGCATCATTGGAAAAGGGATAGCTGACGAGGTAGCCCGGGCAAGCTCGTCGACTACACCTATTGGTTTTGTACCTTTCTGTGGAATCCCGTGGGCCTCTGCAGCCTAAACAACTAGTAAATGGGAAGAAATACAGTGCTTCTTCAGTTTTATTACAGAACTGTATTCCCGGCCACAGACAAGCAAAATCTTTTATCAGACCATTTCACCATAAGGACTTGGCGGTCAACTTCAGTGCATGAAATATTAGGAAACTGGTGAGTTTTCTTTCAGGTCACTGTAATTTGATATTGAATAAAATGAACCCGTCCACAGAGACGCGGAGTGCCGACTCTGTGTGGAAGAGATAGAAACCGCAGAGCATATACTTTGTGAATGTGTTGCTCTGTGTACACTAAGGTGGTTTCATTTTTAAAGAGAGATATTTGACCCCGGAGAAATGTAAATTGGCCTCTGCAAGTAGCATTCTCGCCTTTATTAGAAAAGTAGAGAAGCTTTTGAACAAATAAATCCCAAGTTCGCAAAAGATCTTTAAGGTCGCAGTAGGTCTGCCCTCTTTGAGACAGGGAAAAAAATAAAAAATGTAAGACAGTAATTTGTATGATGTGCCCAGTAGAGCTATGCCGCAGAAAAAATGGACAAATTCAATATTATAGTATTTATCTTTGGGTTGGCAGTGGGCGCATGAGCACAAATGATTGTCAGGTTGGCTAGTCCTATGCGTAAATGTAGCTTACACATACGATTATCAACTGCTTTAAAATCCAAAACAGCCTTTTTCATCTTGGGCCCAAGATTAAAAACCAACACTAAGATTGCCGAGGTCATCTCTACTGTAAAGCAATTTTTAGCCTTGGGACACATGGTCTCTACTTTTTGGCCATCGAGTTTCTTGTAGAGAAACGAGTTTCAAGCGATATACCCTTTCATGGCCATCATAAGTTTTAGAGACTAAAACTCAATGTATTTTAGTCGTTTTGACTTCATTTCTAATAAACTACATTTCCGGTACTACCGCAATCCTGCTGTGGAAAGCAGTCAACACAATATAGTCTATACTTTTAAATTTATCGCAATATAATGATATAGTTGAACTTTGGCGGATGATCATCGGAAGAAGAACTTGGCCTGTAATGCTGTTGATTTTTTGATAATGATCCACTTTGTGATATTAACAGATGACTTGCAATTTTGCACTATTGTAGTGTATTATATGTTAAGTACTGTTCGCTGGGATTACTTAGTTTGGTTAATAGTCTTTTAGCATACTTAGTACCTTAGTTTGCAACAATGAAATTAATTTCTAAAACTACATTATTTTATAGTTACCTTAGAATCAGTTTAATAAATTGCAAGATAGATAGATAGATGTAATTCATATGGAATCATTACCTGGAAGAAAAAATTAACAAAAATATTAGTATTTTGCTTTCAATATTTTGAAAATTAAATTCAATTTTAACAAAATATAAAGAATTTGAAAAAGGATACCATTTAAGAATATTTTCTTGGTTTCTTGGTGTAAATCTTCTCAGTTTCATTATTCAATCTTTCTTATTCTATGCTATTTTAATTTCTCGGTAGTTGAAAACTGTACTCATGTAGAGCATGTTTTCCGAAAGAGGCGCCACGATCAAAGTATTTAGTATACCATGTTAATCGCAAAAGGCAGCACGATCAAAGTATGTAGTATGCTATGTTTTCCGAAAGAGGCAGCACAATCATTGTCAGGAGATTTTTTCTATATTGTTCTTAAAAACATTTCGTTTCAAACGGAAAACATAAAATAGTAGAAATTAACAATAATTACAAAATAGCTCAAAATAAAAAAGAACAAACACTAAACCTACCAAAAAAAATATTTAAAAATATTTAAAAGCAACAGATAGATTAAATAATATGATAGTCGGCCATGATTTTTTTCTTATTTTTTTAAGTTCGTTGTTTAGTGTTTTTGTGTACAATTTGAATTATTCGCACACGGTAATCACAAATATATCGTTTATATTTTAATCATTTTGACTGACATCTAGCGGCATAATTAATGCACTAGGGCATACGTGTAAAACATACCATTTTCCATAAGATGGCAGCATTTTCGTTTGTAGTATAATCTTGACAGTCTGACATTATGTATAGACAAAGTAGTATAGAAAAAGTAGTAGACACAGTTTTTATTTTTCGACTGAAAACCCATTCCATAAATTTAAACTACAAAATTTGTAAAACAACTTCAAAAAGTAGTTTTTTTCTACTCTTTTCCCGGGAAATTAAATAATGTTACAGCATTTAAATCAGCATTAAAACGAACATAATGTTCTTAATTTTAACAAAATTTCGTTAAAAATCACAGACAAACTTCGGATAAATCGCAATAAATATGATAACTGCGGCTATAGGATATGATAGACGCAGATGCTTGTTAAATTGTGAATCTTTTAGGAAATCCCGTACAAATTGCAGAATACAATTCTTGGTTGAAAACCAAAAAAAAAATCATTCTGTCCTAATGCTAGCAGTGTGTTAACAATTCATTGAAACATGGAATGTTAAGAGGTCATCCGCACAACATAATGCTAAATTTCCGTTAATTTAAAAGTAGAAGCTTCAAAGTAATAATCAATTAATGTGTTTTAATACCACAGCAGTAATGGCATCAAAGTAGGTTATATACTCCTTGAAAAACATTTTGGGAAAATAACTGAAAAAATTAGCCTGTCGTCATCACTTGGCAGAAATAGTTGTATCTACAATGATCTTAATTCGTCAATCTCGTGTACTCAAACAAACAACCGTGCGACGGTGTGACGATTATAAAGAACTCCTGCAACTGTGTCTCATATTGCTGTGTGAGAATATGAATAACTCGTGATTCAAATTTTCCAGAGCATTCTACCGTGCGAGATGGAATGCAAAATTGATACATATATTGTTTTAAAAAATTGTATGTTCAAATCTGAATTTATTGCTCGAAAATTATAATTTTTGGTCGTCAACGTACCTTAAATATTTGGAATAGTACCTTAAGAGTTATATCGGCCCCACGAACTGATTAAAATATGCTTCAAAATCAATACAAAAACAAAAAATTTGTATAAGAAAAATCAGAAAATTTAAACGATATTTGTGGTACTTGAACGAAGATTAAGTTGGTTTGACATTTTTGAATCCTCAAGAAAAAGTTGCAGAAAAAAATAAATTAAAATGATAAAAATAAACTTTGATTTGTCTTTCTTTGTGTCTGGCTATCTCTGTGGCTTCTCTTTTTTATTAGAAGGATTCTAGACTCAAAACCCATCTTTATTATTGGCATTTCCAAGGTGTCCGAAAATAGCCTAGTGCCGAAATTTTTATTGATTATACAAATTCTGGGCCTTTATTTAGATTCTTTTAGGATTTAGCAATAAAATTGTAAACAAGAATTTCAGAGTCGAAAACTTTTTAAATGATCAAGTCTTGCTCGTTCGGGAGCTTTATTTTAAAGTGATGGTTTTCCAGTATTTTTCAACAATTATGCTGCGATACTGCACTATTCATATCACAACTTTTTCAGTAATTTGATTGGATTTAACAAAGACCCGTTATAAGGCGGTTGAACTGATTGTTCTACTCCACTGAAAGCTTTTCAAACTCTTTACTTTGTCATTTAAATTGTATAACAACCTGTCTATTTGCTTCAACGGCATTTAAAACCTCTGTAACTCATTACACACTTCACTGTTTAAACTTTTTTCATCGAGCACATCCAACACAAAATTCTGCATTGCAAACTTTTTTTTGTATATTTTAATATATGCAATCTTTTTTAGGACCGAAACTCTCCCAATTTTTTGGCGATTAGTTTTTTATAGCATGTGAAAACAATAGCTAAAAAATCATTTTTAATTTAAGCCCATTTTTGGTCATTTTGGATGAGAGTTCGACAAGCAAACGCCACGGGATGACATTTTTGAACGATTTTACACCCTAACCCATCCTTAGAATAGATGCATCAGTTTGTACAATTATATAGGCATCCTTGGATTATAGATAGCTAACACTGGTTCCGAAGTTATGGTGCTTAGCAAATTTTTGAATTTTATATTATGATTTGTTACCCATGCAAATTCTACATCATTCCAAGTCAGATTACGCAACCCTGCTTATTGCTTAGAACAATCTTAGAACGTCCTACTTATATTTTCCAGTTTTTTATTTTCCAAATTACATTGCGATGATGTTTCAAATCCGGTTTAATTTTCCCATCCGACAGAATAACTCCCATGAATTGTATTTTGGGTTGTCGATATTTAATTTTAAAGGAATTCTATCATCAAATTTACTTTCCGCATAAATAGCCACTCAAAGAGTCATAAATGTTGTTAATTTTGATTTTTTTTATCCAATTCCATATTCCATAAACCAGTGCTCAGGTCAAAAATCGAACAGATCAGTTATTTTGCTAAATCCGACATTAAGTCATTGATTGTTGGAACCAAAACAAAAATTGCGGTTGATACATTCATTAAGTAGCTTTGGTTCTAAAGAAATCCGAAGCTTACTGTTAGGCTTCTCATCTATTTGCAAATTATTAAGCCAATCATTAGGTAATCGACAGGTAAAATGGTTTCATCCAGCACTTTTTTGTCAAGTACTAATTTTAATTTATCCGGTAATGAGTTTATCCGCTTCAGTAATTGAAAATATTTCTGGGAATTTACTAAGCCTGGGAAACTATATCCCTCTATGTAAATCATTCCTTCGATTCCATGCGTGCAATTCTTTATGGACATCCAAACGTTTAATTAATCTAAAACTTTCACAGGTTTCTAATCCCAGTACCGGTTTACATTTACCATTGACAACGAATAATTTCGTTGCTGATTTGCTGATTTTTTGGTGATTTTACTTAACATATTGCCAACAGTTTGCGAACCTGAATACAGCCAATATAGATATTTGCATTATTTGTACCAATTAACCAGATAAAATTTGCAAATTTTTGTTATTTCTTGCTTACCTGATGTATCGCTGACAATTATATATACCATGTACCTACATATCCTCCTCAGATCCTCCATAAAATCCAACTTTTTACATGTTTGGTGAAGACCTCTGGCCATAACTATAAACGCACGTTCATTTTTATTTTCGTATATCTAAACCATTATTTACCCTCCTCATTGAGCTTTGTAGCTAAATCTCGATATGAATCGTAAACTGATATATTAGATTTCCACACATTATGTTTAGTTACACTTTAACTATGCGCCTGTTAGTCACTGATTTCATAATCGATTGTATACTAGCCACAATATGACAAATTAATTCAACGTTGAGAATTAAACAAAAAAAATCATGACCTAACATGATAAATTTAAATCGAGGACTACTCGATACATTTACGATTGTATCTTTTTTGATTAACTTTTATAATTTTTTTTTGTTTTTTTTTTATATAATTACAGTTTGGAGAATATTGTGTTTCCTTTTTAATTGGGTCACTAAAATTACATTAATTTTAATTGAATTAACTAATCGTGACAATTTGAAATATATCATCGAAACATAAAACCGTAATTGTTATTAATGGAAATATAAAATAAAAGAAAAGGGGAGGTTAAATTTAGTTTTCTTTCAAAACAGGTAAATAATATATATATAACTTTGGGTTTTCCCATTCAAGATATCTTTTAAAACTGTATGATTTAAGATTATGCGCCCTAAATTGCTAATTTCGATTTCTATATAATTTAGCAAGTTGATTAGTCGTGGTTATAAAATAGAGACAGATATCCGACCGTATTCCAATCGATTATACCACACATTGAACTTAATTTTGATTTTAATTCAACTTCAACGGTCAATCATCTGTTGTTCGCATTAATAATACACATATACTTACGAAAATGGTTAGTTTAATATATAAAATATAAATTGCGGTAGCAACGGAATTATATGCTTCACATTAAATTAATCCGTTATTTTGTTTGTTGCAGACAATTTTTATTTAACTAAAAACTTAAATTTATAATAATAAAATTACGGTCATATGATCTAATTTAAATTAATCATAAATAATATGATTATTGTTTTTAAAATTGTAAATATTTATTATGATTAATAAGAATTTTAAAATTTAAGTGGAAAAACTTAAGACTCCTACTACAATCCAGCGTAATTCAATGAAAATTGACTTTATTGTTTTTTTGTTTGTTTGTTTTAAAATATTAAACGATTAAATTAAAAAAACTAAGAATTTCGACACGATCGATAAAGTAGGTATATACAATAGATACACCTGCGTGCACAATGTACATGTGTGTCTTAATAAAATTCCACCACCTTTTTAATATATGTAAGTCGCACGATAAAAATATTTTATATAAGATAAAAGTAAGTCGCACGATAAAAATATAGTTGATATTTTTTAATTGAACTTTTTACAAAAAAAACAAAAAAAAAAAACAATAAAAATTGGATTTAATTTTTTTTTATGGAGAATAAAAATGAAAAATTTATCCATGATAACAACTAAGAGTATTTTTACGAATAATTTATTACGACGAAAGATAAGATTTAAGATAAATTATAAATTTTATGCATATTTGAATTTAATCGTTCTTTTTTTTATTTAGATTTCATCTTCGACTATATATGTAATCGTGTACGTATTCAAATGTTGAACAATTACCTATAGCAAAAATTATTAGATTAATCTTGCGACAAGGTTGAAACGATAAAATGGCGACTAATAATAATAAATTTTAAAAATATTCATATAAAAAAATTTAAGCTGGCCGATCGATTAGTTTGGATTAAATCAAAGTGGTGTAATCAAATCAAAAAATTTTCAATTTTAATTCAATTTCAGCGTTCAAGTTTTCTATTAAGGCTGTGTCCGAAACCCATGATTAATATATGTGAATACAAATTTTTTATATTTATGTGAAAAAGAATCCCTTAAATTCCCAATTTTTTATTACGCTGTCCGAAAAGTATAATAACTGTTTAAAATATTTATATTTTGTTTTAGTATTGAAAAAGTTCAAATTTGAATAAAAATTAACCAAGTAGTGAATTGTATATGTATTATTCTATATATCCGAGTGAGCTACGCGATGGAAAGTTTTGGTATTTGCCAAAAATTATCATAGCAATGATCCGTGATTATTTGGGTGTGTTGTTATTATGAAATAAATGTCAAAAATTTGTATTCACAAATATTTATCATGGATTTCGGACACAGTCTTAGTTATTAAATTATCTGTTCACATAGTTTATTCTTGGTGGGGTATTACGAATACCGAAATATATAACAACTCTTTTCCCACACATGAGGATGATCATAAAACGGCAATCACTATTCCCCATTTGGCTCATTCGAGTTCATTCGAACGCCATTTGGACTAAGAAATGCTGCACAATTTTTCAACGATTCATCGCCGAGATTGTCAAGTATATTAACTTTGTGTTTGTTTATAGATTGACGACATTATTGTAGTCTCAAAATCGGTCGAACAACAATTGTTTCATCTAGAAATACGTTTTATTCCTCCAATTATGAAAACTTATTCGAGACTATCCGAATTCGCATCAACAGTTCGAAATGTTTCCTAAGCGGAAACTTTAACAGCTATCCATATTAATTTAGCTACTTTACTAAAGAGCCCAAAAATACGAGGAACTCATTTTGGCCAGACTTATGTCAACTGACATTCGAACAGCTGAAAACCACACAGCAAACATTACGTTGGTGGCACATCTAATATATGACGTGGAACTTAATGGTGGAACTGACACCTCGAAAACAAACAACCGTATGCACCGTGCTAAGATAGAAACATGATAGCTATCTATACCAAGCGATTAAATAAATCAGATATTATGCCGGCAAGGGCGAGATTTTACAATCTACTATTACCGCAAACCACTCACTGTAAAGCGATCCATCGAAGGATAAGCGAAACCCGCGACAAACTCGCCATGCGACCCAAGCATCTGATCTACTCAAAATCTAATATCAACAAGATATTTTTGACCCAGTATGAATGGACGTACCTCATAATAGGCGGAATCATGTTTATCTAGCCAAAAGTGCATGGTTTTAAGACACACTTAGTACCAACATGGGGATTTTAGCGTCCCACCAAGATGTCTCTAACAAATATTTTTGGATATCATGGAACGATGCCGAGGAACCCATAATGCTTCCAGAGATCCGAGCTACTGAAAGGAGCTACAGTAAATCCATCATTGCTAGATATAGAGAATAATGAAATGATTCCAAAGTGTACCTTTCAAAAGGGCAGAAAAATGATCCAAATATCCAAGATCTCCAATTCTACCGACAATAAATGTAAGTAGTTACACTCGAACTAAAGACTCCGGCGATCAAAGCTCTAGCGAAATCTAGACATGAGAACGGAGAACTAAATATTACCATGAAATGGATGCAGAAACATTTACAAATTCACGAGGCAGAATTGAAAAAAATAAAATTAAAACTAAATAAGGATTTCCAAACTGATCCGGAAGTTCCAGATAGTGACGTTTATACTATGGAGGAAGAGAAAAACTAGCCAGTTAAACTGAGTGGAAAGAATCAAAGGAAAAAATGAAGCAAAACAACATGTCTAGCCCACTTAAGCCAAAGGAACCCAAATGACAAAATCAGTTTAGAAACTCAACTATAAAAATGTCTCCACCACCACCACCACTACTAATATCGATAAAATGAAAGATTATGATCCTTGGGAAAAAGCATTGGGAAAATGAAACACAATGGAGATGATCATTCATGTAATTAAAGACGCTACAGGATAGCTGATGATTTGCAAATAATTGAAAACAACAACATGAGCGGTAAAAACGCAGTTGAAACGCCAATGGGCTTCAGCATTCAGCTAGGAGTGGAGGAGCAGTAATAGTGAAGCAAAACCTCAATCAGTTTGAAAAGACAAAAACATTTTCTCAAGGAATATAAACCAATACCGCAGGGGTTGGTTTTAATGCTAAGAACATTTCTTGGGGGCGAGACTAACAACGAAAAAGATAAAAAAATCTTACAGGCAAGTAAAGAAAGCCCCCGAGGAGCATTATAAACAGGTTAACCAACATAAGACCATAAGTTCCAAACAAAATACCAGAATTTATTACAAAGTAAAGATTTTATAACCTACTCATCCGTAGGGGTCCAACTCTCACACCCATACATGACAACGGGTCTGATCAATACCTTGTACAACTTCAGCTTTTCGGCATTTGCAAGGTATTTTGATTTTAGCAGTGGACGTAAGGCATACAAAATATCCCTTCCCACACAGTTTTCATGAGATACAAGGGACCCAAGGTATCGGAAACTTGTCACTCCTTGAAATGTGCGGACACCACTACCATAATATATCATTTCGTTTTAGTCTCTAAAATCAGAGATCTTATATTTTATTTTGGACTCATTGATTTTGAGATCAACGGAAGCCGAAAATCGTTCAATTTAAGTGGATCCAAGTGAATCCCTTAGTTCTTTAACACCGTTGAAGGTGAAAAATCAACAAAAAGTTAGAACATGTGCCGATTTTAAGGTAATATTAAACCCAAAAAAAAATCTATCGACAACCGATTCCTGTAGGGTCGGCGAATTATTTTTTAGTTAGTCAATACTTTACTTTAAAACGGAAGATTTGATCGAATTTCAACGTTTAATTATTTTTATAAAATTCTAATTGTAATATTTTCGGTGTTAAAGTAAATATAAATAGGATTTTCATGCGAGTCTTTTTTGTAATTGCTATAAAACGGTGGATTCGATCGAATTTAAACGTTTAATTATTTTAATAAAATTTTGATTGTAATATTTTCGGTGTTAAAGTGAATATTAATAGGATTTTCATGCGAGTTTTTTGTGTAATTGCTATAAAACGGTGCGATCAAATTTAAACGCTTAATTATTTTAATAAAATTCTAATTATAATACTTTCGGTGTTAATAAAATTCTAATTGTAATATTTTCGGTGTTAAAGTGAATATAAATAGGATTTTCATGCGAGAACTTTTTGTAATTGCCATAAAACGGTAGTTTCGATCTAATTTAAACGCTTAATTTTTTTAATAAATGCAAATTGTAATATTTTTAGTGTAAAAGTGAATATAAATAGGATTTTTATTAACGTTAGGATTAAACGGTAGATTTGATCTAATATAAACGTTTAATTAGTTTAATAAAATTCTAATTGTAATATTTTCGGTGTTAAAGTAAATATAAATAGGATTTTTATGCGAGTAGTTTTTGTAATTGCTATAAAACGGTAGGTTCGATCTAATTTAAACATTTAATTATTTTAATAAAATTCTAATTGTAATATTTTCGGTGTTAAAGTGAATATTAATAGGATTTTCATGCGAGTGCTTTGTGTAATTGCTATAAACCGGTGCATTCGATAGAATTTAAACGCTTAATTATTTTAATAAAATTCTAATTGTAATATTTTCGGTGTTAAAGTGAATATAAATAGGATTTTTATGCAAGTACTTTTTGTAATTGCTTTAAAACGGTAGATTCGATCAAATTTAAACGTTTAATTATTTTAATAAAATTCTAATTGTAATATTTTCGGTGTTAAAGTGAATATAAATAGGATTTTTATGCAAGTACTTTTTGTAATTGCTTTAAAACGGTAGATTCGATCAAATTTAAACGTTTAATTATTTTAATAAAATTCTAATTGTAATATATTCCGTGTTAAAGTAAATATAAATACAATTCTTATGCGAGTTCTTTTTATAATGGCTATAAAACGGTAGATTTGATCGAATTTAAACGCTTAATTATTTTAATAAAACTATATTGTAAATTTTTCGGGCAGTACATCAAATAAATTTGGAAAATGTAGTTCGAAAACATTTTTGTAATCAATATACAATATTTTATCTTAAAATTAATAAAATAAATAACTTAAAATAAATATGCAAAATATATTATATAGATAAAATATTTACTCTAAATTTATTAGTTTTTAAGCTAAAATTTGTAACTCTTAGGTTTATTTAGTTTTGTCGGAGTATTGAGTGTTTTGTTTGTGCGTAATATTTGGGTGGACTATTTTAGAATTTAAATTAAAATTTATATGTTTTAAATTGATCTTTTAATTAATAAAATGAAGTTATATAAATTATATCTGTACCAGAAAAGCTCTGAAGATTTAGTGTATTTAAGGGAAATTTTGCAGGGAAAGCTGATAATGGACACACGGGAGTTGCTGATAAAAGGTGATAGGAAGCAGAGTAGTTTATGAAAATTGTAATTGTATTACACTAACAGTAGTTTGAATATTGGCTCTTGGGAAAACGGACTAATTCTGTCATTACTAACATAGCTTAAGTTCCCTACTCCACAAACACCCGTAGAATAAAACCGTAAGGATCATGAGGTGGCTCAAACCGGGTCGTTTCTGTCATGCATGGAAACATATCTATAGAAATATAAATATATGACAAGCCCTCCTATCCTACCTTTTGTTAAATGTAAAAAGGCTGTGGGAATAGGACCGGCGCTATCCGGAACACTTGCCTGGAGCTTGGACTCACAGTACCACACATAAGGTCTTCTACGGTAGACCAAGATCCTTATTGTCATTGCTAGTGGAACTTAAACCAGATCATGAAATGTAAATTAATAAAGACTTAGTCCTATAGATAGAAACTCAAAAGACCTACACTTATATTCGCATACACGTTACATAGTCTCCTTATGGTCAATGTGAATTCCTCAAAGGAACACCTGATATGCACGTTACGAATGTTTCATAATATTATCGGCACCGAAAAAAAACCATGAACTAACATGTAGATCTTAGGAAACAAAGTAGGATACCAAAGTTGGTATTATAAATCATTCTCGATATGGGCATTTCGTTTTCATCTTAAGTTTTCGGTCAAGACGTATGGATACAAAAAATAAAGATTTTAATCTGAAAAATTGATTACACAAAGTGCTAAAACTTATTGTGTGTAGTAAAAAAAAATTATTATTGTAAAATTTAATGTAATCTTCGTTCAAGGAGTGTTAGCCTATAATGGATCTTGGAATTTATATTTATATGCGTTATTACTTTGATTAAATTGTACACATCTATGTGCAATTTGTGAACCGTCATTTTGTTGTACTGTATATTTTCAGGTAAAGTACATGGACGGAGACGAATAAAATTGTGTATCAACCTAATATTTCAACTCGTAAATATGAGTGATGTATTAAATTTAAGAGTTACGGATTATAAACTTGGTGTGGGCGCTTTACTATTGTGTATAGTTTCACCCGAAGGAGTTTTGTGTACAATGTATTATGAGTATGATGTATTAATCATATTACACGCATTAAAACGAAGTGGAAATAATATAAAAATGTGAGTACCATCCATATTTGGTTCGACACAAATACGACATAATTACTTAATTTATTGCCAATGTACTGTGCGAGGTGCTATCCAGTATTTCAGTACGTGTATAAACTGAACATATGTTATAGTTATACGAATGGAATGTATGGCTCCATCCAACAATATACATAAAAGTCGATCGAAAAGGTAAATTAAAATTCCGCACCACCTTGACCTGACAGTTAATAATTATTTAATTTTCAGTTACAAGATTTATTATATGAAAATTTGTGTTGATTTGTGTTTTGTTTAACGAATGAATACATTCCGACTCGAACTATACACGATTACACGCTATAAAAAAATAAGTATAAACGACTGTTGATTACTTTATGGCGCCACTTTAACGCACATTATTTTGAATTGTGCAAATTATGTGAATGCACAAACTGCGGCGACCTTATATACCTCACCCATTGCAATAATATATTAAACGAACCCGAATTCCTGTCAACTGTATATATAAATATTAACCAGTTTTGATGTCTGTTAACAATCAATTGATTAATGATAATAATTGTCATTGACGGATTGATGCATTATGTGGTTTGGTTTGATAAATTGTGACTCAATATATCACGTATGCTTTGGTTGGAGTGATGAATGAGTGATGACCAACGCAGATGGCCGGCCTCTATCCGTAAGTAGCATTACTCCCCTCCCAGTAAAACGTAAATTTTGTCAACAACAAAAATTAGCTAAACTTACCTCCGATCAGAAATGATCATACTATGGTACTATCAGACATAAATTTACATAAATTTTTTTAATACTTTAAAAGATCCCTCATACGAAGGATTAAACTCTGTTTTGATTATGTCCACTCGAATAAAAAAAATTGTGCACATTTAAAGAGTCAGGATAAAAACGAGGTTGTTGGACTACCTTGGGATAGTAAGCTTGACACTTCGAATGCATTCCTTTAAAAATTCCGAAAAACTGTTTGAATCTATGGAAGCTGTAGTGGAAAGGGGTATAAAATATTCTCCTGGCACTTTTAATTGTTGACCAATTGTTGAACTGCAGTGCGAATCTTTACGTGTACTATAGGTATTTTAACAGGCTGTTGAGCGAATTCTATGTGATCTCAAAATTTTTTTAAATCTGGAAACAGTTTTGACCCAACTGAGATCGTTGATCTGTTGTAAAAAGCTGTGCGATACCAAAACGGGAAATTTATTTCTCGTGCGATTTCCATCGCAAAAATCTATCCAAGCCTTTAAAATATATTAACATCTATTTGATTGCGGTAATGGACCTACCAAATTTTTATGGATATTTTCAAATCGAATACATGGAAGGTTGAGTTATAAAAGGACCATATTTACCGCAGTAAAAATTACTAACAAACATAGTCAATTGAACCGTACGACTTAGCAAACTCAAGTTTGACTAAAATTTAGTTTACGATTGGTGTCTGATGAGATTGATCTAAGCTTATCATCGTTTATTTATAGATTAATATGGACAAAAGGTAAAATGCTAATGGCTCACGTTCAAATACGGAATACTTTTGTTGGAGATAGTTTTCTTAAGAAAGAAAATGATAGTACCCAGTTACCATCATTAAATTACTCCAAAACTGTTTCAACCGCCTCACTGGATCAGATCCGAGCAAACAACATCAGATTTTTAATAGGCTGTTAGTGTAAAACCAGCAAATGCTTCCTACTATTTTTGGAATCAATTTTCACAGTCTATTGCCCAAATAAATCCAGATTTTTCATTTTTTCATTGATGTCACGTGACAATGCAAAGGTGCTAACAAATGCTACTGTTGAATCTGTTGTAGTAGTTTATCATCCCGATGAATTGTTGCAATTGTTAAACAGAAGAAGACGAAGGGAAATTAGATATGATGATCACTTTGCAAGGTGAATGAGATATTCCGCACTCTTAGAAATAGTGTGACCCAAAAATTGAAGTGATTCAACACCAAAACGGCACTTTGAAGTTTCAATATTCAAATCATACCCTCGAAGACGAATTCTAATTACCGAACCATAAACGAATTCTAATTACTGAACCACCATATTTATAAGCGCGGGCCTAAATTCAGCGGATAACATGATTTTTCAACTCTCCACTTCATATAATCCAACCATTGAATAGACACCGCGCAATTGTCGCAGTGGTTAAAGCTGCAGTGTTTGGGACGGGTGGTACCAGGTTCAAATCCTAACGAGAGAGGGTTGCAAAAGGGATTTCTCATTACCTGATTACGATCGGTGATGATGATGAACACAACTATGATCATCTGTTGGAGTGCAGAAACCATGGGGCAAACCATTGTCCATGCCAGTACAGGCTGGCTGGAGCAATGCAATATGCAGATGGATTTAAAGCGGACCTGTATTCGTGCGTCCTCGATTTGGCTGGTAACGACGTAAAGTTGGGCCGTTAAAAATTAACCGCGAAAGAGTTGGGAGAGCTTCGGCCTCATAAAAGATTGCAGGGTTCAAAAACACATTGAAATAGTCGAAAAGGTAACAGTTTTCAACATTCTCCAGCATCTTCACAAATGAAAAGCTACAGATGATAGTAGCATAACCAACTCAGAACTGAGTCGTCCCTATTCAATTTCACTTTTAAAAGTAGTAAGAAAGATCATGGAAATAGTCATATTGCTGCACTACGCTAATCAAGCAGTGCTAAGACTTCCAAACTTTATTAAAAACGCAAAACAGTTTGATAGTTCAACCATCGCAGCATTTCTAGTTATAGCAAAACCTGTTGACACGGATTATAGCCGACGACACGGCTATAATCACCTCTTCAAATAGTGCACGTAAATCGAGCGTGAGGCTACCTAAATACCTTATCAGAGAGCATTATTTTTTATGAAACGGAAAAGCTTATAAAAAACACGAGCCATATTATAAAGTCCTTGAAAAACTTAAAACTTAAAACGTCGCTACTGTTACTGATGCCATGCCGGTTGAAAATATTAAAACACATGTAAGTAATTCCTTAATACAATAAATTTGTTGAATCTGAAGATAGGATCATAGCATTGGACTCTACCAAGTATTTCTCACCCTACCATACTTAGATGCAACACAAGGCAATCAAAGAACATAACTAACCGATTTGAAACTATACCACGAACAAATATTCTGAAGCATGTCTGAAAGGAGAGGACTATAATTTGGCTAAACATTTTCGAATACAGAAGCAAATTATAACGAAAAATTTCAAAAAGTGAACCCAGCACTACGACAAAAAGAAACTCATCATCAAAACGTACATTCAGTCATATCTGGATATCTCTGCTATAAAAATGGTCACAGCATCATCTTTAGAAACAGTAACGGACCAGTACGATAAGTCTTTCAGAGGACCAGTCAATGCACAGGAAAAATAAACACAGCTCTACTTCTAATAGTGTTGGTTAATGTGACAATTAGATTAGACGACCAATAGATGTGCAGATGTATGCTAAATTCAAAATCGTAAATATACATTATCTCCAAATCAAACATTCGGGTTTCGGTAGCTGAATTAGGGTTATTAAATTTTGGTGTATCTACTGGGTAGACCCTTTAAAATACTCCAGGATTAAGTAAAGCATGCAAGCTGCAGTGTTTCAAAAGATGACATCACAGCTTCCAATGCTCGAAATTGATATTTATGCATTTTAGATCATCTGGATAAATTAGAACTTGCAGAACCAAACTTTCACATGAATCGTATAAACCTTGGCCGTTATTTTTGGATCTTAGCTGGACAATTTAATCAAGCTTTTAATGAAGCTTTCTAGCACGAATTTTCTAGCACAGTTTGATCTTGTTATTTTTTTTACTAAGAAGATTTTGGAAAGTTGAAAACCTTCCGTGCGAAACGGAATTTACAGAAGACATGCGAGAAATATTTCAATTTAAATATCTCCAAAAGTAGCAGTGGAAGATTCCAGTTAAAGTTACTTTTCAACTAACTGAATGTTCCCATTGGTTTTTCACGACACATAGGCCTGCAACGATTGTTAACAAATAGAGAATACCAGAGTATGAAGAGGATCCCCACAGCAGGAGACAAAGAATTACAACTTGTTAACTGTAACATATGGAACATCGCATGCCATTTCTCAAAATGACCGAGACCTAAAAAATTTGGATCTGAATTCTAAGACTAATGTAAAAGAACTCGGAATATATTGGAAAACAAAAAAAGATGAGTTTTTCTTTATATCGAAAGATATAAAGAATTGATCCGCTTAATTGGCGCTCTTCCATTATAGTGTGGATTAATAGTTTTTCAATACGACAAAGGCATACTTTGCAATATTTATTTGTCTGTGTACAAAAGTTGTACACATTGAACTATTTGACGACATGATTCCACCACCAGCGCTTAATTCCAGCGGCCTCTGGGAAGCGGCCCTATAATCGATCAAATTTTACTTGAAGAAAAGAATCTATTTACCGATGAAAGATCAATCACGGCATCCCATTATTTTATTGGACGATCCATCACAGCGATTCAGTAACGTGAGTTAAAAAGCAAAATATTTTTGTTGTCTCCGTGGAGGTTAATTGAAAAGGGCGTACTTGTCATAAAACGGTTAATTCAATTGATTTGTAATGTTAAAACATTTTTTTTTAAATCTAATTTATATTAATTTTAAAGTTTTGTGTCAATTAAAATGTATATAAATTGGATTTTCGAATGATGTTGCATTAAATCTAGTGGGTCTGTTCTGCGAAGATGTCTATATTTTGGCTACCTTAGTAATTCCCTTGCTAATTCAAGTGGCTTCCTTATTCTGAGTCCGTAACAGCGGCTGGTGAAGCGGCTGAAATGTTTGCAGCTTTAAACGAACTCACACAACTTGTAGATCAGCCTACGAGGATACCAGATCGGGTCAATGAAACGGGTCATTTACTGGATATGTTTTTAACTTCTCATGCTGAGAAATACAGTATCTCCGTCAGTTCTTCTTTGGGAAACTCTGACCATCGGCTTATTACAGCAGAATTTCCAATGTCGTGGTCGTGCCAAATGAATGTTCCGCCTAACGTCGATTATGGCACTGTAAAAATGCGGAATGGAAAGGAATGAACAAGTTCTTTCAAGAGTTCGAATGGTACTCATGTTTAGCCTTCGGTAATATTGACAATGCAGCCATTCTGGTTTCGACTGTCATTCTCACGGGAATGGAACAATTGGGAATGGCCAATAAAGAAGCCTCTCACCGCAAATATGTTAAGAACCCGTCGAATAAAAATTTAGCTATATTAAAGCTAAAAAAAAAATATCAAAAAAAAGTTCGAGAAGAGATGCGGCAGGTCTTAAAGCAGGGCAATAGCAATCGGACCTTTTGGTTCTTTGCTCGCAAAGTAGAGGAAAACTTCTTGAACAGTAGGAAATCATCAATACCACCTCTGAAAGATGGGGACTATTTTTTCTACACCTCAAGAAAAATCTAATCTCTTCGCCCGAAAATTTGCAGCAAACTCTAATTTACCTTGATTCTAACTTAATACCCCTGATTATCTCCAGTTCATCGATGCGCCGCATTAGATTTAGATCAAGAGTTGTCACTAAAATCTTTGCAAACATTAACACCAACGAGTCAGCCGGTCCGGATTGTATTCCCCCAATCGTTCTCAAATATTGCTGTAAATCCTTGTCTAAGCCACTATTATGTCTGTTTCACCAATCTTTGTCTTCTGGCATTTTCCCTTCCATCTGGAAAACTGCTAACATACATCCTGTGCCAAAAAAAGGCAGTACATCGGACCCTTCAAATTATCGCCCAATCGCTATCGTCTCGGTGCTTTCTAAAGTACTTGAGACCATAATCAACTTCCAGCTGATGAAATATTTGGAAGCTAATCATCTAATTTCTGATCGTCAGTATGGATTTCGTGGAGGGCGTTCAGCAGGTGATTTAATTAATGTTGTTACTGAACAATGGAACAGAAGCATTCATCAATCTGGTGAATCTCTAGTCATTGCACTTGATATCTCAGAAGCATTTGATCGCGTGTGGCACAAGAGTTTGCTGTGTAAATTGAGGGCAATTTGGCCTTCACGGTTCGTTAATTTTATGTATTGAGAATTTTCTTCTTTGTCGCAAAATCCAAGTGGTGGTGGATGGTGTGACTTCCGATCAACATCTTATAAACGCTGGTGTTCCTCAGGGATCCGTCCTTTCTCCAACCCTTTTTCTAATTTCCATCAATGATCTTCTATCAGCAACTCCAATATACTCCTATGCTGATGACAGCTCACTCTCCACCTCTTACAGTTTACCTTCTTCTTTATCGCGAAACGATGCTCTCGCAGAAAGAATGGCTATGACGCGAGATCTCAATTTCATTCTTAAATGGGGTAACAGAGTTGAATTTAATCCCAACAAATTTCAAACCTGTGTTTTTTCTGGCCGAACTGATGGTAATTCACCGTCTTTTCTGACTGGTGAATCCAGCGTGGCTACGTCTGACGGTTTAAAAAAAAAAATATATATATATATATATATATATATATATATATATATATATATATATATATATATATATATATATATATGTGTAAATATATATATATATATATATATATATATATATATATATATATATATATATATTTATATATATATATATATATATATATATATATATATATATATAAATATATATATATATATATATATTTGATATATATATATATATATATATATATATATATATATATATATAAATATATATATATATATATATATATATATATATATATATATATATATATATATATATATATATATATATATATATATATATATATATATCAACGAGAATATCCTGGGCTGAACAAATAAACAAAGCAGCGATTGGTGCAGCCAAATGTTTTGGATTTCTACGACGATGTAAGTTTTACTTTAATCCATCCGAAATACTTACAATATATAAGACCTACATAAGACCCAGGTTGGAGTATAATTCTCATATTTGGGCTGGAGCACCGACAACTCATTTAATTGCATTCGATCGGGTCCATAACCGAGCATCTCGAATGATTCAAGACGTAAAATTATTATCTGATCTTGATTCTCTCAAGCAGAATTTGTAATACTACGTAGTATTTTTGATTGCGTGCGTTGTAAAAGGTGTATATTTGTTGCGCTGGTAGAGCCCCATAGTTGAATTCCATGGGTACCGGTCGAAACTGGATCTTTTACAACTAGATTTGACGAAACAGGATAATTCAAAACTGGATATTTTAAAACGAGATAAGATACAAAACGAGATATGATACAAAACTGGATATTTTAAAATAAGATATTTCGACATGCGATTTAAACATAAAATGATTTTTTGGGAAAGTTCTGGAATATGGCCAATAAGGAAGGAACTCGGCGAGTTCTTAACCGATCATGATGAAATTCGATATGAATTTCTTCAGTCTGGGAGCAGAGTTTTAATTTTGTATATCAAGCCCTCATCCAGAAAAACGGCGGAACAGTATTTCTTTTCCTTTAGAGCTAGTTTGACTTCTTTTACAACTCTATGCACCTGATCAACAGTACTATACTGGTCACGAAACCCAAACTATGGTGGTCTAGTATAATGTACTCTGTAGATAATATTGGTTTTAATTTGTGTAGTAACATTTTTTCAAAAAGTTTTAAAACTGTCGGAAGAAGACTTATCGGCCTGTATGACGCGACTTGCGTTTCGTCCTTACCAGGCTTCAGGACCATGTGAGATATCCACATCTCATTATTGCATTTAATATATAGGTTAAGAGTTTTATGCATTTATCTGGTAAATCTTTAATAATTTGTCCGGTAATTAAATCATGTCCTGGAGCTTTCTTTGGGTTTAGACTTTTAATAGTAGTTTTAACACTTCTCTACTTAAATTTTATAGGATTTACGATATAATCAACCTTTGCATAATCCGGCAGTATATACTAACACTGCTTTGCTCATTTGGTGTAAATACTTTTTTAAGTGGCTGGCCTTCTTAATTTTTTTGTTGCCTTCCTAGTGAGTAATCCGTTTTTTCCGTTGACACACCTTTTCTTTCCCGACCCCACAAATTAACTTACTATTGGCCACCAAGGTGTCTGGAATCGGGTCGATTTAAATAATTTAACTAGTATTTTTCCTTATCCTTCCAAGTTTATATAAAAACGGGTGTACGGCGGACTCCTGCTTAAGAAGCACTTTGGAGGTGATTTTAATTGACTTCACTGCTTCTGGATCTGTAGCAGATCAAAAAAGTGTCGTATAATCTCTTTCCAAGGTAAGGTGCAGTCCAGTGGTTCTTTAAAAGAAATTACGTGAACTGCGCTCATTCCTGAGTTATTATACTTTTAAGACTTTAGCCTTCCACCACGCTTTTCCCGTCTACCAATTCGCTTGGCAGTTTTCTTAGTAAATACCGCTTTTTCGCTCAGGTTATCTGTACGGTAAAGCAACGTATAGCACTTTTTGGCCATCGAATTTCTTCTAAAGCAACGAATTCCAAGCAATACTATTACGTATGGCGTTATCAGTCCAGAGATCCAGCCTATGTTTAGGCGCCTTTTACGGCAAGCAAATGTGGTGGCATTTTAAGTAAAACATGCTCGGTCAAGACATGGGAGTGTCTTCCAACCAGAAAGGTAAAAGTTGTTTATACTAATACTCGGAAATTGTACCTTTATTGTAAATCGAAATAATTTTTTTTTTTTTTTTAATAATCTTTATTATTTCTTTTTTAATTACAATCTAGTCTAAGACTAATAAGCAATTTTATTCTAACTTAAATTACTACATTTTACTGAAATTTAAGGTTTCATCCATCGATGCACTCCTTAGTTTTGATATTTATTATTTGATCGCGCTTTTGTCGTGCGCTGGAAAAAGATTTATTTTAACTGATTTTACACTAACTCAAAAAGGCTTTACTCTTTTGAGCCTTTTAACTAAATCCGTATTATCCAGTAGCTGGATGGCCTCTATATTAACATGGTGAAGTCACCATTCTTAATGACTTCTAGCAAATTTCATAATTTCCGTTTTGATGGGTGTCGCTATTTCTGACAAACCATGGTCCGTTAACAATGTTTCTTAGCACTTTGTTTTGGAATCGTTGGATAATATCCTTGTTGCTCTGCTTGGTACATCCCCACAGCTGTACACTATAAGTCCAAACAGGCTTCACTATTTGCTTATAAAGCAGAAGCTTTTTAGGGATATATAGATGATAGTTTCTTCCCAGTAACCAATACATTTTATTGTATTTTAATCCCAACTCGTCTCTTTTCTTTTTTACATGAGCTTTCTATCGAAGCTTAGCGTTTAATGTCATACCAAGATATTTGGCCGTGTTTGCATGTGGTATTTCTTGATTATTTAAATATACTGGGTTATGTACTAATCTCTTGTTCGTAAAGTCGACATGTACCGATTTAGTTTCATTTAATTTTATGCGCCATATTTTTGTCCAGTTATGTACTTGCTCTTTGGCGGTTTGTAATTTCTCTGTTGTATCTGAGTTGTTATCACCTACTACCATGATAGCTGTGTCATCGGCAAAATCGGCTATCATGTTGTTTTGTGGGATTGGAACAACTCGAGTGTATAGTAAATACAGAAGTGGCCCAAGTACACTTCCTTGTGGAACTCCTGCTCTTATTTCCTTAAGCTTAGAATATTCATCTTCTTGCTTAAGCCTGAAATATCTTTCTGTTATATATGATTCGAGTATTATGCTGTACTGTTTAGGTAGGATTAATTTGAGTTAGCAGATTAAACCTTCGTGCCAAACCTTGTCAAAGGCCTGCGCTACATCAAGGAATACTGCGGAACAGACTTTTTTCTCTTCTAAAGTCTTTTCAATGATACTGGTAATTCTATGCACTTGATCAATAGTTGAGTGCTCACTGCGAAAACCTAATTGGTGATTCGGAATAAGGTTATTTTTTTCAATTATTAGTTTGAGCCGATTTAATAGTAACTTTTCAAAGAGTTCAGACATTAGCGGCAGCAACGATATAATGTTATTAGATGTGGCGGCTTTCCTCGTATTATTGGCCTTTTCAGAGTTTTAGTTGCTTTCCAGAGCGAATAATCCGTATTACTGCCATTCGTCAACTTATTTTAAGTAGAAATTTACTGACTCATTTTTTAACTTCTGAATTTCTCTTGTTAATTGCTGAGTAAGAATGTTTAGTGTTTTTTTGTCTTGTGGAGCTCTAGTTTGGTGCCACTTTTTTCTGAACTTGCGTTTATTCCTAAGAAGATTTCTAATCTCTATTGGAAAGCTATTTCCTTTTAGCCTTGATTTGATGTCTGGAGTACTTTGCCATGCTGTTTGTTGAATATCCGTAATGAACTTTTCTACTTCTATATCCAGTTGATCCATAGTTTTTAACGGAACTTTCAAAAAAATTCTTTGTTTAAGGTGTACTTTGAAACTTTTCCAGTCCGTATATTGGTTGGTTAATACTGGATTATTCCCTATTTGGATGATATACTCGCTTAGAGTTAGGACTATTGGAGAATGGCTTGAGCTCATATCTTGGCTTTCTTCGATTTTCATAAAATTATTAGAAATATTTTTGGTTATAAAAAAATCGATCAGGTCAGTTATTTTTCCTGGGTCAATTGGCCAATTTGTTGGTTTTCCTGTTGAAATGGATTCACATCCATTTTCTTTAATGGCAATCAGTAATTCTTTTCCTTTAGTTGTAGCTAGTCTTAAACCCCAGTAAGTACTCTTTGCATTAAAATCTCCACCTAGTATGAACCTTTTTCCCAGACGCTTGAAGAACTCTGAGTATTGTTTGTTTTTAATAGAATTTCTTGGTGGACAGTACAATCCTGCAACAACAATAGGAAAGTTGTTGATTTTTATATAAACCACTGTGGCCTGAATTTCTTCTTTTTCATACTTTGCTTCTTCAAAATGTTGGATATTTTTTTTATGATAATTGCACATCCTTCTCTGGCTGAATTATCTGGATTAATAGTGTAATATACACAATAGCCTTTAAATGTTTGCTTAGTAAAATGTGTTTCCGAAATAAGACACACATCTATATTCTCAATGTCGAGGACTGCTTGTAGTTATTGCTGACGCCGAAGCAAACTATTAGCATTCCATGACATGATTTTCATTGTGCTGTTCATTTCTGTGTGGATTTGGGTTTAGCTCCCAATGCTCTATCTTCCAATTTTTGTAGCTTCTCATCAAATTTTGCTAGTTTCATGAGAATATCTTGTAATGTTTGACTGATGTCCTCATTTAGCAATTTTTGCTGGGGTTTATTGACTACGCTTTTCGTTGGGTCGGCATATGTAACATCTTCAGTTCTTAGTTGGCAGCCATATGGTTGCCCATTTTCTTGTTTTGTCTGGCTCTCGTGTCAATTTGCCTGACCATGCATTTGAGCTTTATTCCTCCTTTGGGTTTTAATTTTTAGCCGATGTTTAACAACGTTGCCCACCAACGTAAATCGAAAGAAAATAAAATAAAAATAAAGTTATCGTTAAGCTACCGTTTCTTTTCAAGAATTAAGTTCGTCCGCAAAAATTATTTGCTTTCCAGTTTTTTTTAAATAAGTAACATAATATGCCAACCGGTTGCAATACATATAATTCCGCATCATTTATTCAGGTCAATCATTATTACCACCCAATTGACCCGGTAAAACTGCCAATCATAGATCGCGAAAAAAAACAAAATGATGACGCAAAAACCTTGTTAATAAACGAAAACCCAATTCTATCACAAAATTTTCATAAAACATAACTAATTCAATGATCGGAACACACATATGTAACCCGATATTTGTTTACGTTATCCGCAACTCGTTTCCTGTGAGAAGAGATCCATTAAAAGTTCAAAGAAACAAAAAAAAAAAACAAAAAAAAATGTATTTGTTTGATTTACTTTTTGATCGTCGTCGTTTGGTATTTGTTTTTGTGTTTTTTGTTTTGGATTTTTTGCTCTGTAAGCAGCAGCAACGTCACTTTCGAATATTATGTTATAGTATATACGATATCCAGATTAGAAATTGTAATACAGCTCGACTATTTGCTTATATAAAATTCAAATTGCTTTTTGTGTCTTTTTTAATTTAATCTTGATCATTTTTTTTTTTTCAAATATTTTTATGACACATTTTGTTCAGATTTTTTTATTTTTTAATTCGGTTTAAAGCAAAAATATGATTCAGATATTTTCAGGTCAAGATAATAAATTTTTTTTTTTTTTTTTCGAAAATATACTTGTATCGTTTGAATTTGAAATAATTATATTTGGCGCTATTATAAAATAAATGTCGTGGTCTAGATTAATCGCGTTAAAAATTCTAAGAAATTTCGTAGCCAAAATATAATAGGGAAGATATTTTAATGAGATGTTTTTTTTTGTTGTTGTATCAAAGTGATGTAACATTTGAAAGGACCATTTGTTCGAGCTATTCGTTTGAAATTTAAGTCAACCGCAAAAATTTAAATATATATTTTAGTGTGGGTATATGACAAAATATGCTAAATGCAGACTAATTAATGTCAAATAATCTTTTCTAATTTATATGTTTATGCGTCGTTTTTAAAAACAGTAGATTGACTATAAAATAGTGAAGAAAGATGGCAACGCTAATAAAATAAAATAAAAATTTTTCCAACGGATGATCGACATAGTTATTTCCTGTGAATTGCAAAATAAACCGTCTTTGTAAATATTATTATTATTGAACTGTTGTATTCGTATTATTGAAAAATTATCCCACGTGGTAGACCAACTGTCCAGTTGGCAAATCAACCTCCTACAAGTCTGGTTCAATGGATTCTGGGAGGAGCGAATTAGCTATACCTATTCGTAAAAAGATCTAACTCCGCAATTTAGCAGACAAATGAAAACATTAAAAAAGGAATCAACTAAATAAAAAACTTTCCAACGAGTTCTGCACTGGTGTTTGATGGTGCCTGATGTTGCAGAATATCTTCCAGCTAGTGTTAATCGTCATACTATTACTAAACTAGCATTCCAGCAGCAAAAACAACAGCAACGAAATAAAAACAACAACAAAAAGTTTAACAAAAATTAAATGCTTCTACGCTAATTAACGATAATACGCTGGCAATACCGACCATGTCGATGATTTAGCCAAAAATTAAAATTAAAGCGGATAGGTAACTGGTTCGGGCAAAAAGGCTAAGGCAGGTTGCATTGAGGGATTGTCGTCGCATTAAGTACTTGGGACATATTATTTCAGAAGATACCATCGGAGAGCAAGACATTAGCATTATCAAAATTTTGGATGCCAAAGGCAAAAAGTGCAGAGTTTTTTAGAACCAACGGGATATTGCCGTATGCTTATCGAGAGATATTCGATAGTGACGAAGCACAGATTTGAAGAAAAACATAAAATTGTACATCCACCCAAGCGAATTATGGGAGCATTTAGGGGTTTATTTGTTAGGCATTGAATTTAAAATAGTCGCATTCAAAATGACGATTGATTTCTACAAAGAGACAGAAAGCTGTCTCAAAAAGAATGCAGCAAGAAATCGCTAAAATCTTTCACGAAAAGGGGCATTTCGGAGTCAAAAAGGTCAGGAAAGCGATTCAACGAGAGAATTTTATACTAAAGTTGAAGGATTTATATAAGAACAGAAAACCGAAATTGCGATTTTGCCAAAGATTGGGTTGATGTTCTAGGTCATTCTATCGATACTAATAGGATTAAACTCATTGGAGAGTGTCAACGTTATCAACAACTTTCTACGTCCGAAAACGATTACAGATCTACGAAGTTTCATAGAGATGAAAAATCAAGCCATTTTAAAAAATTATTTAAAGGGATCCAAGGAGAACTCTAAAATTTTTAGGGGTTTTCAAAAAATAGATGACTGATTGTAAACATCAGAAAACAAAGGGAAAAGTAAAAAAAAACTCTTCGCTGGTAGGTCATTATACCTTATCCAGAAACCCTGGAACTAGCTAGGGTTCAATGGACCAAACATTGATTAATCTGAATTCAAAATGAATGACAGCAACGAGTAGAAGAACTCTAACAGAAGCAGTAAGATTCACAAGTAAAAAAGGTAATACAGCGGTAAAGCATCAAAATATTAGCCCTAAGCGAAGTGAGATAGAAAAACGGTAGAGATCTAACTACGAATACAAGTAACTATCTGATGTACTCTGGCAGATAGGAGCAAGAAAGCACTACTCGAATGGAAACCAGTAAGCAGCCGAATAATATGTAGCAAAATTCTTGTCGAAAGTAAGAAAAACTACAAATATTCAGTGCTACATACCTACGAAAGATGTTGACCAAAATAACATCAAAATTGTCATGAAAGATTTCAACGCAAAAATTGGAACCGATAATACAGGCATGACGTCAATCATTTATTTATTTATTTATTTGTATTTAGAATTCATCATGGGTAAAGAAGCATTACAGTCAATAAGAAACAATAACGAAGACAGACTCATTGATTACTGAGTCACAAATCAGTTATTCCTAGGTGGCAGTAAGTTCTCGCGCAAGTTCACTAGGATGTCGCTAGAGGATAGAACAACAAACAAAATAGATCAATAAATTGCTATTATCCCTACAAGATGTCAGAGCAATAACAGAGCAGACATGCACAGCGATCATCAAATAGTAATAGCAACATACAAAGTAATACTCGCCGCTGTAAAATATGCAAGGAACAACAAGAAGAAATTTAACATAGAAAAGTTGAGAAATGCCGAGACCAGAACTGCCTCCAGTGAAGCCCTATAACTTAACATTACCAATAACGACTGGCACATAGTTACTGAAAAATGGTTACAAATAGAGTAAGCCTACGCCAAGACGGTTACTCGGATCCTAACAAGAGGAAACTGTGAATATTAGATGGAACGTGGAAGAAAATTAAGAACACGGCAGTAATTAGAAGCAATATGAAGATACAGCTATGATATGAAATGGTCTGGGTGGTCACTGGAATACATTAGGGCATTCTCGAAACAGCTAAAGGAGCAGCAGCAAACAGAAACATGCGCACGCTACATCAATGCTTCAGAATGGTCACTAGAGCCGTTTCAACATTTTGAATTAAAACAATCATATATATGGTGTGGGCACCATTTCAGACACCTCCAACGACGCATACATGTAGGTCGAGTTACAAATTCCATAAGAGATACAAAAGTGCAATTATTGTCAGCCACGAAACGAATATTTCACCTGTTAAACAAGTTTCCATCCCACGGCTTGAGTTGTACGGCACAGTGCTCGTAAAAAACTGCTATTAACAATAAAAAATTCACTTCAAGATCAAATAAACAGAATGCATGTTTGGACAGATTCTACGATAGTTCTAGATTGGTTATGAAATAGTTCTAGATTGGTTATCAACAAACATGTGGATTAGTAGAGCATAAAGAACAGATGGACAAATCCAACAAGATACCGAAACAAAATAGCGTGCATCTCTATTACAAGAGGCAAGAGCTGAACGAAATCCAAAAAGTCAATTGGAATGGACAAAGAATGTCCTCATTTTCATGCACTCAAATTTAAACATAAGTCAGCCGGGATGTGTTGTGCAACAGGAAAAGTACAACTACCAGAAATTGAGACACCATCAGAACCATTGAACGGTTTGCTCATCGGCCCAGATCCAGATGTAAACCTGTTCCTGAAGTCCATTTGCACATTCAATTCATGCTTCCAAATGACTTCGATCGGAGCAACAGAAATAGTTCACAATACTGCGGAAAATGGTCAAAAATTCAATTCAACGTTCAAAATCAAAGTTGGCTCTTCGCTGCCAATGCCAAACGAACCACATACATTTGTACAAATCTACTTCATGGGCGATGAGGACATGAATCGTGTGGATGCACGTTGCGGTTCCAATAACCTTAATTTGCCTAATGCCAGGCGCATCGTCGATGAACTGGACGCCCTTTTGAATGAGCACAATGAATTATTGAAATTCAACAAATCACACATGCACGAATTGCAAAGTGACAATCACGCTATTGTCATCAATCCTGATAAAACATTAGCTGAAGAGCATGTGCGTAGATTCAATCTGTTGTTGACGATGTTGCTGAAATCATGGTTGCTGACGCGAGAAATCGATGAATGACGCGGTCAAGACAACGTAATTCTGCCATGTCATGAGCTGTGCCAACAATTCATGGCCGACATGTACGCGAAGGTAAAAAACGAACGACTGAGATTCTTACAACACAATCAACAGAAGCTGCATGCGGAAGAATACATTCACTTGCGAGACGCTATCATGAGCGACGCCGACACCGCCGAAATTGGTATAACTATCATTCTACCATCATCGAACGTAGGCAGTCCACGCCATATGCAAGAATACATACAGGATGGTATGACTTTTGTTCGCGAGTACGGACGACCGTGTTTATTTATAACGATTACATGTAATCCTGAGTGGCAGGAGATTACATCTTTGCTATTGCCACGCCAAAATGCGCAATACGTGTGCTTAAACAAAAATTGAAGTCTTTAATGAGCTTCATTACAAAATTACACGTATTCGGTCCCACACGTTGATGGATGTATTCGGTTGAATGGGTTACAATGAAGCTGTATGGCGTATCTTTGGTTTCCAAATTCATAAACGGGACGCAGCAGTTATACATTAGCCGTCCATCTTGAAAACAGTGAATATTTTTCACCAACAAGACAGCAATTCAATTGAGCAAATCTACCAAAAACTACACTCACGAAATTTTTCGAATTGTGTAATCGTGCTGATACTTTTGGTGCCTTTGCACGACCAGGGAGATTACTCTGTTCCGAATTACTACGCTATTTCACATGGGATCAAACAAATAAATGCATACCCCGCAAGTAAGGCACATTAATTGATAAGTGCACCGGCTTTTTCAAATCAAACTTTTTGGGCCGAGTATATACAGTCACTCCAAGGCAGATTGAATGCTTCCATCTGCCATTGTTGTTGGTTAATGTCACCGGCCTATTGTCATTTCAAGATATACGCAAAGTAAATGGACAATAGTATCCAACAAATAAAGATGCATTCCTTGCACTCGGCTTGCTTGAAACCGACAATTACTGTACAACGATCTATCTCGATATCTGATTGCTATCGAGGATCTTTGTTTTTTCATTGCCAATTTACCACTTAGTCATTTCGGTATGAGCTCACCAAATCGAACTGCACCTGATTTAATGGACACCGAAGTGAATCGTGAACTGCAGTACGATACTGCGGAAATGGCAGCGATTGTTACTCGCAATGTCCTACTATACTGACTCATGAACAAACAATTTTTTACGACCGCATTTTGCTGGCAGTTTCGGCAGGACAAGGTGGATTTTTTTTTTGGATGCATCCGATGGAACTGGCAAACATTTCTTATTTCGCTAATTCTTGCTGAATTACGATCAAATAATGGCATCGCATTGGCCGTTGCATCATCTGGCATTGCAGCAACTTTATTGGATGGAGGTAGAACAGTTTATTCAACATTTAAGCTGCCACCTAATATTTAAAATAACCTAGACGCAGTGTGCAACATAAAAAAAACAATCGTCCATGGCCACAGTGCTGAAACAATGCAAAACTATCATCTGGGATGAATTCATTATGGCACATAAACATTCTCTTGAGGCGTTGAACAGATTACTCAAAGATATAAAAAACACCGACAAACTATTTGGCGGCACTCTGTTACTGCTATTAGGTATACTTCTCGTCCTTCCATACGTTCAACGTACGCTGATGAGATCAACGCTTACTTGAAATCATCGCCACTGTGGCTTACTGGAGCATAAAATAGCCCACTAATTTCTGCACAATCGTTGATTCGTAAAATGCTCTCATTGATCGCATATTTTCCGATGTACGCACACAATACATAAATCATGGGTGGTTGGCAGAAAGAGACATTTTGGCAGCACAAAGCGTGGGCGTCGACGATTTATACTTCAAGATACAGCAGTCGTTGCCAGGCGACTTGGTATCGTACAAGTCGATCGATACAGTTTGCGATGCCAATGAACCAAAATATTCACTAGAAATAATTTATATGACAGAACATAACGTTTGCCGGGTCAGCTAGTATTTTATAAAAAAAAAACATGAAAAGTTTTGTTTTATTTTTTGTACAATGAAAGTCGTGTGCAAAATAAAAAGAAAAGGATGGAAATATGCGATTTTATATGTACATCTATTTTTTGTTTAGTTAGATTTCGGTTTCATTAATTTGCGTAAAGTACGAATTTACTTATGTAAATTTTAGCCATACAGATGTTCATCTAGTATAGTTTTCTTTGGCTTTGGAAAAGAGGATTACACCTCGTATATAATTTAAGATCGCGAAACTTAGAGAGGTTACAATAACAATAACAACCGTAACGCGGACTAAATATTGTCACGATACCACGTAGTGTGCGATAGCATAAGTGTAAATATATGAAGATTTCTCTAAGCTTAACCTTAGAGACATCTATTAGATATCGATAGTACTGGTAGTACTAAAAATTGAGCAAATTAAATGTAGTAGTGACATCTCGATAGAAGTAGAAAGTTCGAGATATTTTAATTTGTGTATATAAGCGAATCGATGTTGTATGCGAGAAATAGTTGTACTTGAACTACGAAAGCGATAACAAGCGGTTAAAATAAAAAGTGATAGTAAGTGATAGTAAGTGATTTTAATTGTTACATAAAGTGAACAGTACTAAGTGATGTTTGTGAAATAAAGAATTGGTAAAAGTACTAAGTTGTGAATAATTGTGTTTTATTGAGGCAATTATTGTCTGTGAAAGTGAACAGTGTTAAAGTGGAACTTGTGTAGTTTTGTGAAATTTGGTAGTGAACAGTGTTATTCGGGTAGTTATTCACAATCCAGAGATACGAACCTTAAGTGACAAGGCAAGAACGTAGCAATATATTGTCACGGTACCACCTAGTGTGCGATAGCATAAGTGTAAATATATGAAGATTTCTCTAGGCTTAACCCTAGAGACATCTATTAGGTATCGATAGTACTGGTAGTATTAAAAATTGAGCAAATTAAATGTAGTTGTGACATCTCGATAGAAGTAGAAAGTTCGAGATATTTTAATTTGTGTATATAAGCGAATCGATGTTGTATGCGAGAAATAGTTGTACTTGAACTACGAAAGCGATAACAAGCGGTTAAAATAAAAAGTGATAGAAAGTGATAGTAAGTGATAGTAAGTGATTTTTATTGTTAAATAAAGTGAACAGTGATTTTTGTGAAATAAAGAATTGTTAAAGGAACTAAGTTGTGAATAATTGTGTTTTATTGAGGCAATTATTGTCTGTGAAAGTGAACAGTGTTAAAGTGGAACTTGTGTAGTTTTTGTGAGATTTGTTAGTGAAAGTGGTGTTCGGGTAGTTATTCACAATCCAGAGATACGAACCTTAAGTGACAAGGCTAGAACGTAGCAATATAAACAAAGATACAAAGTATGGACGTATTGGTCATAAAATTGTTAATTCAATTGATTTGTAATGTTTAATCAATATTTTTAAAACCTAATTTGTATTCATTTTAAAGTTTTGTATCAAATAAAGTGTATATAAATTTGATTTTTGGTGATTACGTGACTGATTGGCCATAAAACGGTTAATTCAATTGATTTGTAATATCTGTTTCTATGGTATATCTGAATTTTTCGATGATAGTTGTTTATCCAAAAATCAAAAAATGCGTTTCTTGTAATTTTCAATTTTTTTATTTTTATTATTGATGGTTTGATAGCTTGATTATAAGTGACAGAAAAAAGATGTAAGCCACTAAAATTTCAATCAAGTAGCTATAGCCACCTGCGGTACAACATTTATACAAATATATGATTCTTGCATCTCAGTGGTGACATCTCTTAATTAATAGTCAAATCAATATAGAACAGAACTGAGCTACATTGATCTAAATAATAATGATTAGTCAACACTGATTACTTACAATAATATTGATATCCTCGCCGAATAATCTTGTCCGTGTTGGCTACTCGTATGGATGCTATTCGAACCTTCTTATCATTGGCAGGATGTGTTTCGACTCTGGCCAATGCCCAACTAGTACAATATCTCTGCGACTAGTACAATAATAGTACAATACAGTACAATAATAGGACTAGTACAGTAATTTTGCGACTACTGTACTAGATCTCCTGTTACTAGATTTTTCGACTCACTTGTCCAATTATTTCTCTTTTGCAAGATGGTGAGATAATCCATATGCCAGCGTTTCCAAAAATGCTGCTTTAAGCGCTTGATATATGCCATCTGGTCGATGGTGAGATGTTTGATGGCTGTAAATCATCTGCGATATCGGTGAAAGTAAGCCCTATTAGGAAATGCGCTGGCGTAATACAGTCGATGTCTTCTGCTTCATTGACCACTATGGGCCTCGAATTTAGGGTGGCCTCTATTTTTGTCATCAACGTGACAAATTCTTCCATTGTCAGTATTGTTTCGCCGACTACTCTTGTTAATTGTATTTTAGCTTGTTTCACTGCCGCTTCACATATTCCACCCATATGGGGCGCCCCAGGAGGAATAAATTTCCTATTTATTCTGTGTTGTAACAGCGCTGCAGCTATGTCTGTTGTATTTGCTTTTAAAAATTGGAACAACTCCCGTAGTTGATTTTGGGCATCTACAAAATTTGTGCCATTATCGCTGTAGATTGTGAGACAAATTATTCTTCTCGAAGTAAATCTTGAAAACGCTCCTAGAAAACTTTTCGGATTTAAGTTTCCTACAGTTTCGATGTGCACTGCCTTGGTGCTCAGGCATACAAATATACAAACGTACATCATATGCGGTATTTGACCTCTGCGTCTTATGGGATGTACCTTGAACGGTCCACAATAATACACGCCGACCTTCTGAAAGGATGCGAATATTGTACCCTATCTGCCGGTAAATTGCCAATCATCTGCTTTCCCATTGTTGGATTTTCAACAATGGGAAAGCAGATGATGGGTACATTATAAGCTTTTATCTTTGCAGGATGTATTTCTTTTGTCGTCCTAACACTGTCTATCAATGTGGTTAAATGCCTCGCCTCGGTGTCTACAGCATCTAGTAGCCAATGTGGCCCATACCACCACAAACTACTACTTACTATAGCTTCCCAAATCCGTCGTCTCGTTCGAACCTTCTTTTCATTGATTTTAAACGATTGAGTGCGGCATTGTATGATGTTCCAAGCATTGTACCAGGCTACATGAATGGTAGTTTTACAACCAATTTTTTATCTGCAGTTTGCCTGGTAGTTTTTTGAAATAGCTCTTCACACCTTTGTTCTTCTGTTGATCCCTTTATATTTCGCGGCAATTCTTCTATCTCCCAGAATCTGCGGAGAGACTTATTAATGTCAATAAAGATATTAAAATTTTCAGCTATTTCGGTTATATGTGTTTGCTCCACACTACCCCCGGCCACCACCCAACCAAAAATAGTACGAACAGCTGTCAACCCACTTGGTAGTGCATGTTGTTCAGATCGTAAGGCCTTGAAGAAAATGTCTAGTAATAGTACGTCAATTCGACCACGTTTATTGCATGTTGGATCCGCGAGTTTTAAACCACTCAATGTTTGCAAGTCCTGCTCTGATAGTTTGAATTCGCTTTGCACTCTAGAAACCTTGGGAACTATGAAAGCCTGCGTAGTTAATGTTGTTGAACTATTTTGTGCCGCAATGACCAATTCAGTAGATCCTCGTATTGTGCCAACTCCGATTTCGCCAAGTCCCTTCACCATGACTCTTGAGTTATTGCTCGTAAGTCGTAAACCTCGCATACACTCTTTTGAAACAAACGATGCCTGTGATGCGGAATCCAGTAGTGCTCGATACGTTTGATATTGGCCACTGGCGTCTTGGATTTTAATTATCACGGTTGAAAGTAAACCTTGTGCAGCTGCATAGACTGTATTGTGTGTTTGAATTTTCGGTTCAGCTGTACATGTTCGTGTAATTGAATGAACCTGACCGCTTTTCTTAGATTAACCCCGTAATGACTCCATCATGTCTACTCTTCGTCCAAGGAATGTAAGTAGCTCGTCTAATTTGGGAAAATCGTTTTCGGCAGTCTCTGGTGCCCAAAGAGATCTGGTTTCATTGTCCAACTTATTTAATACCACATATATCAACCACGGATATCTTTGCTCTGCTCGTGGACCAAATGCTTTTAACCCTTTATTTGATTCGTCCAAAATATCCGCAAATTTTCGTATGTTAGACGCGTTTGGCTGTAAGATACTTTGCTGGTCCATGTACGACTTGATAAAGGCGTTAACTGTATGTCGCTTTCGATTATACCTTTGGATTAGCTTTTTTAATGCCTCATTGTAACTAGCATCCGTTGGTGATAGGTGTCGAATGAGGGATGTTGGTTCTCCTTTCAATAATCCCTTTAAATATTGACATTTGTGTGCCCCTGTTCTGTGTCCCTTTCGTGAATAGTGGATGTATAAATGTCAAAAAATGACTGCCACTTCATATAATTACCGTCGAATGTGGCAATGTTAATTTATGGCAGTCGCACTTCTATGTGGGGCTGGAATGTATACATTATGTTGTCCAGCTGCGGCCCTTTCTGTTCGGTAAGACTTCTCTTGCGGATGGTGGCATTTAGCCCTGCAACCACCAAATAGTAGCTATCTTTAAATTCGAAAAGATCTGACTACCTTACAGTCCAAATCAAACACATCACGTTCGATAGCTTGGAATTGACTTAGCAATTTCACTGCTCTTTCCTGTTTTACTGAAACATCGTCTAAGCTAACAATGCCCATGTTGCACTTTACGAAAGTTAGCAACTTTATCATGGAGCCCTTTACTATTGCAAGTTGCTTTTTGAGGCTCTCCATATTGGTTGTAAACGCTTTCCCTTTTGTAAATTAACGTGAATATTTTGTTTTTAATTTTCGGTTTACTATAGACGCACTTGAACTGGATCACCAGATATCAGTCAATGGATTGATTAAAGTACCTCTTGGAATGAGTACATTTTCGTGATACGTTATACGCTTGCGGTTTTGAATGGAATTCAATTTAGACTTGGCTATATAACAGACTTTACCAAATTTTATAACAGGGAATGCTTGATTGAGCCCTTAATCAATTGTGGGTCGGAACTTATTTTTATTGAATTAAACACAAATTGCAAGGCAATTATTAAAGCACTGTTTTTTATTAATTGAACGGTTTTTATGATTTAATCACTCTAAACTTGATGATGTGGGCCAAGACGACCGCTTTCACGTGGTATTTCTTGAACTAATTACCGTTATCCCTGTTTCGGCGCCAATGTTTCTATGGTATATCTGAATTTCTCGATGATAGTTGTTTATCCGAATATCCAAAAATGTGTTTCTTGTAATTTACTGTGTAACAACACTGATTACTTACAATAATGTCAATATCCACGTTAACAATATCTAATCAATTTATTTTAAATCTAATTTGTAATAATTTTAAAGTTTTGTGTCAAATAAAGTGTATATAAATTAGATTTTCATGCGATTATATGACGTATTTGTCATTAAATGGTAGTTTTAAACCGGTAGCTACCGGGAAACCGGACTAATTCTGTCATTACTGACATACCTTTCCTTTCCCTAACCCACGAAAATTTTCTAACTATTGGCCGCCAATGTGTCTGTAACCGGGTTGATATCAATAATTTAACTAATATCCTGCTTTATCCTTCCAACGGTGTACGGTGGGCCCGGCCAACTCTGGGAGATCCTGCTTAATGCTTGACCGTACATTCTAAATCAATCAATCAATATATAGTCACTAAATATAGTATGACAAACTCCCCGTCTTACGATTCACCTATTAATTGCTCCAAAAAAACTTTCAGTTTACAAACTGCCGTCTACTTAAATATGCACTGCCTTTGTGCTCTATACTTTCCGTATCACATTGAATGGTCTACAGTAGTCGACTCTAACCTTATGAAATGGTAAGTAAACGTGACTCTTTTTATCAGTAAATTCATCATTGTTTGTTACTATCTTCTTAGATTTTTGCATAAAGCAAAATTAAATTTACTAAGGGTTTGTGGCGTCCACTAAAAAATTAACAAAATAATTTTGGTAAAAAAATTATTTTATGAGTCTAAAAAAACTGCGAGTCCAAAAACATACAAAATAAATTCTAATAATTGTTTTAAACATAAAAAAATTTAATGATTTAAAATTGTTAAAGAATAAATAAAAGAATTATTTAAAATATTGTATTTTAAATTCGTTAAAAATATAACTAAGGTGTTATAATTGGTGACCCCGACGTGATTAACATGTAATATTCAAAAATATTTGGTAGTATATCGCAGCCAATACAATCACCATACGGCAATAACTGCAACATCACCGAAAGCAGCACGAAAACGACAACGGAAACAACAGCAGCAGCAACGATAACATTAACATCAACTGCAACAACAGCAGCAGCAAACGACGATACCAACTCACAACTTTCGGAAACACAAATTGTAAGTACTCAGCTATTTTTTTAAGTGCAAGAACTAGAAATTCATTTTATTATTCGGTTTAAATTTTGCTTAATTTAGTTATGTCTTTCGTTCCAATTCTTTTTTGCTTTTCGGTTTTATTTTTGATTTTCTCTTACTTATTTCGGCGTGTCGTACAGTGTGTTAGAGACCCACTACCTCCTTCTTTCTCAGCGGATGATGATGAGGAAAGAATATCAATTCAATCGGGTAATTTGTTTGCTAACGAACGACAAATTACACTGACACCCGAACAACTAACAAGTATGATCAATGATGCTGTCACCAGAGCTGTGACACTCATTGATCATAATCAACAAGAAACTACACACGATTCTTTGAATCCGTCTACTTCGGCTGGGTTGATTGCTCGGGTTGCATTCAAACCTCCACAACCTCTGTATTCCCAGAATCCAGTAGTTTGGTTCGAAATACTGGAACAACAATTTAAGGTCGTTGGAATTGCATCAGGGGCAATTAAGTACGCTCATGCGGTTGGGGTACTGGATGCACGACACCACGACACTTTCGCATATCTAATTACTAGTGCGAAAGGTCCTCAACCTTACTCAACATTTAAATCAGAAGTAGTTCGAGTACTTGGTGAGTCGGAAAAAACAAAAATTAATAATTACAACCATCCGTCAATTTTGGATGAAGAGGTTGCCACAGCAGGTTCAGATGGTACTCACTCCGTTTGAGAATGATGTTTCCTTGACAGTTCTGGCTGAGCGAGCTGACAATGTGCATGAAACCATGAAACAAGCTCAAATAAGCGTACTGGAGACGTCTGCATCTAACTCTCATTGTCAAAGTCCAATCAGTACGATCGATCAAAAATTATTGGAATTCAAAAAAACTTTTAGCCGAAATTTCTGAAATTGTTCAACATAATTCTCGATCTCGATCTAAATCAAATTCAAATTTTCGACACCGTCGCAATTCTAGGTCACAAAATAATTCCAGTAAATCTAGAAGAAACTCACTAAATTATCAAAATTTTTCTGATCAAAATTCCGGTGATCCTTCGGCAGCTAATAATTTTACTTGTTTTTATCACCAACATTTTGGTACCAAAGCTTTTAAGTGTAAGCCCGGATGTCAATTTCTTTGCAAAAATTCTTCGAATACCCCTATTCCAAAAAACAACTAAATCATTCGCAATTGACTGGATGCAATGATTTATCTCAATCCAGCCGTCTTTCAATTTTTGAAACCTATTCACAAATTCATTTTTTAATAGATACTGGTGCAGACGTTTCCGTTTTGCCTGCTAGTTTTGTTCAGAGTCAAAGAGTCGACCCATCATTCAAGTTATTTGCAGCAAATGGTTCTACAGTAAACGCTTTCGGCACTAAAATTTTAAAATTAGACATTGGACTGCGACGTGAATTCACCTGGGAGTTCATTGTTGCTGACGTGTCGTTGCCTATCATCGGCGCTGATTTTTTGAAGAACACCGGTTTGCTCGTGGATATACAAAGAAAACGGCTCATAGACCCTTTAACGTCGTTTTATTCATCCGGTAGACTTTCCTTCAATGATACACCAACTTAAACAGCGATTGATAGGTTAACGACAGACCCAGGAGTATTCGACATAATCACAAAATTTCCGACTGTCATTCACGGTAACATCAACATAAATAACACTAAACATAACGTGACTCATAAACTCGAGACTATCGGACCTCCAATTGCATGCAAGACACGACGACTGACACTGGACAAACTCATTATTGCAAAAACAGAATTCGAACATATGATGAAACTCGGGATTTGTCGACCCAGCAACAGTCCTTGGTCCAGCCCTCTGCATCTTGTGCAAAAAAAGAACGAATATTGGAGACCGTGTGGAGATTTTCGATCACTTAACAAAGTAACGATTCCAGATCGGTTTCCGATACCACATCTCCAGGATTTCACTCAATGACTTGAGGGTTGCAAAATTTTCACAACTTTGATCTTGTTCAGGCCTACCATCAAATACCAATCGAACCGACGGACATTCCGAAGACTGCAATTTCGACACCTTTTGGACTTTTTGAATTTTGTAGAATGACTTTCGGTCTTAGGAATGCGGCACAGTCGTTCCAACGTCTTATGCATTCAGTATTACGTGGGCTTGACTTCTGTTTTGTATATTTGGACGACGTGCTCATTGCCTCTAAAAATTATGACGAACATCTCGAACACATCAAAATTATCTTCGCTAAATTAAAAGAACACGGTTTAGTAGTAAATGTAGACAAATGCGTTTTTGCTAAATCAGAAATTCTCTTTTTAGGCCATTTGGTTACTGAACAAGGTATTCTACCATCGACAGAACGAGTTCAAATCATCAAAAATTTCGAACGACCACTGACAGTAAATCAACTGAAACGTTTCTTAGGAATGATAAACTTTTATCGACGTTTTGTTCCTGGTGCTGCTGCCGATCAAGCATTACTAAACGACTACCTAAAAGGCTATGTTAAGAACAGTCGCGTTCCAATTCAGTGGTCGACAGCAGCAATTGAAGCGTTTAATAACTGCAAAAATAAACTTACGGACGCGACCTTACTTATTCATCCATCATCATCAGCACCTCTGGCCATCATGGTTGACGCTTCCGATACAGCGATCGGAGCGGTGGTTCAGCAGTTTGTTTCGGATACTTGGCAACCACTTGGTTTCTTTTCAGTACGTCTCAATGATACGCAAAAAAGATTAAGTGCTTATGATCGTGAACTTCTCGCGGCTTATTCGGGTATCAAACATTTTCGACACCTTCTCGAAGGTCGTATCTTCACTCTCTATACGGATCATAAACCACTGATCTACGCTTTTAATCAGAATCCGGAAAAAGCATCTCCTCGTCAATTCAGACATTTAGATTTCATTAGTCAATTCACGACTGATATCCAACACATATCTGGTATGGATAACGTCGTCGCTGATACTCTCTCACGCATTAATCAAATTTCTATCCCTGAAAGTATTGATTATGCTGTCATCGCAGATGCTCAGTCCAATGATGAAGAACTTCAAGAAATCTTAAGGAGTAATTCTGTTCTCAAATTTGAGAAATTCCCGGTTTCATTCAATTCGAAAAATCTTATTTATTGCGATACTACTACTTCTACACCTAGGCCATTCATTCCGCTAAATTTCCGAAAACAAGTTTTCGATGCATTTCATAATCTTTCACATCCTGGCGTCAAATCTTCTATTAAACTCTTGACACAGAAGGTTATTTGGCCATCTATTAATAAAGACGTCCAGAAAATGGCTCAAAGTTGTGTAGCATGCCAAAAGGCTAAAGTCTCACGACACACTAAATCTCCACTCAGTACTTACAAATTAACTTCCCAACGTTTTTCGATAATTCACCTCGATATCATTGGTCCATTACCAGTTTCTGACAATCAACGGTATTGCGTCACTTTGATCGATAGATACACCCGCTGGCCCGAGGCGATTCCAGTTTCTGATATTACTGCAGCTACCGTCGCTTTTGCTGTATACTCACATTGGATAACTCGCTTTGGTGTGCCAGAATTCATTGTCACGGACCAAGCCATGCAATTCGAATCACAACTTTTTAACGAACTGGCTAACTTACTCGGTTTTCAGAAAAGGAGAACTACGGCTTACAATCCAAAATGCAATGGTATGATCGAGCGATGGCATCGTGTCATTAAAAGTGCCATCATGTGCTACGACCGAACGGATTGGACCAGTATTCTCCCTTCAATCTTACTTGGACTACGAACGACTTACAGTGACGAACTAAAAACCACTCCCGCTGAACTTGTATACGGATGTACAATTCGAGTTCCGGGAACCTTTTTGGATACTACAAACGATCAAATTTTACAATCTGACTTTGTAACGAATATCAAGCGACACTTCGACGAAATTCGCCCTGTACCAGCTTCTCGTCACACTACGGGCAAAACTTTTATTAGCAAAGTTCTTCATACTTGCTCACATGTTTTCTTAAGGACCGATGCAGTACGCAGATCTTTATAACCACCGTATACCGGACCGTATTTAGTTATCGACCGTACTCCAAAATTTTTCACTATAGATATGAACGGACGACACGTCAAAATTTCCATCGATCGTCTCAAACCGTGCTATTCGGACTACCAATCGGACACTCAGACTATGCAAACTAGATTAACCGTACCCACTCATAAACCAGAACTTCCTATTTCGATTGACGGACCTAAATTACCTTCCGTAGAGCCGAAAGCTCGCAAACAGGTTCGCTTCGACTTATCACCTAAATTTATAATAACTACGAGGTCGGGTCGTGTGTCCAGAATCCCTTCCAGATTTACTAGTCAAAGTCGATAGATTTTCGATCTCTCTGGGAGGGGAGTGTTTGTGGCGTCCTTTATCATACTTACGTTTTAAAATTCATATTAACAAAATTTAATTAAAATTTACTTTGCACTTAAAAGAATAGCTGAGTACAAAAATCAACTCTTGCAGGTTTATGTATCGGAAAATCCAGAATCTTTTACGAGTCAAACGCAATAATAAATCGACACTTGCATTATGGTGCGCCTGATACAACTCTTGTTCGATGGATTTGGCTTGCACCTTGTTTGGTAGCCGAAACAAAAACTTGGATCTAACTTACTTCAAATATTATAAAATGACATATTTATAAAGTTGTATTCCACCACATTTAAAGTTTTCTAATCAGTTTTCACTTAGATGAAACCTATATACAGACACACAAGAGTATTTAACACATCTGTGTGTGAATATAGGTTTCATTCAAGTCACAGAACATACTCCATGTACAGATTATAAATTGACTTAATAAATTTACAGTTTTAAAAGTGTTAATTGTTTATTTACATTTATCATTTAAATAACAATTTTTTAAGATCATTTATAAGACGAGCGAAAAAGTATTTGAAAGAGTGAAAGAGGGAGATGGGGATAGATCATTTATTATATTTTCCCATACAGTATAAATCACTTGAGTAGTAAATAATAGAATGTGGCGATATTTATTTTTTTTTTGTTTTTTTAAATGGGGACCCAAACACTAATTTTAATACACTGTTTATTTACATTTAGTACCATAAACCATCCGCTGAGAACCATCTATATAAATACAAAATAAATTGATGGGATTTAATCAATTTGTCAAGTTTATTTTTATTGGTTTTTGAAAAGTTGTTCATTTGAATAATTTTTTTTTTTTTGTTTATTTAAGCTGTTTCGGTTATGATGTATATTGATTGATGATATTTAAGCCAGGGTATATGTATAAGGTTAGCTTAACATGTTTTTAGTATGAATCATATTAAACAATAATTGAGTTTGTTGACAGATATACATAAATACATTTTTCATATATATATATGATTAGGGTATGTCAATATCTGTCGTCTATGTTTATTTAAGGTATTTAAGTACAATCGAGACGTAAAAATACAGAGACTAGACCATATTATTAGTCCCTCAAATCGAAAAAATTAAAAACCGTTAAATTAAACTGAAACGTGACCTTTACGTACATTCTTAATTTGACCAGAACTATATACATATATAAAAAAAATCCGTTTACAATCGTACCGACAAAATTACTATGAACATAAGTTAATCGTAATAAATCAAGACGTGTTTTCAGTAAAACTTAAGGGATTTGCGTCTTCTTTAAGGTGTATATAGTTTATGTACTATAGTTAAAATAAGGATCTGGTTTACTTTAATGTTTAGAATAAATTTAAGTCAATTTATTTATTAATCGATGGCAGATGTTAATTTTTATTTTGTCTTATATCCTTTTTATTACCATTGCCGAGTTAATTTAGTTAATGAAACAGGAATTTGGGATGATTTTTTTTTTGTTTATAATTTTTTAAAATTCTACCCCCATTTATATTATACGTAAAATAGAATCCTCGTTAATCTGGATTTAAATTTCTTGTGGATTTTAATGTTTGCGATGTACAGTGTATATTATAGGGATACTGTTTTTTCACAGATCAAGTGTATTTTGTTTGATATTCGATATTATGAAAATGTGGTATGCTAAAAGGTTTCCAATTTCGTTAATTATGAACATAAAAAAATAAAATCGGTTAATTGGTGGCAAGTTATTTATGAGATGTTATAAGGGTTCTGTTTTTAGTTTGGCTTGGTTTTTAGAAATTATTTGATGTGAACCGCATATTATACACTTATAGGGTGTAATCAATATCAATAATATCTATTAATTAAGTAATATAATATTTTAAATTTATACGTCACTCTTATCTAAAAAAAATTAAATTAGATTAGTAAACGATATATAGGACAATTCATTATCGAATCATAAATTATTTGAAGAGCGACATTTATTACCCGAAATAAATCTTCGTGACAAATAAATCTTTGAAGAGAACCCAACTGATTGCGCTTCTCGACGAGTGTCACCTACAGCACTTAAAAATCATCCTCTGCGGTGGACTGGTTTTTAATGGTTAAGTAATCATTTAAAAGAATGGCGTATACAGTAAAATTCATTGAAGATCAGCGTGGATCTAGAAAAACGAAAACTGGTCAATTCGACGTTGCTCGTGACAAAGTATTTTTGGCTAAAACGGCAATAATTAATGCATTTTCATGAAAAGATCAAACGTTGTAACAAAAAAGGAACCCATCAAGAATGCATTGGCATCTTTTAATGCTTTCTTGAATTAAAATAGTTTATTACGTGCAGGTGAACATCTGACAAATATAGCTATACCAACATCCGATAATTATTCCTCGTAATCCAATTACTAAGTCCCAATTAATGGATAATCTACCTAATCTACGCTACTCAAAGCCGACCTTTTCAACATCCAGGCGTTGATTATGCTGGCCCTCTTTTATAACGGATATTAAAGTGGAGTGGGACCAAAACATACAAAGGTTATATCTGCGTATTTATCTGCCTTTGAACAAAGGTGCTACATTTATAAGTGCAGTTCAATGTGAATCTTTCAATTTAGATTTGCGTCAATTAAAACTCCTAAGTATTTAATTTTTTTTACGTAATTTACGTTAACATAGTCAAACGAGGTACAGATCCAAAATCTATCACAACCAGTGCTATCAAGTTGAAATATTCGCAACACTACCTTTTGAATCCCGAATTTGCTACTTAAGAAAAATCAAAGAAAATCCTCACAACAAGGAATGCAATCTAAGGTCTATGACGCAAATTGAAACACTTTCGAGGCAATTCAATCTTTCAATGCTCAAAGTAGAAGGAAATCGATTGAACCACTTTTTTTAAATCTAAATAATTTCAGAGCGGAGATCTACCTTTTTTTTGTTTTTTTTTTATTCCTCTGCCCCAAACGGTTAGCGCTGCGACCTAAAAATATTTTGTGCTATAGCGATGTACCTTAGTCTAATAGATTAAGTCCACGATCAAGCAAAATAACGACACCTTAAAGCAGGCAGAGTATTCGTCTTTCCATCTTCATTTAGTAGTGCCAAGTGGCCACTTCAGCAAAACTCTTAAGACACTATCTTTTTCTGAACCTTTTATAAATCACACGGAACCCAAAGTGGAAGGAAATTACCGATCTAAACTAAATAATATTTGGATAGCTGTACCTTCCATAAATACAAACAGTCGGTTTCTAGCCAGTTCAATTAGGAAACAAATTCAATCTAGTCCGATACACATATTTCCAACGATAAATTGACTTCTAATTTATTATAGGAGCAACATCGTTTCAGACCTTCGTAATGAATTCAAGGAAGCTGCAAAATCAATAAACATGTTGATGAATGACGAGAACTTGATTAAAACATTGGATAAAGCCTTCATTTTGCAAATGAATGCCGTCCTAGTTAAGAAGGATTTGGAGAGCCACTTCTTAAAAATGTATATCAAAAATACAACGATTTCCTAATGAAAGACGACATACTGATCCACGATGAAGAGATAGCTGTGCAATTAACATTTAAAAATTTAGAAAATAATCTCATGAAAATTGGGAAAAAATGCGCAGATTTTGGATTGCGATTTCATTTTGTAGATCGAGTGAAACCTGTTGCTTCTCTTAGTCTTCCTGTCACTTTGTTAAAGAACGATCAAACAATACAATCTAACTTTTGGATTCCACTAAATATTGAAGTAACAACTGTATCAAATATACGAAAGGGATCTGGTGAATAGAAAATGTTACTGAACATGAAGGTTTATCTGAAATCTCCATGTATGCCGCGCAGATTTTTGACGCTTTTGATAGAAGCTTGAGATAGACTTGCTCAACTTGCAGAAGCCATTTGGTGGAATAACCATTGTTGTTGGAGGTGATTTTTAACAACAGACTCCAGATGTCTTGCACGGAAAATTCGTGAAGGTAGTCGAATCTTCAGTTAAAAGCAGCAAGTAATGGCAAAATTTACAAGAATTTAAATTGATTAGAAACATGTGAGTGAATGTGAATGAAGTTGAATTCGTCGAGTGGCTTTTAAGAATTGCCCGAAGATATATTATTACAAATTGAAAGGTGGAATGTCACTTTACAAAATAAGCCTTGAAGATGGGTGCCGCGTTGTGTTCTTAAGAAATATGAATACAAAACATGGACTTTGCAACGGCATTAGATTAATTATGGAAGAACTACGAAGCAACATAATCTTTTGAAGTATTTTTACTTGTAACCATATTGGATTAAAAGTCTTCATCCTAAGAATGATTCCGGATTTACAGGGTAGGATTTGCCATTTGAAATGCAAAGACAGCAATTTTTTTGCGGTTGTCAATCATCAAAGCTCAAGGACAGACCTTCGATTAAATTGGAGTGTGTTTAACTCATCCAGTTTTTACACATGGACATAGTTATACTCAGCTTTGTCAAGAATCATGAGCAAAAATGGATTAACACTACAAGTTTTCAAGGAATTAGTCAGCGGAAGGTTTATGAAAATGACAATTAGACATTTTTTCTATTTCATAAAAGTAATGAAAAGCTGAGCTCCATAAAAGTATTGAAGACCAGAATTTATCAGAATATTTAAGTTTCAAACTCCAAAACCATTCTTTCCCGTCCATATCACAAGCTCTCTATAGTAAAAACATTCCAAATAAATCCACACCCAGTTCCATATCTTATATCACAAAGCCCAGAAAGCTACAATTCACTACCATCTTTTTACACAAATTTTTGAGGAAAACATGCACGTTCCGCAAATGCGGCGAGTTTAGACGACATTAACGATGATCACATCATTAAAATAAATAAAAGCACAGATAAACTGCTTTTATGCCTATTGCACTAGTTTTTGTGCAAATTTGAGAGGACCAGTTATAATATTTCGAAAAAGATAAATAGCTTGCGATGGATCAGATTGGCCGTACACATCTTTTCAAAGAAGACTTTTGACTACAGTCAATACAGGAGTATTAGAAATGATAATTGGTTCAACTGTCACGCTGAGCTAGATCAAGGGTGACTCAAGCCAGTTTAAAAAATTCATAGCAAATAGAATATCGACCATTAAGAAGATATTATCAACAACAACATGGCAACACGTAAAATCTGAAGACAACCCAGCGGATAGTGCTTCACGTGGCACAACACCTAAGGAACACATCATTAACAAGTTATGGTGGTATGGTCCACAGTTACCGGAACTACAGCAGCAGTTCTAATCAGAACTGGAAGAGAAAGTCGTGCTAATGACCATTATAAAGGAACCACACTCTCAAAAGTATTTACCAACGTCTGAGCATACAACAAAATAAGGCGCATAGTCGCATATTGTGTTTGCGATTTATCGACAACAGGAGGCATAAAAATATCAACACAGGAGCACCAACAACACAAGAACTACAGTGTGCGGAAACACTAATTGTAAAACTAAGCCAAGCCCAAAATTTCAACCAAGAAATTACACATATAAAATAAGAGATTATGCAAGGGTAGTAAGCTGTCGTCACTAAATCCAATATTTGACGATAAAGGGCTATTACGCGCGATGGGGCTCAATCGCGATGGGAACAATTGATGGGCGAGCTACCTCCATCAAAAGTGAGGCTGGGAAGACCGTTCGCAAAAACGGGAATCGACTATGCAGAGCCCATCCAACTAAGAACTACCCCGGGCTGAGGCTATAAGGCCTACAAGGGATACATCGCACTATTTATATGCATGGTGACAAAAGCGATTCATTCAACAGAAGGATTTATTGCTGCGTATGAGCGGTTCATATCCAGACATATACTCCGATAAAGGGACATATTTTATTGGAGCTAACCAAAATAAAGAAATGCTACTACACGGCCATGGCGCCACTACCAAAATAAAGAAATGATACTACACGGCCATGGCGCCACTACCAAGTGACATATCCAATATACTTTCCAGTTTGGGAACAACCTGGTATTTTATACCACCGCATATCCTTCACTTTGGAGGCTTATGGGATAAAATCGGTGAAATTTCACCTCAAAAGAGTGATAGGTAAAACAACTCTCACATTGGAAGAACTATACACCGTCGTCACTCAAATCGAAGCAGTACTCAATTCTTGACCTAGTTTATTAAAGGATGAGGAACTACTTGCCACGCGATGGAAGTTAGGACGGGTTCTCCATACTCACGCCGGGACTGATGATTTAGTGCAAGCAGTCACAGTTAAATGTAAGGACGCAATCTACAAGCGGCCAAAAGCGAAACTATATGCAAACTACCAATCGATCGAACCAAAGAAATAGCACCGATACAACCAACTCAACTGGCGACAGATGTAACACCCAAGAATAACACGCCGAGAACCAGTCCAAACCATAACACTATGTTCAGACAACAACCAAGCCGGCGTGCCAAAAACATAGGAAAAATGAATCCTATAGCAACAACAATTTTATCAGTACGCTGTCAAGTAGAACTCGCAAAGGCCAACGCCCGAGTTGATCCGTTTGAACAGGCCACTGGTATATATTTTAAGAGACTGGGCAAACTAGAAGGTGTAGCCATGGAGTTTAAATAATTCAGTACAGCATGAGCCCTTACTGGAATGAAATCGAGAATGTCGAACTAGCTCACAAAGAATTTCAGGCACTTTGCAAGGAACTGCCTAGATTGAATTGCAATATTATAAATCAACTAAGATGGCAATTAAGAAATCTAATGGCGAATAATGAACTTCTAGCTAGTAACAAGAGACAAACACGTGTAAGGCGAGGCCTCGGAGACACGACGGGCGTCATACTAGGGGACACGTTCGAAATACTCACACAACGAGAGGCCAGCGAATATGAAGATTAGTTCGAGAGAATTAACAACAATGAGCACCATCTACTAACACTAGTGAAAAATCAAACAACCCTGATCGATAATACCGTCAAGCTGGTAAAACACAACACAAGTCACACCCTAACGTCAAGGGTATCATGGCAGAGTATAATTATAAAACTCACACTACTGCTTTCCTTCACACGGGACTACACACTACTTGCAGTGACTCCCGTTCTAGACATCGACCACGGAACTACCCAGTCGCACATCATCAGATCAGCCGAATGGCCGTAGACAAACGACGAGAGCATTTCGCAACATTGACAAAAGAAGACGTGGGCCGGTGTCAAATTTTCCAACCAACACAATTTCTATGCAAACTTTCGCCAATTGTGACTGCAATTGCCGACCAAGGGAAATGCGAAATAGCCCTATTACAGAGGAGGAAGGAAATCAATACCGTGTGCAGCAGCAGAGCAATAAATGAAACCAATCACTAGATCAAGACCATTCACCACGTTCACCAATATACCATGATTCACATAGTATTTTGGAGCGGCATACTAATCCCAGTAACCTGGGGCGCACGAAGTCTGTATAGATGAAAATCATTCGCTAGTCATAGGCCCCCTCTCCACTGCCAACCTTAGAAGGAAGCACTGTCTAAACTGAGCTCATCACCAACAACCAATGTCACTGAATCTAGACGAATAGCTGTTCGAAGGTATGTTTAGTCTGCTAAACAGAAAAAATGCTCCATGGCCACCAACGTCTTAATACGTTAATATGGTGCATTGTACTATGAACAATTGCTGACAATAGCATTGTTAATTGTATATAAACGTCAACACAAGTTTTTAATTTCTCACATGACTAATAAAACCTCACCAGTGGTAATCTTATTGGTCATTAAAAAGAGAAAGTATTAGACTCTAGATTAAAATTACAACCTAACTACAGTCTTATAGGATTCAAGATTTAACTAAGGCTAATCTTTACGGGAACCGCTCAGAACTGGACATTTTAAAACTGGATATTTCAAAATAGGATTTGACAAAACGAGATAAAATACAAAACTGGATATTTCAATACGAGATAAGGTACAAAACGAGATATGGTACAAAACTGGATATTTCAAAACAGGATATATCGACATGTGATTTAAACTTAAAATGATTTTTTAGGAAAGTTCTGGAATATGGCCAATAAGGGAGGAACTCGGCGAGTTCTTAACCGATTATGATGAAATTCGATACGTAAGAAGAAAATGGGATTTTAAAATGATTTTTTGAGAAAGTTTTGGAATAAGGCCAATTAGGGAGGAACTTGGTGAGTTCTTAACCAGTTTCGACCGATACCCAATTTTTACATGAGAGTACGAGGAAAGGATCCAGATTTTGAAAGGATAGTATGGCAGGAATTCCCTGATGTTCCCCATCGAACATTTTCTATTAAAACCAGTTACTTACGGAATGTTAGCAGCATCGTTTACAGCGATTCGATCGTCGTTTCCATTGGCATTTGAAGTTTTTTTTATATTTTTAATCCCTACAATCTTTTCTGGGGCCCAAGCTCACCCAACTCTTTCGCGGTTATTTTAACGTCCTACTTTACGCTAATCGAGGAAGCACGAATACAGGTTCGCGTTTTTTTAATATCCATCTGCGCAATGCATTGCTCCATACCAACCTGTACTGACGTGGACGGTGGTTCTCCTCATGGATTCTGCACTGCAACAGGGGGTCATAGTTGTGTTTATCGTCATCACCGATCGTAATCAGGTGATGAAAACTCCTTTTTGCAACCCTGCCCCGTTGGGATTCGAACCCGGTACCTCCCGTCCCGAACACCGCAGCTTTAATCACTGCGCCAATTGCTCGCTATCGCATTTGAAGTTAACTGACTATGAAGTTAGATCTTCAAACCTGCCTCATTTCATATATGGCATTTCAGTCAGAAATGACTTATATGTTGATAATCTTTTATCGGGTGCAACAACCATCATAAAAAAGCATTCGATGTAGAAGAAAAATTAATTATAGGTAACTGAATTCGGAAGGATTTCCGCTACGGAAATCTATTGCTGATCCAATAAATATTGGCAATGAAGTACCACAATTTATGTTGCTCAGGCTGACATGGGATCCAAAAAGCGATATGTTGTCGTGAAATGTTAAATTAAATGACAATATAAAATATGAAACGCATTCTGCTCTTAGAGTCTTCCAAAGTATTTGACCACATGGGTGGTTTGCTCCATCAATAATAATCTTAAAAATGTTATTCAAAAACTTATATGCTTACGCAATTTATAGGCTTTTCTACAATCATTCGACTTGTGGTGGTATGGACTAGAGCCCTGCGACGGATGAGTATATCGGCGGATATTAGCAAATATCAGCTATCGGCGGATAAAATTGGATATATCCGCTTAAAACCTGGCGGATGCGGATCGGATGCGGATTTTATTTTTTTATCCGCAAATCACAAGTGAAAACTAAATATGTTAAACGAATCAATGTATTTGTGTTATACGTTCGTGTAAATATTAAATTTTAATTTTCTAAATTTCCCGCTTGAACGTTTTTTTAACCTTATTTGCAATTATATACTGATATTTGCAACACAATCAAAGAATTTATATTTTTAGCAAAGAGAAATTTTGACGGTTTTGGTTGTATATTATCAAAACCTCTCAAAAACTCTTATATCAATATAGGAGGTTTTGATGTTATCAAAATCTCCTATAGTATATACATTCCTGTTGGTTTTAATATTATACTTGCACTGTTTAGTTAGTGTATATTGTAATATTATATCCCAATCACCGATTTTTCCAATTAGTCGCTCTAGTATGGACCACCTTGACTGAAACAAAAAAGCAACGAAATTGAATTTCTGAAAATTGTAGTTTCTTTTAAATTCATTCATATAATTGAAAGCTAATTCAATTGTCTTAATCTTTTTGTCCTCACTTAAAGTTTATAAAGAGTCTGTTAAACTAACGAGGTAACCTTTTTGCTAAAATTTGATGTTTTACACTCTTTATGGTATATTTTGTTTCTTTGTGAAGTTCAGACAATGGCTAACTTTTGGTTCTACTAAGAAATCGACTAATCTTTTTAAACCATTGGAGTAGGTTCCATTTCGGTGTATTTCTTCAATACTTGCCCAAGTTGCAAGTTGCCAAGTTTTAGGGCGTTCCTTTCGAAGGAAAGCTGTATAAATTTTACAAGTAGTTTAAATACTTAACCGATGATCCATATACAATACAATTGTACCATCACCAAACCGCACATATTTTCCATAAAAATTAACCGCATTAAAATTTGTACAGTTATGTATGTACAGTACACTATTATATAAAATCGCTCATTTCCGATTAATCAAAATCAATTATTATTACATGAACATTTTATTTATTTATACATAAATAATCCAGAAGCTACAACAACAAATAAGCTTACAAATGATTAAAGTAAATACTCGTATCTACATTACAGCACGAATTATAATATATGTACAGTGTTTAGATCACTGCAGAGCAGCAAAAAAATACCAACATAAAAAATGTCTCAATTACATGACGTACAAATAATTCCGCACTATAATTAAATCAAAGTATTTGTTTAATAGATAAAAACGATATTCTATTAGACACACACACACACACATATTAACATATTAGGTGCTTCGGACTGTCAAAACGTATCCATTTGCATATAAAATATAATCAATCGGCTATCCAAGTGTTAAAAAAATGTATCAGCAAAAAAAAATCGATTCAAAATGAAGTGTACGGGGTACGACGTATTGTATGAACATAAAATTGAATGAGAGCATTGGTTTTTATGTTGGAACATATTATGTATAATGTACGTAAAGTAAAATTTTACATGATAAAATATTTAGGTTAGTTTACAAAAGGTCGTTATCATGATATTACAAAAATATTGTATCACACAATGAAAATTGGCTAATATTTTAAATTTGCAATTTTCCAATTCAGATTTTCTTATAAGTATATATACAGCACCAATTGTGTCAATACAAGTTAAGCCATCATCCTTCAATAGTGTGACTATATGGTTTAGCCAATGAATTATACACACCAACAAGAGGCCACGAAGAATCCATTAAGTTTTAATATTTTTGTACAAGTGTGAGGACATCGAGTTACTAATTAAAGTTATTCATCACAGTTTAAGTAATAAATCACGGGAAGAAACGGACAGCTGCCTCGGAAATGGTTTTGTGGCGATTAATATAAATCATCCAAGTTGTGGGTTGTTTGCTTGTTTGGTCACGATTAAAATTACTTTGCGGTTGATATTTAAAAAAATATTTTGTAAAGTCGGCGTTAGTAAATCCATCAAATATTATTCTCCATGACTTCCATTTGCAATGAAACAGGAATAATCTGATTATACAATCACAATGCCTCTAGTATCCGATATAAAGCTATGATGTTTCGGGGTACCGGTCGAAACTGGATATTTTACAACTGGATTTGACGAAACAGGATAATTCAAAACTGGATATTTTAAAACGAGATATGGTACAAAACTGGATATTTCAAAACAGGTTATTTGGACATGTGATTTAAACTTAAAATGATTTTTTGGGAAAGTACTGGAATATGGCCAATTAGGAAGAAACTCGGTGAGTTCTTAACCGATTATGATGAAATTCTATATGTAGGATGGGAATGGGATTTATAAATGATTTTTTGGAAAAGTTCTGGAATATGGCCAATAAGGAAGGAAATCGGCGAGTTCTTAACCGATTATGATGAAATTCGATATGTAGGATGAAAATGTTGATGAAAATTAATTAATGTTTCTCACATAGATTCTCTAAAGTGAAGAAAAGTTATATTAAGTAGAAGAATAAAAAATAGATGAAGATAAATTTTACTGACAGTAAACTGGATCAAGTCAATGATTATTTTAATAAGATGAGAAAAGCAGTAATTTAAAAAAACCATTAAGTGAAGGAAAATTCTATCTCTCTGCTTAAAATTATTCAAGTATGAAACCTTACTGGCCATATTCCAGAGGTTTTCCCAAAAAAGGTTTTAAAATCAAATTGAATTATACAATTAAAGAAAAAAACATTAAGTGAAAGAAAATTCTATTTCTCTCCTTAGAAATATTCAAGTATGCAACCTTACTGGCCTTATTCCAGAAATTTCCCATTAAATCATTTTAAAATCTCATTTTTATCCTACACATCGAATTATCAGAACTATCCTAAAAAATAATTTTAAGTTTAAATCACATGTCGAAATATCCTGTTTTGAAATATCCAGTTTTGTACCATATCCCGCTTTGTACCTTATTTCGTATTAAAATATCCAATTTTGAAATATCAAGTTTTAAAATGTCCAGTTCTGAGCGGTTCCCGATGTTTCGTATGAGTTTTCTTGAGCCATATGTAATCAGAATTTTATCGCTAATTCCCCTTCTGGTATAAGTGATTTATTTGCAACTTTTTCCCTTCTGTCTAAGAACCCACTTCAATAGTTGGTGAATAGTTGCTTTTCAACCAATATATATAGTACGAGTAATTCGGATTTTATTTTTACTGTAAAGGAAGTGCATAATTCATGTGTCAACTGGATATTACTAAGAGTGCCGGACATGATGGATTCTTTCCTTTTTGGTTTAGGGACTATGCGGTGAAGTCTTCGTAAAGGAATTTTTTCGGACCATAGAAGATTTCCGTTGTTCATCCGGTTCTTAAGTCAATCCAGAACGAGGTAGCAATCTAATAAACTTCATAAGTATATTGTGTCCTTTTACCTTAGATCTTTTATTTTCCCTGAGTAACACGGGTTTTGTACTGATTGGTCAATAGTTACTAATTAAGTCTCATTTTGCGGTGATCTTTTTAAAAGGTATTGGTCATCAAACGATTAATTCAATTGATTTGTAATGTTTAATCAATTTTTTAAAATCTAATTTATATTCATTTTAAAGTTTTGTGTCAAATAAAGTGTATATAAATTAGATTTACGGCGATTACATGACGTATTGGCCATAAAACGGTTAATCCAATTGATTTGTAATTTTAATCTGTTTTTTTTTAAATCTAATTTATATTATAATTTTTATAATTTTATATTTTTAATGATGTAATAAATTAATTAATTGAAAATTTTAGGCAAAACCTAAACCAATTTATTACAGTATATGGCTAGTAGAAATTATATTATTATATGTATTATGGATTAATTATTTATAATTTTCAGGTGAAAATTAATTTAATTTATTACAGTCTACGGCTTGGAGAAATTAGCCCATTAATAGATTTGGTTTGTATAGATTTTTTTTTGCAGATTTCAGTTGAATGGTACACATTGGAGATGCTGATAAAAGATGACAGAATACAGAAAACAAAATGCAAAACAATTCAATAAAATTATGATTGTCTTATGCTAACAGTAGTTTGAATATTGGCTACCGAGAAATCGGACCAATTCTGTCATTTCTGGTTTACCTTTCTTTGCCCATGTTTGATTCTTGCAAAAAGGAGCAATGGAAACTTTCGTGCTACATCTGAAGTTACTTAAGGCAGTCACTTGGGTCCCCTGTTATTTATCATATTATATTATGAATAAACGATGTGGTTAAATGTTCGGAAAGTGCTAAGTGCCTCCTTTATGCAGGTTTTCAATAATTTGGTTATAAGTTCAAGAAACAAGAGCAAGAAAACCTATAGATGTGTTAGATGCGTTACAGCAGTTAAAGGCACTAGGATTAAAGGCGAAAAATGAAAAAAAAAGAAAATGTGACATAATACGAAAAGCAAAACGAACAGCAGAGGAAGTAAAGAAAAAGGAAAAGGATAAATCAAATCACCAATAAATAGAAAATAATAAAACAAAAGAAAGAGACGTGCAGCAGGATCAAGTAGTGTGCACAAACAGATGAAACACTTTGGTTGCACTTATTTGATTTTAATTGGGCTTTCACTTGAATGGTTGGTTATCGTAAAACAAAAGGAACAAAAGGAATACCAGTAAATTTGTTTTAAGCTACCTAGTTTGATAATCAGTGACTAATTAGTTTAAGTCGGTTGCAATCAAACCGAGTTGCAACAAAATAATACAAATTCTGGATATATTTATTTTCAGCTTCTAATCTCAGTCGTTCTCTTCCGCTAAGCAGTGACTTAATATTTTCTTGTTGTTTTACAAACAAAGAAGAGCTGGTCCCATTACGACAATTAAAGTGAGAGAGTTAGCTTACCTAAATGCATAAGACATAAGCATGATCATAAGTAAAAGTAAGAAAAATCTAGCTGTAGATCTTTTAACCATACCAATTAAATACTAGAACTTCCAAACTTTAAATTTAAATTTAGCACTTAATCCAATCATTTATTTTGTTAGTTTGCAATGAAATCTGAATCATTAAGCACAAACCTAACACTGTAATTGTTATAAGTACTAAATTACTGTTATTTTGTACTATTGAAAAATATGATGTGCTTTTTTCCTGTTAAATGTGATAGCTGCATGATTAATTAGAGGTTTTATCAATAAAAAATTTTATTTTTCAATAACAATACTGATAGTGATAACAATACTAATTAAAATACTTAAGAGAACAATGTAAACTTAACTCCAATTCCCATACAATTATAATTTTTTTATTTAATCAGAAATTTTGTTAATTGCTGACGTATTGAAGACGTTCAAAGAGAAGAAAATTCAAAGAGAAGAAAAGAGATTGGCCGGAAATATTCAGTAAATTTTTTAAAGTCTTTTTGAACCAGTACTATCTGGATGTAATAGAAGGCAAATAAGATTATTCGAAAATTTAAAGTCACCGGAGTGACTTCTAGTATAGATCAGCTGGTCAAAGGTTTACGAAATGTTGTTCGAAGCGGAACCATTTAATAAAAATCTTACTGAAGCATGTCTCTTCAATCTCATAAGTAAATCTTTCCAGCAAAATTGATAAACTGTAAAGAGCAGCATCCGGCAAATTATATAGAGGATGTGAAATAGCTAAAGAATACCTGTTGAAAAAAAACAACTATCAATTTAGAAAACAAAAGTGTATCTGAAAAACTTAAGAAATTATAAAAGTGGTGCCTATCAATCTTCAAGTGAGTAACAAGTAAAGTTTAGGTATAGATGTTCTAATCCGTTCAAAATTAACTAATCTATTGCTCTATTCTAAAATAGATAAATCTCATTTTATGAACATCAAAGGTTATCTACAATTAGCAGATCCGTATTTTTATCAGCGAAAATTTTCACATTTAACTGATTATCGAGGAAATTCCAACAAGTAATCTATTCTCCAAAGAAGAAAATGAATGTGAAGAACGTTGCCAAACAAATCTTGGGCGACACAGTTTGGGAATATATTGTAAAATTACCGATAAAACCTTCAAGTTTAAAATTAGAAGATTTTAATCGAGTATCACTAGAAAACGATTCTTTAATTTTCCGATTTTGAAACATAAATTAATCCACGAACGTGAATTGAAATTCGAGCACGTTGTAATTGCATGCACGAATATTAAAGTTTTTGACATTTACGCAAAATCGTAAAGAACGACATGAGAATCGTCATTGTGGATTACACTATTTAATTTTCGATATAACAAGATATAGAGGCCTAACAGCTGATACAGAGAAAATGCAAGACAAGTGATGTACCCTTTCATTGCTAAAAAAAAATCTATCGTTTTTACAGAGATTATTACCTTTTGGAGTCTAATAACATCGAAGAAGCCCAATATCTAAAGGAAAAGCTGAGTCATATTTTGAAGCAAAAAGAGTTCAATCTGAAAAAATGACAATCTAATGCGATTAAATTGCGAGACCCAGCAAACCAAAATAAAGTTTTATTTGTTTCTATGAAACGGGTGTTGGGGTGCGCCTTAATAGGGTAGGAGTTGAATGTCTATAGCCATGACTTTCGTGGAATATATTCCAACTTTGCAACTATATAAAGACCACCAAATGTGTCTAGTATACCTTCACGTGGTAATACCCGCGGGCAACGTTGTTAAATATCGGCTAAATACTAGAGGCTAGTGGATTACACTATAAATATTCAATATGCAATGAATAAAACAGAAGGAAATAATACCCCAAGTGGTACACCAATGGAAACATTGGGCAATCCACTCTCCAGTGACTGGCCCTAAGGATTCTGGGGAGGGCCGATCCTTGCATACACAATACAACAAGAATATTGAAAAATTAAAAAGTCCGTTCCAAAGGCGAGGAAAGGTTACTAGATCTCCTAAGAAAACTATTAATTTCTCACTTGAAAATCTGAATATGGAGCAATTCTAAAATAATATGGGCGCAACAGCAGCACCCCAACAAGCAAGTATAACAACCTCATATAATTATAGTAAAACATCTGTTCTTGAAAGTAGTGCTTCCAAAAAAGAGCGAATGTTATATAAACAATAGCAACAAGTAACTGATGAGAAAAATCAGCAAAGCATTATTATTCTAAATTTACAACAACAAATTGACGAACTAAAAAAAGAAATGATGCAATTAAAGCAGCAAAAAAACCGAAGCTAGGCCATCAATGGAGCAGAACCAGAACGAATGAGGAAGACTTACCTAAAGAAACAGAATGGATTCGTTATAAGTCTAAGAAGCAAAATAAAAAGAGAAGGTTAAATAATACACCGTCATCACCACAAAAACCACAAACATTGGATCAAAATACTCAGCCTTAAAAGGTTGAGACAAACGTCAAATCAGATAAATAAATACCTCCCCCACCACATGAAAAATTATCATGTATTCTATGATATAATTAAGGCGAGTTTTCAAAAGAATCGTTATCACTAAATTGATGAATCAAAATAAAATAAGCATCAACGTAAATAGCGGAGATCCACCGCAATGCAAAAGATGTCAAGCATATGGACACATGCAAAAATATTATGGTAAACTTCCAAGGTGTGTTAAATGAGCCGGACACCATCTAACTGGAGAATGCGACAATCCGCAAGTTCATCTAAAGTGTGTACACTGTGGACAAGGTCATCCTGCTAATTATCGAGGATGTATTGTTGCAAAGGAAACCCAGAAAATTAAAATCCAAAGGATGAATAAAGCTCAAATGCATGGTCAGGCAAATCGACACGAGAGGCAGACAAAACAAGAAAATAGGCAACCATATGGCGGCCAACTAAGAACTGAAGGTGTTACATATGCCGAAGCAACGAGAGGCGTAGTCAATAAACCCCAGCAAAAATTGCTAAATGTGGACATCAGTCAAATATTACAAGATATTCTCATGAAACTAACAAAATTTGATGAGAGGCTACAAAAATTGGAAGATAGAGCATTGGGAGCTAAACCCAAATCCACACAGAAATGAACAGCACAATGAAAATCATGTCATGGAATGCTAATAGTTTGCTTCTGCATCAGCAAGAACGACAAGCAGTCCTCGACATTGAGAATATAGATGTGTGTCTTATTTCGGAAACACATTTTACTAAGCAATCCCACTTAACATTTAAAGGCTATTGCGTATATCACACTATTCATCCAGATAATTCAGCCAGAGGAGGAAGTGCAAATATCATAAAAAAATATTAAACATTTTGAAGAAGCAAAGTATGAAAAAGAAAAAATTCAGGCCACAGTGGTTTATATAAAAACCAACAACTTTCCTATTGTTGTTGCAGGATTGTACTGTCCACCAAGCATTCTATTAAAAACAAACAATACTCAGAGTTCTTCAAGCGTCTGGGAAAAAGGTTCATACTAGGTGGAGATTTTAATTCAAAGAATACTTACTGGGGTTCAAGATTAACTACAACTAAAAGAAAAGAATTACTGATTGCCATTAAAGAAAATGGATGTGAATCCATTTCAACAGGAAAACCAACAAATTGGCCAATTGACCCAGGAAAAATAACTGACCTGATCGATTTTTTTATAACCAAAAATATTTCTAATAATTTTATGAAAATCGATGAAAGCCAAGATATGAGCTCAGATAATTCTCCAATAGTCCTAACTCTAAGCGAGTATACCATCCAAAAAGGGAATAATCCAGTATTAACCAACCAATATACGGACTGGGAAAGTTTCAAAGTACACCTTGAACAAAGAATACTTTTGAAAGTTCCGTTAAAAACTATGGATCAACTGGACATAGAAGTAGAAAAGTTCATTACGGATGTTCAACAAACAGCATGGCAGAGTACTCAATAAACAATCTTACTCAGCAATTAACAAGAGAAATTCAGAAGTTAAAAAATGAGTCAGATAATTCCTACTTAAGTAAGTTGACGAATGGCAGTAATACGGATTATTCGCTCTGGAAAGCAACTAAAACTCTGAAAAGGCCAATAATGCTAATCCATCCTATCAGGAAAATGGATGGAACATGGGCAAGGAAAAACAAAGAAAAAGCAGAAGGATTTGCTAATCATCATGAAAATATATTTCAACCTCATGAATGCCAATTACGAGAAACATTGGATGACAACATAATACAAATTCTCGAAGAGGTCACACCTACATTATCTACTGAAGTAGCAAAAGAAATTAAAAACAATTTAAACTTAAAGAAAGCACCAGGGTTTGACCTGATTACCGGAGAAATAATAAAGCAATTACCGAGAAAAGCTACGGTAAAGTTAACTAATATCATAAATGCTGCATTTAGGTTAAAATATGTGCCAAAACTTTGGAAAGTGATTCCCAAACCAGGAAAACCGCCACATCTAATAACATCATATAGGCCTATATCGTTGCTGCCGCTAATGTCTAAACTCTTTAAAAATTTACTATTAAAACGACTCAAACTAATAATTAAAAAAATAACCTAATTCCGAATCGCCAATTTGGTTTTCGCAGAAATTAAGATATTAAGATTATATGGAAGTAAATATAAAACGAACTTCCCCAGTTGGAATAGTTTCAAATGCCACGGTTTATTAAGTAATACGAGAAATTATATAAACGCAACTTATATTCAAAAACTATAAGATGGCACAGATAAGACAGGTTTCACTTCCTAGATTAGAATTATGCGGTGCACGACTTTGTTAGTTCCGAGAACAAAGAAGCCGACTACACTTTGCCGTATTTTACTGTCCGAAATTCTAACTTTTAGTCAATGATGGCAAGGACATTCTGATATACGATATATATATATATATATATATATATATATATATATATATATATATATATATATATATATATATATCGTATATCAGATATATATATAATATCTGGTACTTACGTCTAGCAGATAAAGACATGGACTTACACACGTGTTCTGTTTCGCTTTACTGGATTCTGGCTCTTAACTAAACTTTGTGAGTCTAGCGTTCGCATCGAAACTTCAAATTCGACTTCAAAAAATGATTACTACCCTCAATGATTACAAATTATTTAACTGCGTTGGAAATTATCGTATTGCCATCCATCACGAACATTGCTCCATCTATATACCTATAAACATAGAAGGTTGAACGATTTCAGCAAATTTACGATTGGCCCATCTTGAATTTGTAACTGCTGAAAAAATAGACATGTTACTGGGCGCTGAATTGTATTATGATTCACTAAAAATTGGCCAGGCTACTCTTGGTTTCATCACCTTTTACTATCAGTGATGGAATCAAAAGATTTTGGAAACTCGAAACTATTAAAGAAGGACCCAAAATGGTTATACTGCACGTAATAAGCAACCATGTGATAAACATTTTGTCGAGAGATGTACGTAACCTGCAACGAAGGCTATGCGACGTTTTTAAAATTTTTGGCTATCACATATGGAACTTCGACTGCTCCAGTTTTTGCTACACGTTGTCTCGTTCAATATGTTGTAGAGAAAGAACAAAAGCTCCCTGTGATGCAAATCGATGTGATATATTCCTAAAAGAACCAATTACATACCAAACGTCATACAATCAAGCCAATTACACTGATATCACTGATGATGTACCACAAGAACATCGTAAACACCTAATGCAGATTGCTAACGACAATTATATCAAAACGTTTGGTATTCCCTGCCATCCTCAACGAGATGTTTTCCAATTTCGAGTACAATCAAATTCCAGCTCAAATAAATTAACAAAAAAGATCGTCATTTCGGTTAAAATTGCGATCTACATGGCTTTGCTGATGCCAGCAAATCTGCATATTGCGTTTCAATCTATACAAGATGTGCTCAATCCGATGGACGTTTCATTGTGAGATAACTGTGCTCTTATTATAGGGTGAGACTACTTCAAAAGGCTACTTTACCTCGATTAGAACCTTGTGCTGCGTTATATTAGCATACCTGATATCACAAGTTCGACCCATTGTGGACCTTATCATTAGTGATATATATTACTAGGCCGATTCAACCATTGTACTTCATTGGCTAAAGTTTTCACCATCAGCGCTTACAATATTCGTGGCCAATAGACTATCGGCGATACAGGAATGGAATGACACTAAACGTTGGTGTCATATCGAATCAAAACAAAGACCGACAGATGTTGCCTTTTGGGGCATGATGCTTGCGGAATTGATGAAGTGTGATTTATGGTTTTTAGGACCACCAATTTTACAGTCTACAGAAGCGAGAGATGGAGTGTTTTCAGATTCGTGTAAAAGATGCATATCCGTACCTCTAACTAGCAAGGATTTCGAACAAGGATTGGCCATTATATCATGCACTTTGTTTAGTTTGAAAGTTTCCCAGAGCTGAATGTTGGATAGCAAAGGAAGGTCTTTACCGTTCAATCTAACAAATTGAAAATTTTTATTCCTTGATACAAAGAGACTTATCTGGGTCAGTGGGCGACTGCAATTTCTATCATTTCGATGTTCCACAAAACATTCTTTGTTACTTCGTCCCTCCCATCCGATTATGCAGGCTCTGCTTATTTATCTATACAGAAAATAACTACACATTGGTCTACAGAACTTCTGTCTACGTTCGAGAGCGGTTATTGCCAATCAATAATATAAAATTAGAGATCAAAGTTGGCCGCGAATGTGTTCGTTGACGTCGAATCAAACCAGTTGCAATCTCTCAACAAATGGGGCAGTTACCGAGAGAGCGTGATGATGCGGAACATATTAAGATGATATACTTACCAACATGACAACATCGATTGAACTTTTGCACCACCACGATCTTCCCATTGTGGTGGACTATATACCAACAAGTATAGGCAATCCTAAATTCTCGGCCTTTGACACCACTAGCTTTAGCTCTTATTGCTGTCTCTGAACAAATTATAACTAGGGAAACAATTACGTACAACAAACGGTGGCATTTATCTCAACAATTGGTCCAACATTTCTAGATTAGGTGGTCAAACGACTATTAAACAGAACTTAAACATTGATGCAAATGGACCTCTAAGCAACCAAATATCAACATTGGCCAAGTTTTTGTGTTTAAAGAAGACAATCTTCCACCTATAAAGTGACAAATGGGTATTGTTGCTGTGACAATACCGGGAGCAGATGGATTAGTTTGTCTAGTTAGAGTTGAAACGGAGCTAAAATAGCTAAAATATGTCCGATTTCAGTGGATGTTGAAATCGACGAGAGTCAAATTTGTTGACACATCTTGTATGATATTATATTAGATCGCCATTTGACTTGATCAAGTATTTTGATTAAGACTTAATAATTTTAAGACCAAGAAAGAGGGGAATCTTTAAAGAAGTAGGTTTTTTTGAAGTGTTCCCCTCTTTAACTAAAAGACGTATTTTAGCTAACTTTGATGTAAATCCTACTTACCTCCGCTTAGAATGAACGATTTTCTATCCCACAGTAAATCTACTATATTCATTCTGATGAGAGTATGGTTAGCGGTAAAAACGCAGAAATTAGTTGATTGCCAATCGGCCAACCGCTAAGTAGTACTTAGATAGGTTTTAGTCTTTGCTAAGATAATTACTTAAAATTGTTTTTTTTTTTTTTAATTTTTAACTGTCAAGAGGTTCAACATAGACCCACCTAGCGATAAAATGGTGCGTAACTGTTTCTAACGACTCATGAAAAATAGCTAGAGGAGTTACGAGTAGCTTAAATTTAGCAAAGACACACACCTAAGTGCTTGCAAGTACTTGCGGTGGTCGTTTGGAAAGCAGCTATTACCTCTAGTAGCAAGAAAATTTGATAATTTCTAGGGCACAGTCACAAAAGGGTTTTTTTCCACTAATGTTCTGCATCGTTTAAAAAAATTTAATGAAGCAAGTCTTACCTGATAGTGTGATGTGATTCCACCACCTGGTGACGACGACGTCGTGTTACCCGGCATCATTTGTGGCATAGTTCACCAACTAATAAATAATCCAACAAGAAAAGTCAAACAATAAAAAAATAAAAAATATTTTCAAGAAAACAATGAACTCAAATTTTCACTTTTTATACTTTCGAATCAATACAAAAACCAACAACACTTTAAACTACTATAATTTTTTTTTATTTTTGCAACTATTCTACTTTAATTTCCACGAAAATGGAAAATTTCAAACTAGCATACATATATAATACCGTAATATGTATATTATATAGACACATACACAAACACACCTTATCATTCACTTTTGTATTATTTATTTTACTATCCCACTTTCTTATCTTATCGATAACACTTTAATTGAATGCTCATTGTTGCACACATTTAATTTTAAACCACATACATTTTTTTTTCTTATCACTTTTCACATACCGAACACCTTTTTATTAGTGTGTACACCTTTTACCACAATTAGTCGATTTCCAAAATTTAATTTAAATCGCGTGATAAACATTAAATTTCATATCATGTTAAAACACAGCACAACCGAACATAAAAAAATTATTTTGAGGTTATAATTCCTTAATTACGCGAAAATACTAAACGTCAATTACTGTTAAAAATCAAAACACCGGCCTTACAACACAACAACAACAAAAATGTTGTTAATTATTTTTTATATTCCGAATATTCAATATTGATCCTAACTGTTTCGTAATCAAACGATAAGTGAAGTAATGAATTTGCGAAAAACAAAATGTTTTTGTTATTGCTTTTACATTTTTCTCTCTTCGCGATTCATTCGTAAAATACAGTGGAGGGTTAAATATCGTATATGCATGGAATTTTTATTCTACGAGGATGAATATATTTCCCCAACATATTCATTTAATAGAATAGCTTGATTAAAGTTTTTAAGGTTGTAAATTCGATTTTTCCCCTCTGTTTGTCGCAGATTATCAATTTTCACGAACCATGGTGCATTTACAATACCACGTAAAGCATTTAAGCTGAGAAGTTTACCGATTTTTGTATTTGTGTAGTTGGTGATACACAGGATTCCAAAAGCAGGTTTCTATCAATAGAGATTGATTCCTGTTTGCCTTTGATGTCAATGATAAACTGTTTGCGTAAGCTTGGATTTTCGTGGAGATGTGGGTATGAGATTTTTAAGATGTGCGTATGAGGTTCAAGCCCTGCTTGAAGAACCGAAGAGTTTTGTTAACCCGGTTGGACTTAAATTGTAATGATCCTTGATCAATGGTTACGTATAGAGGCACACCGAATTAATTAGAAATATAGCAAACGTAGTGGTAAAGGGTGGTGCAGGTATATTAGTCATGCAGTACGCTTCTAGTCATCTAGATCTAGTAAGCCTAGTGACACAAGTAGGCAGATAATTGTATCCATTAGAGGAGAGAAGTATACCTATTGCGGCTAAATAGATATGTTTAGACCGGTCAGATGGCATTTCAAACTGTCCTAATTGTGAATACGTATGTATCTTTAGATGTTTACAGGACCAGAAGGTCGGTGTAATGGTTCTGCTAAGTCAGGCATTTAAAAAATGTCTATATAATTAGCATTTGGACCCAGAGTGACGTTCGGGCCAGAAAGAACATTCTATAGCTCTTATCCGGTGTGCCTTAACGGACTAAACTAACTAAACTAAATTATAAGGAGTTAGTTAATGCTATAATGCTAAATAGATGACACTATCACAAAATTAACTTACTGTGCCTCAACTGGAAACTAAACTAAACCAAAAAGTATTATAGTTATTTTATTCTTTTTGTTAAAAGTTACCGAAAACTTACATTGAAAATATATGCTTTTCAGCTACCACCTATGAGGCAATAGCGGGAGCTTGAACACTTTGAAAAGTTTAGTTTAAAAAGTTGATTAAAGAGCATTGTACACAGCAATAGTATATGTACTACCATGGTAAGTTAGCTATTGCTGTGTTAGATGTCGCTACTGGTATCGTTTTTAAAATAATCAAAATATTTTTATATCTAAAATCGCCTAAATTATTGGAAATAAGCTTTGAACGCATTCGAATCATTGCATATGTTCCGCTGTATTTAACTTTTGTAGCTAACTTCACTTCTAATTAAACCATCAATCAAGTGCCACGTTAAAATCATAAAGCTAAATAAAAGATTTTTCATAATTAATATTTAATCGAGAAACATCCGTATTTCTTTTTCAAGTTTCCAGCTCTGCTTAGCATTGATTCCATCAGGTTATGGGTCCAGTGGATTGAGAATACAGATATTTCGAAGAAAAAAAATTAAGGAAAATTAATTGAATAAAGTGAAATTGATTTTCGGTGGTGTGAGATTCACATACGGAAAAAGATGGCGTCAGCTGGGTAGATACAGCACTATCTACTCAGCTGACTAGATACAGCACTTCAAAGCTAAACGGAACAAATTATTTTGTATGGAAATACAAAATGGAAATGCTTCTTAAGGCAAAAAGTTTATGGGCAGTCATCAATGAGGTACTTCCATCACCAGTTACAGCAACGTGGACAGCAAATGACGAAAAGGCAATGAGTTGCATAAGTTGCAAGACGATCAAATTCATCACATGAATTTTGGTGCAGGCAGATTCAGCAAGAAATGCATGGAGAATTCTTAAGGAAACATATGAATCAAACACATCAAGCAATCGTATGCACATTTTGAAGTTAATCATGCAACAGCGGCTTGATGAAGGCGGAGATGCGGAAAAACACGCGAACTGCATGAACGAGCTGTTTCGAAAGTTATTGGGGCTTGGTGCAGATTTTGGTCCGGAATTTTTTATGAGTGCTACGTTGTTGGTTTCTTTGCCACCAAACTACGACGGTTTGGTAACGGTGCTCGAGAGTAAAGAAGAGAGTGAATTGACACTCACGTTGGTTAAATCAAAGGTTCTCGCAGAATTCAAAAGAAGAATGGATCGTGGAAATAAAAAGTCTGAGTGCTATTTTTGCAAAAGAAGCGGTCACATGAAAATAAATTGTCGAAGATACAAAGCCTGGCTCAACAAAAAGGAAGGAAGTAATCAGAAGGCAAATCTAGCGAAAGATGAAACAGAAAACCTGTTTGTGACACATCAAGTAGGTGATGGCTGGATTCTCGATTCAGGTGCCACGTATCGCATTGCCAGTTCTAAGGATATTTTCGTCAATAATGACATGAATTGTAGAGATAAAGTAAGCGTTGCAAGTGGTCAAGAAGTAACAGCTGCGGATAAAAGCACAATTAAGGTCGATTTTCTGAACGAGGAAAATCAAAGTGTTCCAGTAAGAATCACAGGCGTGTTGCTAATACCAGATATCAAAGTTTTTTGACTGAAAGAAATTTGCTTTCAGTCAAAAAACTAACGGAAAAAGGTTTTCAAGTAAATTTCAAGGGCAACAAGTGTGAAATAAGGGAGAACAGTCGGTAAATTGCACTTGGCGAAATCAGCGGTAAACTTTACAGGCTAAAGGAACCTCACTGGACCAAGTTTACTCGGTCGAAAAGGAATCCAATGGCTGCATACATTATTGGCATAAGGTTCTAGGCCATAGAGACATCAAAGTAGTGAAATCATTGGCGAAACTAAATTTGGTTAAAGGCATCAACTTCAGCGAGTGTGCAGCGGACTGCGAAATTAACTCCGAGTACAGAGTGTGTCTCGAAGGAAAAATTACTCGAATCAAGCTTCCGATCAAGTCGAGTAATAAAGCGGTTGCAGTTATGGATCTGACTCATTCGGATGTTTGTGGTCCGATGCAAACGACCACACCATCAGGTAATAATTACATTGTGACATTCATAGACGATTTCTCAAAATTTACAGTCAGCTACCTAATCGCAAATAAATCATCACTTTACAGCAAAGTTAAGGAATATATTGCGATGGTAAAGGTTCAATTCGGAAAGAAACGTAAGTGCATCCGTACAGATTGAGAAAGAGAGTACCTCAGTAATGAATTCGTGAATTATTTAAAGTCAAGGGGAATTCAAATCTAGAGAACTGGAACGCAAAAACAGAACATTGGTATAAATGGCTCACTGCATGCTAGTTGATGCAGGTCTAGAGAAAAAGTTTTGGGGCGAAGCTGTAATGGTGGCTAACTATTTCCAGAATCGTTTGCCAACAAAGGGTACAGAAACAACGCCATATGAAGGCTGGTTCCAGAAAAGTCGGAATGTGCATTACTTCCGAAAATTCGAATCAGAATGTTCGGTTGAACAACTTTAAAAATACAGAGAACGTTCAGGAAAAGAATCCAATACAGGATCACGTTCAGAATGAAGATGAAGAGCAAACTGTTAGAAAATCACAACGAGCTAACAAAGGGATTTCACTAAAGAGACTTATTGAAGAAATGAACGTGGTAAATTCAGTCATTCAAGAACCTAAGTGCTACGTAGAAGCTATCAAGGGTGATCAAAAGAGGCTGTGGATTCAAGCAATGACAGATGAGATGAAGTCATTGATGGAGAATCAAACATGAGAGTTTGTGAAAATTCCAGAAGGTGCAAATCTGCTTGGCTGCAAGTGGGTTTACAAGCTAAAGTGCAATTCAGATGTAGAAGTAGTCATACACAAGGCAAGGGGTGATGATCTCTTCCAGTAGATTGCCACATCCAGTTGTGTAAAGAATTTTTTTCTACAAACCTATAACAAACCCCTTTAATACTTTATCCATACAGATATAAAATCACGCAACAAATATTTCCCCTCGCTGGAATGAATTTTTTTACTAAACACAAAGAATGGTGTGTGCCTCAATAAACTAATTTCCAAACAACGGAACATTTTCGGTAATAAATTGTAAAATTTTATAAAAAAATTTAATCGTCATTCGTGTCACTTTCACGTATAACTCGAAAAATCTTTAAAATATGTTTAGGTTCTTCTTCGCCTGTTTCCGAATCCGATTCTTCTGTACCTGCCCCCAGTTCGATGTCATCTTTCTGTTTACTACGTTTCTTAAAATGGAAAAATTTACGACGCTTTTGTGACTGTTTAATACAGTGCACCCTAAGTTCTTCGAAATGTTTGCATGGATCTTCGTCAGATGAATCTCTGTAATGGTAAAAGTAGATGGTAATACCAGCATATTTGTGCCGTCACATTGATACTTACTTTTCTTCGGACACATCGCTTAAATCGCCGTACTCCATTGGCTCCATACAAATTGTGCACGTGTTATTGAGCTCTTTAAAGCATTCAGTACAATATTTACCTGGACATCCGGGACGTTGACATCGAATAATGTCATCTGAATCGGTAAACGCTTTGCCACACAGCATACAGTACTCTCCCTTACCAACGCCACAACACAGTCGAAATAATTTGTTTTGTGCAAATTTGGCGCGCAACATGTCCATAAATCCAAATGTTTCTTGAACGCCCGCTTTATTTTTCACAAATTTTTGTCGCAGCATTCGCCTCGCGATTTTTAAAAATCCCGAGCGTTTCCTCAGTATATTGTTGTAAAGCCAAACGGCACGTTCACGTGACCTATATGGATAATATTTACCGAGTACAAATTGCCGTAGACGTAGGCCATACGGTTCAAACATTAGCATCAACCAACACACAAAACAGTAAAACATTATTTCACCGTACTCTCTGAAATCTGGTTTTTGAGCTTTTGGCAAACATGGTACACTGTCCACCGTATATTCCTCGGTCATTGGATCGAACGCCTCAATAATACCACCATATAAATCGGCTAACATTCCTTCACCTTCAACGTCAAGTGTCACCATCGCTGGCATGTCAACTGGTTTTGCTTTTTGGCCAAATCGTCTAATTGTAAATAGTATCCAGTACAGGGCAAAATCGATGGCCATTATATAGGCCAACTGAATGGTTGAGTTAAATAAAAACACAATCGCCCGTATCATTCGCAATTTTTCGCGAAAAACCAATTTCCACGATGATAACTTTATATATTTCCGCTTCTCGAGCCTCGTCAACGGCAGTACGGTTTCCATTTGACGGGTCACTCTCATTTCATCAACTTCGAAAAAATCACGTGTCAAAAAATAATTATCAAAATAATCTTTTGACAAATATTTACTACGGTACTTGATGGCCTTGAGAACGATCCAAAAAACAAAAATGCCCGAAATTAGGCTCATCAAATCAAAAATAGCGGTAAATTTTCTCGATCTCGCTTTTATCTCCGCCATTATGTCGCTGCCAATGCTCGAAAAATTTTTCGACGATGTTGTCTTAAAATAGAAATCGTGCTCGAAATGCACCGAAACGTAAAACATATCGTGAATTTCTTTGACAAAATTTTCAAGTTCTAAAATGGAAATGCATATAATTTTAGCCTGTGTGTGTGTGTATAGCTAAGAATTAAGACAAAAACTTACGTTCCTTTACTGTACCAATGATGGAATCACTAATAAAACTAAGTGCCATACAAATAAGATCTATAAATTTTACGGAATAGCATAAACCTTTTATGATGTTGGTGACATAGCACACATCTTGCATAGCGCCCAAAGTAACTTTACAATCTTCGATCGCTTCGTCAAACATTCGAGTGCATCTCTCGAAAGGAGTACCAACCTTTTTGTTGCATACGTTCACCATACTTCCCAACCAATTAAACGCCGCTTTGATTGTGTCCACTATTGAATGGGGTATACAAATTTAAAATATCGAACAATTTTAATACATGGTCCTTATACCTACATACTTTCACTACTGTATTCTTTATATCGACAAGACTTCGTTTTAATTTGACAAGCAGCTTTTCCAAACATTTTAAAACATGTTTGACCACATTTTTGATGGCGATTAAAGGTTTTTTCAAAATATCTATTATACTGCCTACCGCCTCCTTCAATTGCTCCTGGCCACACATTAAACTCTTGGCCAACACTTCACAATTCCGCATTGTATTTGCTGATGGTCCCGTCAACGCAACAATAAATGCATAGCCAATAATAGCGGTACGACCACGTTTACTAAAAAATTGTGGCAAAATTAACAGTACAATACAACGGACCCGGGCACTAAACGATAATGCACCAATTATGGCGAGTCCAAGAAAACAAATTAGCCACGTGGCTTTTACAAGTGACATTTTCATTTGTAAAATCATAGCGAGATAGAAAACAATCGTGAGAACGATACCACCAACTAATCCATAGATGTTTACCCGTCGCCATATTGATTTCCACTCGATGCGCAAAAATGTCTTTTTTAACCGGGAACAACATTTTTTTAATAATTTTTTTATTTTTTGAAAAAATATTTGTATATTTTTCATAATTATAGTTACTAAACAAATATAAATATGACATTTCTAATAATAGATTTATTGTGACATGTCGACCGTTCCGTGGCTTGAATCCTTTGATTCAAACTTTTTAAATCTAAAAAAAAAATGATTGATGTGAAAAACTGATCAAAATTTAAAATGCGCCTAAATATATGTATTATATATAAATATAAGTTGACACCGAAATGTTGACAATTATTCTAATTTGACGTTTATAATGAGAAGTATGAAGAATTACGGTTTTGTATGAATTTTTATATCGTCAAAATGTCCTTCTCTAGTCAAATGGCTGAATCTGAGTTTTGATATATTTCGGTTAACGTCCATGTCGTTTGTTTAAGTTGTTTTCCAAATTTATTATCTAGAATATCGTCCATTAAGAACTGACCCTCCAACTATTTCATAGAGTCGATATAAAAAAAACACTGCATTTGGATGTGTTATTTGAGGAAGTGAGGCACAACTCAAGCAACGGACATCATTACAAATTGAGTTCAATATCGATGAAACTTTACGCAAGATTTGGGAGCTTGAAGAGCTACAATCCAGACAAATTTTGAATCCTAAGCATATATATTACGAAAAATTGTTCTTTACTACTCACGCTAGGGATGCTTCGGATCGTTTAATCGTGAGACTACCCTTTGCTAAAAAAGCCAAACGACTAGGAGGCTTGACTAGGAGCCTACTTCGAGATTTCCATCTATAGAATCAAAATGGATAAATACCGGCAGCTCAATTATATGCTAAAAATTCAACGTGAGCATCTCGTTTGCATCGTTGAACACTTGCCACATTGAGTTAATCGCAGCGGGGTTTGCTGCGAGTTCGCTTCCACACGGTAACCTGTAGCGTTCCAACTCTCATAATTGGTACTACCTTTTTTGTTAGGTGGGCGACATCGTAAAAAAAAACAAAAAAAGAAGAAAGAAAGAATAAAAAAAGTAAAAGACACAGAATAACTTTGACGTTGTAGTAGTTTGGTCAAACAGTGTAAAAAATGTTAATAATTGAAATTAAATTAAATTAACAAAATTAATTAAATTGAATAAAAATTAATTAAAATAAAATATTTATTGGCCGTGTATTTATATGTTGTGACATTTACTGAAAAATTAAATAATTATACGAGTGATCGTAGCGTGGGCCCTACCACACTATAACAAGAAAAATCTTGAGGAAGAACTGATCTATCAGGAATCAGTTCCCCAAATAATTGGTGACCCCGACGTGATCGTGTAGGGGGTGGCAAACCACAAAAAAATAAAAAATTGTTAAAATTAAAAAAAAGGGCACGTGCATTAATCGTACTTAACCTCAACGCACGTGGTTAAAGCACGCAAATAAGCAGCCACAACGGGTAAGTTGAGCAATCACAACGACAACTGATACCCCAACGTTATATATATATATATATATATATATATATATATATATATATATATATATATATATATATATATATATATATATATATGTATATATATATATATATATATATATATATATATATATATATATATATCCAGTGAATTTTAAAATATAAAAAAACAACGTGTGATAATTTTAACCTCACCTTTCAACACAACAGCAGTAGTTAACATCATTCGATTTAGGACATCCGTATCTTATTTAAAATAAACCTAGCCACGATGTTCGCAACCACATTTTTTATTTTTGCCATCGTGTTTATGCTGATGTGTTATCTAACGCGTTACATAGCGAACAGTGACGATACGGACGACAAAAACGCTACGCCTGCAGTGGTGCCAAATGGTGCGAGTAACCCACCCGAAAACAATATCACAATGTCGTCTTTTGTTAACCCACATACAACCATTGAAAATAAACCGTCTCCGGAAATAGAGCACGTCGCGATCAAACCCTCTCAACCGCTATACTCACAAAACCCGTTGGTATGGCTTGCAATACTGGAACAACAAATCACCGTCGCCCACATTATGCAGGAGACAACCAAAAACTCACACGCAGTCGGTGCATTGGATGCCCGACTACATGATCAATTTGCCGGTTTAATTATGAGCGACAAAGGTGTATTGCTATATACCACCTTCAAACAAGAAATCATTAAGGTTCTCGGACAGTACGAGAGAACCAAATTGCTTGGTTTCACATTATAGGGGACGCAAAACGGAGATGACTCCATCCGACAGTTGTGGATGCAGCGACTTCCACAGCAGGTTCAATTGGTATTATCGCCATTTGAGAACGATCTGTGCTTGACAGTACTGGCTGAGAGGGCCAATAACCTTATGGAGACATTATCACAACAATAGCTCTATTCAGTACAGACAAATGCTAGCTCAACAAATATCACAACGAGCACAACTTCCATAGCTGACCTCGACGAAAAATTTGCCAGTTTTGAATCACGCATAATAAACCAAGTGTCTGCGTTTATAGTGAATACAAGATTGCCTCGCGGTGTCTCACGTGAGCATACTCCACGGAACTTATCTCGTTCTAAATCACGAGAACCACCTCATAATAGAGACGGATGCTATTACCATCGTCGATTTGGAGATCGAGCTCAAAAATGCGTTATTGGATGTAAGCACCATGCATTGTTTGTGTATCAAACGGCCAACCAGCCAGACACAAAAAACGTGGGTAGATGTAGTGAATTCTTGTCGCCTATTAATCACCGAGAGAAACACAAAACGTAAATGTTTAATCAACATTAGGGCGGATATCTCCATAATACCACCGGATGTTAAATTTATTTCAAATCATAACATCCGCGTACACCGTCGGTTCCCTTACAGTGTTGTCAAACTCATCATTATCAATCATTAACAAGGCTAACATAAGTCCAGACATTTCGCGCTTATTGACTCAATACTATTCCATCAACCGAGTATCACTCAACACCGAACCGGTAAAACACGGTGACTCTTTTTTTGGAAACCAGAGGTCCACCCATTTCGTGTAAAACACGCCGACTGGCTCCCAACAAATTACAAAGAGCAAAAACGAATTTTGATAACATGCTGGCACAAGGCATATGTCGCCCAAGCAGTAGCACATGGTCCAGCCCACTGCACTTAGTAAAAAGGAAGAATGGTGAATGGCGGAGACTACCGCGCATTACACCAGGTGATAGTCCCAGATTGCTATCCTATTCCGCATCTGCAGGATTTTTCCGCGCAACTAGCGGGCTCTCAAACATTTACTACTTTAGACCAAGTACGGGCATATCACCAGATCCCAATAGAACTCAAGGAAATTCCAAAACGGCAATAACCACGCCTTTTGGGCTGTATAAATTTATTAAAATGACCTTCGGACTCCAAAACGCGGCGCAGTCATTTCAACGGTTGATGCATTTGGTATTGCGAGGATTACCCAACTGTTTTGCCTATCTAGATGACATCTTAATAGCGTCCGCTACACGAGAAGATCATATAGCACATTTATCTACCGTTTTCCAACGATTGTCCAAGGCCGAACGTGTGTTTAACGTTGATAAGTGCGTCTTCGCTAAGGACGAAGTACTTTTTTTGGTTCATAAAATAAATGCTCAAGGCATCCTGCCGTACCCTGAAGGCGTTCAGGTAATTTCACAATTTCCGAGACCAGCAAATCTCCAAGCAAATTAAAGCGGTTCCCCGGCATGGTAAATTTTTACCGCCGTTTTATCCCTGCAGCAGCTAGCGAGCACACCATTCTGAACGATTTTTTAAAAGGTTATCGGAAAAACAGCAAGGTCCTCATTGAATGGTCGGAACCAGCAATAAAATCGTTCGATAGCTGCAAATCAACGTTATCAGAAGCTACGTCTCTGGCATACCCAGTAATATCAGCAAAAATGTCGATCATAGTCAACGCATCAGAAACCGCAATTGGAACAGTTGTTCAACAATAGGTCAACCAAGCATGGCAACCCTTAGGGTTTTTCTCCGTTCCATTAACCACAGCTCAAGTAAAATATAGCACATATGATCGCGAATTATTTGTGACGTATCTAGGTATCGGGCATTTCAGGTATTTAGTTGAGGGACGTTGTTTTACGCTTTATACCGACCATAAGCGATCAACATTCGTCTTTAGGCAAAACTTGGAAAAGGCATCACCACGCCAACGTCGGCATTTTGACTTTATAAGCCAGTTCACGACCGACTTACAACACGTATTTGGGACGAACAATGTCGTGGCTGATACACTTTCACGTATCATTCGGATAGATTTACCCGAAACTATCGATTTCAATGCTATTGCATTATAGAAGCACAGCTCGCCGATCATGAATTCACAAAGTTAGTCACGCATTACAAAACAACGCTGAAGTTCACAGAATTTCCACTCCAATTCAACTCGGTTAAATCTATTTTTTGTGATATATCAACAGGCAAACCTCGACCGTATATATCCTACCAATTTCGAGCTCAGGTGTTTAATTCATACCATAACTTAACAAACCCCGGGATAAAGGCATCTGTAAAATTGTTAACGGATCACGTTGTGTGGCCGTTCATTAAAAAAGATTTGAAAACACTCGCTCAGTCTTGCGAGCCATGCCAAAGGTCGAACATCTTCCGATATACCAGCTGGGCGACCGAGTTTATGAAATTACGACCAAGCGATTCAGCGAAGTCCATGTAGACATGATTAGGCCACTAACAGAATCTAAAGGCAACCGTTATTGCGTCACGATGATTGATCGCTATACGCGATGGATTGCACGATTTTGTGTTCCTACAATTATCGTTACTGATCAGGGTGCCCAATTCAAATCGCACCTACTCAAAGAATTGTCTAGCCTTTTTGGGGTTCGAGCGCAAACGTACCACCGCATATAACCCTAAGTGCAACGGTATGATCGAACGTTGGCACCGCACGTTAAAAGCTACCATTATGTGCTATATCAGAACAGATTGGTCGGTTATTTTACCATCGGCTCTGTTAGGGTTAAGAACCACTTATCTCAACGAATTGGGAGCAACCTCGGCAAAGTTAGTGTACAGAGATGCTATACGCATACCGGGACAATTTTTAGGAAACAACATTTCAAACAACATTTCAAGGAGTTAGAACCTACCTCGGCAATGCGACACGTGGCAACCATGATGCTCGTTAGTCGGCATTTGGGAGATTGTTCGCATGTATTTATAAGAACTGAATCCTTACGCTAGGTAGAAATATCTGGTAGAAATTGCCGGTCGTCACGTCAATATCTCAATCGACCGTCTTAAAACTTGTTTTTCCGAAAATGAAAACACACAAGCATTTTCATCATTAGCGACACTATTAACCGACCAGCAAGCAATAATTCGAGCCAGAAACGCAGAAACCACCAGATACCCAAACGAGTATCTTCACCAGACCCATTAAATTCCGTTCAAATACCAACAACCATTTGATCCAGGCGCAATATAAATCAGCCAGTACGTTTTCGGGATGGTATCGTGTAACCTGAAGGTTCCACTGGGAGGGGATCTTGCAGGGGTTTTATGTGGATGACCTTCTAAGTGGAAGTGTAGATGTGGCATCAAATTACTATTAGTCATAGTGTTCTTTACATTACACAATTTTGGCTCATTAGCCAGCAATTACCAAAGATCACTTCCATCATAAAATGTTGGGCCTATAATAGGCTACAAAGGCATACACATATAATTTTTGAGTAAACGATCTTCCAGAATCAACTCCTCAAACTAAACGAAGCCTTCTATCTGCGAAGCATCTTGTCTGTACAAACCTTTAGGATGGCTTAGTCCAGCCATCATTATTTCAACAGTAATAGCTGTTGCATATTGGATGGGATAGTTCACTGCTGCGTTCAGCAATACATGCTTGGTGGGCTATTTGAAACGACTTCAAGCAGTTGGAAATAATAACCATTCCTCTTTTTATATACCGATGCAACCAAATTATGAGCTTCAAAAGTTTACTAAACAATGATGAATGTACATACCGCTTCATTGCCGCAAAGACAACAGTTACACCAACCAAGATGATTTCCATTCCTCGACTCGAGTTATGTAGTGGTAGTGCCTTGCTACTACCTACATCAACCAAAATCTTCATTGAGTCCATGCACCTGCATTCTGTTCAATTCTGTTTAATTCAGAAATAGTTCTGCATTGGCTGTCCAAACACCCATTAAGAAGGGGGTTATATCTCAAATCGAACAACACAAATACTAGACCTGTTGCCAACTATCAACGGGAACCAGGTAGCATCTTCAGATAAACCAGCTGAAGTTGCAAATTCACTGTGGTGGAATGGACCCTATACTGGCTCAAAAAGTTTAATGATACATAGTTCCCTCGTCCACAACATCACTATTCCCACAGATTAAATAACTATTATTGTGAACCGATCTACAGTCAAAAATCCAAAACACAGCAGCTCAAACGAGCGGAAAAAGAGCTTTACAAAATAGTGCAGCGACATCACTTCGTGAATGAGATGCAGCTTTTGAAATCAAACCAATCTATATCGAACGGTAGCTTATCATCGCTATCGCCGTTTATGTGTGATGATGTTTTAGTACTGATGGGAGGACGTTTAAATAATGGTGACTGCTCATACAATCCGAACTCTCCGTCCTGGACCATCCTTACTTTCCCTTCTGCCCCAACAAAACTTAGGTCGGATTTCTCATCCTATCAACCAGATCATGGGGAGTTAGCCAGTCGAGAGTGTAACCTCAACAAAACCTTCCACGTATACTGAAATTGTCATGGTATGGACAATTGAAATTGCTACAAAAACAGGTAGAGGAGCAAAATTTATCAAAACATGCAAAGTCGTATTTCTGTGCATATCGCGCAAAGCGATCCATCTAGAATTGGCTGGAAATTTGACAACTGGTGCCTTTTTAGCCGAACTGATTGACTAACTTTAGAACAGAACGTGTCAAATAGCGGTCTTCCTCTCTGAGATCACTGCACCATTCATTTAGGATCAGCGTACATAAAGCGACCATATCTAGCGTATACTCGCTGTCCCTTTACTTAATGAACGACATCAGGGATATTCAACAAATTCCTGATCTCATGGTTTTAGCAATATATCATGCACATTACTCTTTTCTCCGAGAACCATACAAGTAGGTTCAGTAGTTTGTATACATTGTTGCCATTACAAAGATATCATCGTATGGCCTGCTCTATTTGGCAGATGGTACACGTTGCTTGCCGGATGTGTTTGGCTTTTACGGGAGATAAATTCTAACATGAGATTACAGAGTATTGGAGACAGAGCAGCTCCTCAAATTAATTGAGGAGTATACAGACTAAAAACGAACCGTGATAAAGCGAAGAATGTTTCTGGTGATGCGAACGAATTGAAAATGTCAAATTAGTTTGTTTATTGTTGGTAATTGTTTCGATGAAATTGACAGACTGCGAATCAAAATGCAATCGAATGGTGGAATGTGATATATGTATATGTATTTAAGGTAAAATAACCCGCATGTCATGTCCGAAAATGTCTGAAAGCCGGTCTCCGGTGAATTTGATTTACATTGATGTATGCGGTCAAATTCAAACAGCCACTAATGGAGGTATGCGATATGTTTTAGCGTGTATTGATGACTTTTCACCAAATACTAAAATATTTTTGCTAAAAGCATAATCTGACGCATTCCAGCCATAGACAAAGATGTATATAGACAAGGAGTTTCAGCAATAATGACGAACGGAAGTAACATTCGTCGTACTAGGCGTTATGCTTCTCCGCGAAATGGCATCGGATGCTGGTTTGGAACACCGGGTTTGAAGTGAAGAGGCAGTTTGGTTAGGTTTTGATTCCGAATCCAAGGCATGTAGATGTTTCGTGCCTACAAAGCAGAAGATTTTCATTTCTTGAGATGTTCACAGATGATACTTTGGCAAAATGCAGCTTACCGAAAAAAAAGGCAAGGAAGAGGAGGGCAAGAAAGAGTCTTATGTTTACGTTCAAGAGCTAAAATGAATGCAATCAACTCCATGGGAACGGATAGTACATTTGGTAATATTCACACACAGCATTTGACACTTGTTGAACATTAAGTAAATTAGATAAACGCTCATTCCAAGTGTCAAGCACTGCATCGATGTTAACACGGAGGCTTCTATTCTGGTTCTGAATGACGATAGTCCTATTTCTAAGGGTATGGTGCAATCCTTTGAATTATTTAAAGAATTTACGCGAACTGTGTTCTTTGCTGAGTTGTTTTACTCTTAAGACTTCAGCGGTTCTCCTTGCAAGCACCACTTTGTGAGATCCGTGAGATTGTAAAACGGATTTACGCTTCTTTATAGGCTATGTTTTGTTGCTCGACAGCAAGACGACACTCCTTATCAAAACAATCATTTTTTGGTTTAATTTTGTTGCCTGGGTAGCTTCGACAACCGAACTTTTCAATACGTCCCATAGAGTCAGGACGGTGGTTGGTTTATACATAGTAAAAATACACATAGTACTGCCATCGTAAGAAAAAAACAATTTACCCATGGAAGTTCCAGATGTCGGTTCGATAGAATGTGGTCAAAATTTAGGATAAATATATGACATTTAGGCGATTTTACATATAAAAATATTTTGATTATTTTAAAACGATACTAGTAACGACATCTAACACGGCAATGGCCAAACATATCATGGTAGTACTATGTATATTTATACGATGGTTTCTATAACGCTACTTAACAAGATTCTAATATTTTGCTTTCTCATCTTCGTTTATAAGGCCTTCACAATTGTAACGTAAGTTTTGTTTTCCTGTGATCCCTGACTTGTACGAAAACGGTCTTCTTAGCATTGCATTGACCAATTAATGATCACTGTCCACAAGTCAACAGCCGACTGATAAGATATCATACATCATGGTTGACCCGAGGGATTCCTTTAGAAAGCAACACATGGTTAATTTGAAAATGAAAAGCGGGAGAGTCGTGTTAAATTTTGGCGATATGCATATTTGTTTTTGTTGAACTTTTTAACAGTGAATTTTTGTAAGGATGCGGGTAGTCACCTCACCGGTCCAACCTTTGTTTGATCGCCTTGTACGACAAGCTAAGGATGCCGTAGTGGGATTCTAAGGATGACATGCTGGTTTAGAAGTCTTAATTGCGAGAATCGTACAAGAGGTCAAATAATGCTTCACACCGTTGTCGTTCAAAGATATCATGTGCATAGGTCAAGATTAACATTAAAGTATGTCGGAAGATGGCGATTGTCATATCTAATAAACGTTTGTTAAAAATAAAAAATGTTTTAAAGCGTAATGGTGGACTAAAAATAAAACCTGATCGCACTACTTCACATGCGCACATTTATTAACTTGATGACAATTTGATTCGTTCATTTTAAGATTACATTTTTTTTTTTTTGTTTTAATTCACCGTTTTAATCGATCTTTCGATTTTGTTTCATATGTAAACAATTCCTGAAGTGTACGTATAAAACAAGAGACTGAGAATAAGATTAAGAAATCGCGTCTGAATCGCGTCTTGTTGGGTGTATAAAAACGATGATTTTAACAAAAAATCAAAACAGATTAAGCTCTCTCAAGCGCGCATCCGATCAAAACAAAACAAAACAAAAAACTGTGGCGAAACAAAAAAATTTGTAATCAGTTGAACGAAAAACGCTTTATAGTCTGGTCACATATAGTATGGCGTCGTCGGTATTTAAATTTGTTCTTTTATTTATATGTCTAAATGTAGTGCTGGCACAAGTGGTTAGTGGTCAAAAGTGTACACCACAATATACCGAAAATAACGACCTATTTCTTGTACGATGTTTGAACGTACATTCAAGCGAAGAGCTTGCCACCGAAATTGATCCGACATGGACTAAAATCGAGATTGTTAATCGGCCCGAAGCAAAATTCACGTTAGACGGTAACTATATATAAATAATCGAATTGACGTGCAAGATTTCATTTAAAAAAAAATCCTCTAGATGTTTATCGTCCCGCGTTGAATTTGATCGAAAAATTGGATTTAGCACCAGCTGGTCGACTCATCATCAAACCGACGGGATTCTATAGTTTTGAATCGTTAATCCAATTAAATTTAACGAGTTCCTATCTAAATCAATTACAATTGTCGTGGTTCGAACGTATTAATTTTATTGAAAGTATCGATTATAGCCATAATGGTATGGTGTCATTGACGCGAAGCGATTTACAATTGTTAACGAAATTAAAAGTGGGTAACTTTTCGAATAATGGAATCGCCAATATTGAACGTGATACGTTTGCGGATTTAAAACGTTTAGAAACGTTGGTTTTGAATCACAATGGAATTCCACAATTGACATTTGGCGAGGTAACCGGATTAAAATACTTGGATATACGAAATAATCATCTAACCGAGGTAAAGTAAATATGACAATACAACATTTTTGGTCTAAAATTCTTATCACTTACTTGCAAGACATATTTAAAATGAAATCAAGGTTAAAGTTTAAATCGTATTTATAGTGACAAACATATACGGACGTACGATAAAGTGTTTTTTTTTTATTGTGGTTGTAAGACAATTTTTTTTTTGTATACGGGCTAGCACGAGAAATTCATAATCAAAAATCTTCGCACACAATGGTTATTCCATATACAAGAGAATATTGTGGTATACGAACTTAAAACAAGTTTTAACCTTTCTATAAAAGTTTGATTAAAGATTGTGGATTTTTTTGTTGTTTGTTTATGTTTTTATTGTGCGGGGATATTTTTATACATTAAGTTCATAAAAAACTAATTTTAAACTACTTCTGATGACACTCTAATAATATTATAAAGTTGCTGGTATTATACGTCATTTTATGTCTTAAAATAATTATTTGGTATTATTGTAGTTAAATACTAGTCCTGGATGTTTTTTCCTAATATACAATTAATATCGTTATCCAGTGGTTTGAGGGCAATCGCTTTTCTCGTAAAGTGATGGTTAAGTTGTTTGCTTAACACGCCGCGATCCAGAGTTAAAAACATTTGCACTACCCTACTGTAACCAATTTGAGCTTCTCACGAAGCAGTAGATATCTCTAACGCTCAATTTACTGAGATCCGTTAGATTGCACAGGAGATGAGCTCCCAAAAACTTGAGTCTGTTTTGAGACAGACTAGAACAGGTGCATAACAAATGAAGTATTGTTTCCTCCTCTTCTTCCGTCGTTACAGCCTCGACAGTAATCATGAAAGAAAACACCAAGTCTACTGGCATGCTTTTTAATAAGACAGTGTCCAGTAATGACACCCACAACCGTACTAATATTATGCCGTTGCATAGATATTAGCTGATTAGACCTTTTTAAGTCCAGATTAGGCCAAATCTGCCTAGTAATTACACATGAGGTGCAATTTCCCTATCTTTTGTTTGTATTTTGCGAGTTTCTTCTTTAAGGTGCAATTTGCATGCAGCAAGTGGTACTTCAATGTCCACCTTGCACGGTAAGATGAGGCAAGTAATACCTTGTCGCGCGAGTTCATCGGCTTTCATATTTCCCGTTATATTGAAATGCCCTATCACCCATATAAGATGGATATTGAACTGTTCAGCCATCTCGTTAAGAGATGAAAGACAACTCCGGGCTACTTTCGACGTGATAAAGCCTGATTGTTAAAAGCAGCCTGACTGTCCGTAAAAATGCCAATATATTTGCAGACCTTTGCACTTTCATCAGCAACTTTTGGTTCGCCAATGTATTTAAGGCTGGCCACCAAACTATAACTCCATACATTAGAACTGGTCTAACTACAGAGCTATGAAGCCAATGTTTAAGGGCTAATGTCATTTGTTACAAAACAATCAACAAACAAAAAAAAATTGGATACCGCGAAAATATAACGGAACGCCATTACGTGAATACACGTGATTTAAAATGGGCTCGTGCGAAGTGAATAAAATCAAACATGTAATGGTAATTTTTCAGCGTTAAAACAGTATCGGATGGAACTAGTTGATATCTTATCCGACAACATCCTTTGAGCTAGCCAAATAGCGACTCTCCTTTCAGGATATCACGCTATACGTATATAGGATATCCTTTATCACGTAGGATTTTTTTGGGCCATGAGGGCATTAGCACCTTGACCTTAAAGATCTTTTGTACTTAAACCCTTATTAATCAACAGGCCAGTGAATATTTAGGCTCTTAATAAACACGTCAATATCTCTGGACGATCTTACATGAATCATTTGGTCCGGGCTCATTACTCTCCCACCTAAATTTCTCCCACCTGCGCATTGGCACTGGACATGTTCTGCTAATTCCACGTAACTCGATTTGACGAAGGTGAAATAATGTTCTTCGCTTGTCGTAGTCCTGGAATTCTGCATTAAAAAGAGGACCATTCAATGTCTTCGCAGCGTTTCGTCGCTACACTAAGGTACGTGACACCGCAGAAGGCACAACAAACGGAGAATCAGAACCCGCCCAGGCAAGGTCATTTGCAGCCTGATTTCCCTCGATTCCAGTATGTTCAGGAACCCAGTTCTGCTTTGAAATCAAGGACTTGGAAAGGGCATTTCTACTCCTGAATATTCCTACTCCTGCTCTATCTACTGTTTTGGAACCGCCTGCGTGCACCATACCATGCACTCTCTTTCAAAGGATGGCTCCCTGTTTTTCAACCGTCCCTATCCGACAACAAATCAAAGAAGGGCTTATCGAAATCCAGTTTGGCTGGCATACTGTCGGAAGACATTCTAATAGAATGGGTTATCTGAAACTCCCTAGGATTTTCAAGTGGCCAACCATATTGCCTGGTTGAAAACTTTTCTCTGCTAGTATCCTAAAGCCCGCAATTGCAGCTTATTTTTTGACATGAGGGTGCAATGGAGCCTTTCCTAGGAACATCTATATTGAAGTAGTCGGGCATGTTCTCATTGCTCCCGTAATCCCGAGGCATGCCATGTGTTAAACCTCAGTTATTAATGTTTGTGTAGCCTTCTCTCCTGTTTTGAGCCACCACACTACTGAAACGTATATGACCATGGGTCTAATGATTGTTAGAAATGACCAATAGATCATTTTTGGTTGTACCTCCAGGTTCGTCCATAGAGCCTTTGACAGACCCAGAGTGCCTTAGTGGCTCTACTCTGAACATTGAGTATGTGTTGTTTCCAGTTTAGTTTTTTATCCAGAATGACTGCTAGATCACTGGCAAACCTCACTGGGAAAATTAACAATAACACTATTTAACGAGAGAGCTGTAAGTGCAAGCTTTATCTTCTTGGTAAAGGGCACAATAACCGTTTTATTCGGATTGACACTAAGTCCTTCCTAATACGCCATTGCCATATCAGCCCAAGTGCATTTTACATAAGTTCGGAAATGATACTGTGAAATTTCAGCAGTCCATCAAAGTATTGTCAAAAATACCTTCAATGTCTACAAAGGCGCAAAGCGCGATTTCTTTAACTTCACCGTAGATTTGCCAGCCTGATAAGCAAACTGATTTCGGAAAAGTGAGTTCCTTTTTAAAGCCTCCCATCTTATATGATATTCCAAAACTTTCTCCATAGTTTTTAATAAATATGACGTGAGGCTAATTAGACGATATGCCTTGGGCTGGTTTTCATGGAAGACCCCCTCTTTTTGGTATAAAGACTAAATTTACTTTCCTCCACAGTTTTGAAATGTAGTTAAAGGCATAGCTGGTCCGAATAATCTGAACCATGCTAGGAAGAAGCTTTCTTCAATACCCCTTTGCGCAGGAGAACTAGAAAAATATTATCACCTCCAGCGGGTTTGAAAGGTTTAAATGAGTTAACAGCCTATTCAACCGTGCTGGGCATGAATTTCTCCATGTCCTGTTATGAGGGCTATAGATTACCTCACCAGAACCTTCGTAGACGTCTTCAAGCGGTTCCGCCACGATTGAATCCAGAAAATGGATTTCTAAAAGCAAGCTTATAGTTTCTCTCCGGGTCTCAGTAAAACTCACATCTTTTGAAAAAAGCTTATCCCAGTTGATGGTCCTTTGCAAGGACCTTCTGGAGCCGAATTGCAGAGGGCAATTTGTTTATTCCGTCGCAAAACTTTTCCAAGTTGCCCTCTTTCACCTCCTTGGACGTTTTTTCAGCGTTTCTTTCCACCAAGAGCGGTTTTAATAACCTCCCTTTGCTTTACAGGACAACTGTTCTCAAAAGCTGAGTGGATCGATCTGTGCAGTTGATTTAAACTGAACGCCAGCCCTTCTGGGGACTCTATTTTCCCCAATACTTCAGGCATTTCTGAACCGAGTAGTGCTTTGTATAAGCCCCAGTCGGGTAGCTTGCGAATTTATCAGTCAGCCTATATTTAACGGTTAATTGATTTAGCAACTTTGCTGTAAGTCAACGCTATCGCGGTTGTGGTAGATTCACCAACACTCATTTTCATTTTGTTATCGATATTGGTTACGGCTACTTGCTTAAGAAGTTTCATTTATTAATAGCGGAGCCGAATTATAATTAACCAGTCAAACATCACGTGGTGCATCAAATTGTTATAGAAAGTCGTCTACCTATATCAAGGTCACGTCGACTGGATCAACTTCGGCAAGATCGATTTAGTCAGAGTATATCTATCTAACTCCTATAGCTCCGGAAGGTAAACATAAAACTGCACTTACGTCGCCATTTAGCATATTTGAATTCACCCGAATGACATTCAATATTCGTAATGCAGCACAAACATTCCAGCATTTCATGAACGAGGTCGTTCGAAATTTTGACCTTGTCTTCGTCTACATCGATGACATTCTTGTTTCTTCAAAAACAGAGGAAGAACACAAACTGCATTTGGAACATCTATTCCAAAAGTTAGTGGAGTTTGATGTTCATATCAAGACCGTCAAATACACATTTGGAGTACAAACCTTTGACTTCCTTAGTCATAAAATTACACCCGATGGAATCCTGCCTTCGCAAGAATGGATCAGTGCCATTGTGAACTTCCCAGCTTCAACTAATATCAAAATAATACAGCGTTTCGTAGGTTTGGTTTATTTCACCGCTTTATTCTGAAACTGGCTGAAATACCCGCCACAATTAATGGCAATTTGACAGGTTTATTACGTAAGCAAAAAACGAACAAGCATTTTTCTTGGCGCGACGAAAGTCAATTAGCATTTATGTCGCTTAAAGCCGAACGCAGTCAAAGGCAATCACGCCATTTGGACTACATTTCTCAATTTACGTCTGACATTCAACAAGTTCACGGTCAGGATAACGAAGTTGCCGATAGTTTTTCTTGTGGAACCGATCCTGAACAGATCGCAATCATTTCGTTTCTTGATTATAATACTATAATCGAAGCGCCAAAAGCTTCACAGTTTGAGTGCAAACTTTTTGGGGAGCTAACTAAACTACTCGTCTCGCATCGAATATATACAATAGCTTAAAATCCAAAAGCAATGGAATGGTTGAACATTTTAACCGACAACTTAAGACGGTTCTTATGACCAGAAGCTATACAATTAATGGGAGTTCAAAAATTCCAATTATTCTTCATGGAATCCTAGCGACCATGAAAGAAAAGCTGAAGTGCTCACCGACTGAAATGGTCTATGGCCAAACAATCAAACACCTGGTGAGTTTTTCGTCGAGAATCCTTTTTCACCCTTATCCGATCATAACACAGTCGTCGTCCAATTACGTAATACCATGCAAAACCTTATTTCTGCGCCAACTCGTCAACTGTCATATTTGTTCCAAAACCTTTGGACAAATGATAATACCTTTTTATCAGCGATGACATATGAAGGACCGTATAAAGTTGTACGCCGTCTTCGAAAATGGTTTGTCATCTTGAAAAAAGACAAACACCATACTATTTTAATCGATAGATTGAAGCCAGCTTATAGGTTGCGGAGTTCAGTTGATCAAATAACAAACCCCAAACCAAATAAATTCGTCGGTATTGCTGAATAGTTGGATATTTTTTTCGGCCAGGAAATCACTTGCAGCGGGGTTCTTGTGGAGCGCGATTTAATCTCTAGCCAGAATTTATGAATCAAGAATTTATTAAATTGGAGTCAATTCATTTGTTTCATTGCAGATAATATCATTCAAATTTATTTAGGATAGAATTATATTTAATGTCGATAGCCCCATCTCACGTTAAAATTCATATTTTGTTCCACAAAGAGTAATATGTTCTTTCGGTTGCCGAGAGCCAACTTAAATAATTCTATAAACTCTTGTTTTGTTCTTCATTCACTGCAATTCTTAAGGTCTTAAAAGCGCGATTAAGTTTCCACTTCAATAAAAGAGATTTGGATTGTTGCCATTGCCTCCTTATTATTCGCTTTTCTTGAACAAGGCGCTGGATGTCACGGAGCATTCTCCGCAACCTCATCAATATTAGTTGGTGTTCTAAGTGGATTATCGTGGAATATCTAGAGAAGTAACGTTGTTCGACTAGCCATATATTAGTCCCATTTAGTTCGCTTATATGTGATACGTGTTGGCTTTTCTGCCTTTTGAACATCGGTACTCAAAATTACTATTTGCATTCCATGTTGCTATTTTAAGGACATTAATTTTTGATTTTAAACGACCTGGATCACTATATTAATATTTTGCATCATTAAATTCATGGTTTTCTCCATCATTACAATGAAACTTTTCATCGTACCGGTAAGTTTGTTTAACGCTGAAAAGATGTTTCTTTCATCATTATTTTACACTTTAGAAGCAGTTCCTTTAGGAATACTAGTATATTAGACTCCATGATGCACGTTACTGTTTACAGTTGTGTTCCGATTGCCACCTTGAATGTTAGCTGGGCGAAACTATTAGGTAAATTTCTGTTCTCCTGGATAAGTACAAGCATACACTGCATACTCTTCTCGCTGCCGAGGATTAATTCCAGAGTTTTGAGTCTTTCAGCCTCAGCACTGCTTTAATTCCAGAGTATCCGGCATGATATCTAAATTGTTCTTCTGAAATGTAGGGTTCTAATAGGGCTGAAGCCTATTGAGAATGACTATTTCCACGACCATACTTATTTGGGTTAGGAAGGAAATAGGGCGACTAGGCTCTTTACTTTTGGAGGGCTTTCCTGGTTTAGGAATAAGAATGACTTTGCCAATTTTCCAACATTCTGGAAAGTAAATTTTCGATAGCATACCGTTAAGGATATCGGTAACTTGCTCCTTATTATAATGAGCTTTTCTTATATTAAGATGCTGAAGAATGTTGGCAACTTCTACTTTTTCGACCATCTCAATTAAGGTCTCATCTCAATTATATATGAGTAGGAGAATTAAAAAAATGGTTGGCAGAGTTAATAACGACTGTTCGAAACAGGGATCTTTCAGGGACTCGTTTTGTAAGTGGAATTTCTCGTAATGAGACGCAATTTCCTCTGCAATTATTTTAAAATCTATGATTGGAGCTTTTGAAGTAATAATATGCTAGTTTTTACCCTTAAGCTTTTGAATTTCGTTGAAAACTTTTGGGAACTGATGGGAATTGTAGGCATTGTGAGCCGTTGAACCGTTGCATTTGCATACGAACCCTCCCTCTTTTGTAAATCAAGCCTGTATGGAAATTGGGTAGGACCTGATAAACAAAAATTGAAGATCATCTGTGAGACCTTGGCATCTGGATCCAGAGAATGAGGTACACCACGCATAACATAAACCAGTTTCTAGTCATCAACGTGCGAACGCACGTGTGGTATTCGATATGGATTCCTTTATTATATCTTTAATCTGGTTCCCGTCACGCATCCATTTTCGAGCAATAGGGGTCGGACAGCGTGCTAATTTTTTGTTAAACATCAGTCGTGATATTGTTTACAAGCCTTAGGAAGCATATCGTTGTACGTCACAGTTTAAAAAAGTAATCAAAATCGAATTCAAACGCAACAGTGTTATTGTTTTGTATTTGGCTGGAAAAACGCAACCAGCCATTGGTAATGAGTTACGATATTTACATGTGAACAAAATGTTTGTGTCTCGAACCATTACACGTTACAATGAAACTGGTAGCCTCAGTAAACGCTATGGATGTGGAAATTCAAAAAACCGCAACATCGCCCGAAAAGATTTAAAAGGTGAAGGCCAGAATTCAACGTAAGTCACGACGAAGCGCTGTTCAATTGGCAAAAAATCTCAATGTGTCTGCTCGTAGCATGGGGGCATACTTTTGAAGCCCTACAAAATACAAAAAATGTAAGATTTAACACTTAGAAAACTTTTGTTTTCTTTGTAGAGGGTGTAAAGATAAATCAACAAATCATCCATGAAAAGATTTTAAACGTTTTGCTTTGTAAGGTAACACATAAACAACGGGCACGTAAACAATTCGGTAAAAACCATTGGACCTTTTAGTGCTAGCGAATTATTTGAATTTGCACGATTTGAATTAGAGTAAAGATATTAAGGTTGCGACAGTTTCCATAATGCTACTGCTAACAAGATTATATTGTACTCTCTGTAATGATACTCTTATGTTGGGTCTCGATCTGTGTATCTTTATTCACGTTTGTGCCCTATGAACCATAGGATAAGAATACCTTACAATATCGTTACATCTTTCCTTTTTTTTCAAACTTAAAAACTTACAATCTATACATATTAGCAATGAAATTTAAATCAAAATAATTCAAAATGACTTCGCTTACAAATTTAATCTTCTAACCGGTTCGCTCACCCTACCATACCGTTTATTGGTGAACCTCGTGACGATATATCATCTTGTGTGGAACTAAACTCTGCATCATGTTGTAATGGTTCAGCATCTGTCGTTGTGCGAGCCATTGTGCTTTCCTCGTTCAACTCCGTTGGATTTGAAGACATTCCTTGTTCAAATTCGGAAGTCAAAGGATTTTGATTTGTATGCCCCATGTTGATATCAATAGTATTTTCTCTTATAACGCCGTTCTAAAAAATATCGGCCATTGTTTTGGAAACATGCGCTTGGTTTCGACGCAGTATTTGTCCTGTGTTGGTTTTGATTAATAATGATCTTAGATGTTTGGATGTCTCGACGACTTTTGTTCCTACCCACGCACGCGGTTTAACTTGAACCCATACTATATCTTCGTGTTTTGGAATATTATGCCGTTGTTTTGCATTTTTATTGGCATAGTATCTTTGATTAGAACGGTTATTTTCCAAGTGTTGGTTTACCTTTGTGACTACCTTCGGTTTGAGTACTGCTTTGTTAAACACCAAGTGTGGATTGTTAGTAATTCTACTAAATAGCTGTTGAATTCGATGTATTTCTGCAATTCAATAGGGCCATGTGTATATCAGTATTGTCCTTCAAACATTTCTTGAGTAGGTTTTTTGCGGTTTGACCAAAGCGTTCTGCTAAACCATTGGCTCTGGCGAAGGTTGGACTGGATGTTCTATCAAATTTCCAATCTTTTGCAAAATCATTGAACATTTTTAATGAAAACTGTGGCCCATTATCTGATTCTAAGATCTCGGGCACACCGTGAACAGAAAAGTTGCATTATGACTTCTAGTGAAGTGGAATGGTTTAGTATTTCCAAGTCAAAAAACCCAGAGTAGCTATCTGCTGACACGATGTAGTCTTTACCATGAAGCGTGAATATATCAGATGCTACGATCTGAAATGGATAGTTAGGGATCATTTTTGACATCACTGGTTCCTTTGTAATTTTCCTTTGTGTCTTCTGCCACACCTCGCATCTCTCCACGAAGTTTTTAATATCGTTGTTCATACCGAACCAATACAGAGGACTTCTAGCTAGATTTTGACAGGATTGTATACCAAAATGTCTTTTATTTGTGACTTAGGAACTACCACTTTATGTCCTTGGAATATTAGACCTTTGTGGGTCGAAAGTTCGTCTCGAAAATTACAGTATTTTTGAGTGTTAACTGGTAGGATTTTTTTATCATCGTTGGATGGCCAACCTGAGTTTATTATTTCCAAGAGACTTAGCAATTCTTCGTCTTGCAAAGTAGCTTCGATCAAATCAGTATAATAGCTTTCAGTCATTGGTAGGGTGACCTGGACTTCAATTTCGCGTTCCTCGGTTTCAGCATGTTTTTTTAGCTTTCTTCATCCTTACGGCAATTTCTACTCAACGTGTCGGCTATGTACAATTCGGAACCTTTTTTATAAACTACCTGCGGATTGTATTGTAGAACATCGAGTAGGATTCTTTGTAGTCGAGGAGGCGCGTTATGAATTGATTTTTTGAAGATTGTTTCCAACGGCTATGATCCGTTTCAAAAATTAGTATTTTGCCATAAACGTACTCGTGGAATTTATTGCATCCCGTTTTGATAGCAAGAGCCTCTTTTTCGATTTGAGGATACAGTTGTTGCGATTTAGTTAAGGCTTTCGTTGCATATGCGAACAGGTAATTTACCATGCCTAAAATTCTTTGAAGTTCCTCTTTATTGGATAGAATTTCCAATTTATTTATTGCGCTAATTTTTTTAGGATCTGCTTTCATAACTTCAGCTGTTAGAATATGGCCTAAAAATTTGTCCGATGTTTGTTTGAACTCGCATTTTTCTTTGTTTAGTACTAGTCCTTTGGAGTGCAGTTTTTCCAGTATAATCGTTGTAATTTCGTCAATTTTCTCTTTCTTATCGGCATATGTTAGGACATCGTCCATCGAACATTCAGTATTATTTATACCATTCAATAACGATAACATCATTTCTTGGAAGATCTCTGGAGCAGAACACAATACAAATGGGAGTCTTGTGCAACAGTACCGACCCCATGGAGTGGCAAATGTTAGGTATTTTTCTGATCGCTGACTAACTTTTATTTGCCAGAAGCCTTTGTTGAAATCTAATTTGGTGAAAAATGTAGCACCAAGAATTTTTGCCGCAATCGCTTCCAATGTTGTAAGTGGGTAATGACGTCGTTTTATGTTTCTGTTAACATCTGTTGGATCAATACAGATTCTTATTTTTTTATTTTTACGAAAAATAACCATTGAGCTGACAAGAGGAGTAGGTTCTGTCATTTTCCTAATGACTCCTAGTTTTTCCATTTTCTTCAGTTCGTTTTTAACATCGTCTATGATGGCCAACGGAATTCTTCTGGCTGGTTTGATTTCAAATTTTAGGTTGCTAACCAAATCAATATCGTACTTAAAATTTTCAGACAACCTAGGCCCTTGAATAACGCTTCTGGTACTTTTAATTCATTGACCATGTTAGATCGCGATGTGTTCAAAAAATTCAATTTCTTCATAGCTTCATAACCCATAATTGTAACTGTTGGTTTATTTACTATTTTGAATGACAGTATTCTTTGACATTCTTAATGCTTAACAACCACTTTGATTTCCCCAAGGACTTCGATTTTATGATCACTAAACGACACAATATGTTTTGTTTTGCTAGATTCGAAGTTTAGCTATTTGTTTGGACATCACATTACATCTTGCACCCGTATCCAGTTTGACTTTCACTGGTTTATCACGTATAGTAATAAATTCGACCCAGTCAACTTCCTTTAGACAGTCACTTATTATCGAACACAATAAAAGATCGTGCAGAATTTTGTTCATCAAAATCATTCGCGATTGTATTAACCTTGTCTTTTTATGCCGCGATTGCATTGCCCTCATTTTGCGTTTAGATGTTTTGCACATTTTTGCGAAATTCCCTTTAATCTGACATTTATTACACGTTTCATTGAGTGCAGAGCACTTGTTGTTATCATGGCTTCGACCGCATCTCGAACAAGCCCATGAATTATTTGCATTCGCCTTTTTTTATAGTTGTTGTCTGATCTAAGAACGTTAACGCCTTGCTCATTCTTTTGTTCTAAAATGTGACCTTGTTTTTGAGTCTGCTCCGCAGCTCTACACGCAGATACCGCTTTTGTTAGGTCAAGCGCTTGTTCTGCTAGCAGTTTTTGGCGTAACGAATTATAGTTAATACCAATAACAATTTTGTCTTTAACTAGTTCATCGACAAAATCTTTCACAATTTTTTAACTGTTTCAAAATTCTGCTATAGAACTCGTCGAATGTTTCGCCTATTTCTTGATGCATATTATAAATGTGAAGCGTTCGAAAGTTAAATTAGTCTTTGGAACAAAATAATCGTTGAACATTTTCTTAATCACCTTGAGATCGTTTTTTTCAGCGTCTTTTAGTCCAAAATGTCGCACATTGTACTTCAGGTGATTTTTTTGCTAATTCTGTAGTGATTTCAAACCACTCAAACTGCTGTAACCGTTGTTTCCACGAACCTGTTACGTCACCATTCATGATGATAAAAATTTTTGGTGGCTTCACGTCCGCCATTTTATGTTTTTTTTTATATATCTTCTACTACTATTATAAACTCGGTTACATCCGATTATTTATTGCTTATTTTAATTTTCTCACTGTTTAATTTATTTTTAGTTGATTTAAATCAATAATTTTAGATTTAATCCCGCTTCTGACACCATGTAATGTTACGCTTATGTTGGGTCTGTGTATCTTTATTCACGTCTATGCCCTATGAACCATAGGATAAGAATACATACAATATCGTTACATCTCCAAAGTTGTACAATGACTATGATAGATAGAGTCAATAGTCGTATTTTATTTGATTTTTTACAACAACAATCCCATATATCGAATTCTTTTTTGGAATTGGTTGAAATCTTTCTCTATTGATGGTATTGTAAATCCAATTCTTCTTTTTAGTTAGTATCTCGAATACCAGGTGCGCGACATCTCATATTTTGATTTCTATAAGTTGGTCATTGTTGTTATTTTATTATTTTGACATTCATTTTTGAGTTAACGATATTTTGTTAAATCTTGAATGTGATTATTTAATCAGTATTTTAGTACTTAAATTATTTAGTATTGGAAATTAATATCATTTAGATAATTGAATCAAGATGAACTTTTAATAGTACAGACCATTGACTTCTTGTGGAACTGTAATTATCAAATTTGTATTTAACAAATTTTGATTGTACGTTATTAAACCTAAGCCGAAATTGACGGTTTAAATAATACTAACTATGGTTTTCTTATAACATTATTTATCTTTTCTCCATTGCTTGAAACTATAATTAATTAAAATATTAATAAAAAATAATATATAGGTAAAAATTTAAAATTTTTGATGATTACCAAAAGAAACTATTTGAAAATTCAAATTTAAAAATATACAACGTACCAACCTTTAAAAATAATATCCAATTCCAAAAAAAAATTAAAACCTATTTTATTTGAATTCCAAATCCAATTCCAATACCAAAATCAAATAAAATACGACTAATGGCTTTAGCAAAGTCGTATGTAGAACGTCCAACTTTTCGTCAAACGAAGACAATTTTATTGATTGTCATTTTAACATATTGCTCGATGGACGGGTTAGATATTTCTGCAAGCTCGTTTATATAAACCGATAAGGGCATTTTTATCACAAAATTGTGAAATAGAGTAGCTTTCACAGGCATTACATTTAAATTTTGTATTCGCGTTTTACAAGATATTTTAGCATTAAGTGATTCGATTATTGGCCTTCTTTGTCGTTCTATTTGGTTCTTTTTTAAGCGCTTTGTTTCTTATTGTTTGTAGTTCTTGAGACATTTCACACCATCTATACTTTGCCGGATGCTGCACTTTACAGTTTATTCATTTTGCTGGAATGTTTTTTCTTAAGGGTTATGCTTAGGTTCTCTTCCACAGTATAGCTAAGTATTTTTAGGGCGTTAAAGAATTTTTATAATAGATTAATAGATTTCCCCAAATTCTCTTGTTAAATGAAATCATTTGACAGGAATCCTTGAAAAATTATTGCCGTCAACGTTAATTTTTCTAAATATGAATTTCTTAACTAGGAAACGGAAATATAGTCAAACAGAGTTTAGACTAAAGAAGTAGGACTAGTGCTCTTTTTTTAATAATTTAATAGATACTTTTTTTAATTTCAGATTCGTAATGGATCATTTACACGAATGAATAAACTAGAAAGGCTTCTAGCTTCTGAAAATTATATTGGAGCCATTCACGATTATGCATTTACCGGACTAGCAAATTCATTAAAATTTGTAAACCTTTCCAGTAATAGTATCACGCATATAACTGCACTAACATTTAGCGGTTTAGAACGTGGACGTTTAGCCGAATTGGATTTACACGAAAATGATATCGACGATATAGCACCAAATGGTTTTGCACAATTAAAATCACTCCTCATCTTAGATTTATCACATAATTCTCTATCCGAATTGAATAGTTCGATTTTTGTCGGACTAACGAATATCCGAAAACTTTATTTACAGGACAACGATATCATTAAACTCTATCCGAACGTATTCGATGGCATGGTGCATTTAGATACGCTTGATATATCACAAAATGGACTATTAACTGTGTCAAGTGATATGTGGGGAACGAGCGGTACAAAATTAAAACGGTTACTTTTATATCACAATTCAATTGGAAGTATTGATGCGGACGTATTTCGTAATACCGTTTTACTCGAATATCTCGACGTATCAATCAATAATCTGGTACGATTAGACGATACCCTGTTCCAATCCCTTATTAATATTCGTCGAATTTATTTGAATAATAATTATATTGTTGAATTTTCGTCGCCACTAATGAATAGCATCGGATCAATTGTTGAATTTCATGTCACCAATAATAAATTAACATTTTTCCCCGACGTCGATCAAGGATTTCCAAAGCTGATAAGACTTGGATTGGATCAAAACCCGTGGCAATGTCAATGCATCAACGATATACTATCGTGGGCGATACAGCGAAAGATTGATTATAAAAAGAAAGGATTCACCGATGGTACAAAACCAATGTGTGTCGTAACACCGGTTGATATTTGTGTTAAAGACATGCAACTTGTCGAAGACAATCAAGTTGTGAATAAATTCGAAGCGGCTCAAATTCGAGTTGCACAAATGCAATAAAATAGAATTGTGGCATTTTGTTTACAAAAATTTAATTTAAAAAAAATACATAATTTTCACACGTAAAAATTTTTTTTTTAACTATCCTAAAAAGTAAAGTATTTTAAGAAAATTTGGTCTATTTATGGCCACATTTGATGCTACCCTTTAAACTAGCTTTACTTGTAGTTGATTTAACATCTTGTTGTACTGCTGGACATTGAGTAAATAGCATATCCTTATTCGAACGGGATGATTCTAATTTATTTATGTTTTCAGTACATATGTTCGACCGTTTTTTCTTTTTAGTCGATTTACACGAAGATGCAGTACTTTTGATTGATTTTGGCGAATCCTTACCACTTTCTTTTTTTACATATTCATTCGGAATTTTCCATATAAATAAACCACCGTCAGCACTGCCAGTTACCATAAAACGACCACATGGACTAATTTTACCAACAGTAACGAAACCAGCATGTCCATAGCCGGCACATAGCGCTTTACCTTCTTGATAATCCCAAAACTGGAAAAAAAATGTTTGATTGTCATATACAATAAGAAATAACAAGCTATGTACTACATTACCTTAACGATTTGATCATTGCCAACCGAAACGAAATAATCTCCGCCTACGCTAAGATCAATGCAATTTATTGTACCTTTCGTTGTTCCTTCAACATCTCGGATTAAACTACCATCGTACGCTTCCCAATAACTGATTCGTCGATCAGAACCTGTAGCTAATATATGAACTCCAGTCGGAAAGTATCGTGCACATGTAAATTGTGTATTAGCAAACAGAACAGTTTTTCGTACTAAACGTTGTATATCCCAAATGATACAAGTGCCATCTGTACTGGCCGAAATCACTTCATTATCAAAACAATTAAAATGTACCGAACTGACGGGACCAACATGTTCTTTTAGTACGCCGATGAGACTTTGTTTGCTCGCTTCAATTTTCCAAACACGTACTTGACCTTCACATCCGCCACTAACAATAATACGACCAGACGTTGACACCGTAACAGCTGAACAACCTTTGTTGTGTGCATTTTGGATGGCATAAATCAAATTTCCTGTCATCGGTGTAAATGCTCGAATTACACCATCATTCCATGCCGATATAATACTTTTACCGTTCTTTTCAAATACCAAAGAAGCACAAGTAAAATTAGGTACTTGTATTCGAAGTAGTTCCTGCATTTTAGTCGTTGACCATATACGAATCGATTGGTATGACGCTGTGGCAAACACGACCGAAAAATTATGCGGAAATGCTATATCATATACGGTACTGATGTGACAAGTTTTTAACAATTTTAAATCAAATGTTGATATTTTTAACGAATAAATTTCGCATGTTTCCGTCCCTATCATTATACTATCGCACGTTAGATAGTTTAATGTGGTAATCGGACCAACCGTTTTGCATGTTTTCAATACTTTAAATTGTGGCCACGTTGGTAATGGATATTCACGATTATTAACATTTCGTTCTTCGACTAATTCGATTGTACCATCTCCAGCACCGATTATTAAGTTTCCCGATGGTAATATCAATAAATCGCGCACACCATTATTATATCTTTCACAATCTTTTCCGACAGGTTGTTTTGGATCGTGTTTTGCAAAGCATCCCAATAAAACTGGATGTTTTTCTCGTTGTATAACATCGGGATCATGATGACAGTTTAAACGAATTTTTACAACATCGCCGCTCATTGTACCCACATAAGCTATTTCATCTCGTGTATTGATCCGAATAGCAGTATATTCTCGTCGTAGTTTTGCTACAACCGCATCTTCGGGTATTAGTTTATGATTAATAATGTCGATCGTCCAAAGTCGAAGCGTTTCCTTTCCAGCCGACATAAAAGCAGCACCACGACGATTCAATCGAGCTAATCGTGTTGCATCACCCGTAGTTTCTCTTATCGAAACGGCACCACAAAACGGAACATTTTTATCTAAATCCCAAACATAAATCATTTTACAATCTTTACCACCCAACGATACCAAAAATTTTTCATCTGCCGTAAAAATTAAAGATGCCACACGAACTTTATGCAATTCATGACGAGTAAATTCTTTTTGTGATTCCCAATCCCAAATTATAGCCAACGCTCGAAATCCCATATGATTTATTTGGCCCGAAGCTATTAGTTTTCCTGATGCTGATATTTCAACACAGGACACTGTATGAGTATGGCCGCATAAAAAGGTTTGTTTATTCGTTTCAACGTTTAAAATTGATACCTTATTGCCTAGGGGGAATATTAAATGTTTTTGATCCGGATGCGGTCTTAAACCACCCGGTACATGTCCATCAAAACCGATTATGGCCAAAACTTTTAATTCTTTTAATTTTTTTTCGTCGTCACACATTTTTTATTAATATTTTATTAGTATTTTTTTATAATTATTTATATTTTTAATAATATAGAATTTACTAAACGTACATAGTAAAATAAATAAAACAAATAAATGTGATAGCAATGCAATGGTTGTTGTGTAGTAATTAATTTTTTTAAACAAAACCGTTACCTTGGAAACTAGAAAACATGTGGTCTACTGGTATACCACCGCGTTCAAAAACCAAATATTTTGTACTAGATTTTAGAACAGTTATTTTTAAGGTACGAATCCATTATAATGTCTTTGGTAACAAGTCTGTTACTCGTCTGTTACTTGGTAGAGAAAAACATATGAAACTATGTGCGAGAGAAAAGATGATTTCTGGTATTGCAGTTGTCTTTGACATGTTACTAAAGTCAAGTTCGACATACAACAACCTCGCATCATTCGTTATTCACAGACGTTTTCATTTTTTTGGGTTTAGCGTTTCACATTTTTGAATTTAAATGCGTTTCACGCTAAATGATGGCAAGTGGGCCTGATTTAGGTTGTAAAGCGATTCGTGCGGGTGATCGGCGGCCCACTTACCAAAGCCAAGTGTTTAAAAAACCTGAAACATTGGAAGGGAACCAAAACTACCTCACATAGTCCACCTATCGGGGTAGTACGCAACCTATTAAATTTTTAATTTAAAACAAATATGTAAACTTACCTTGTGATTTTAGAGTGCAGACTGCAGTGTGTGTACAAAGAAGATGCGTGTCCATGAGCACATTTCTTTTATATAAACCGAAATAAAACTAAGGTGGTGTGTATTATTTATAAAACTAATGTGGTGTTATTGCATGTTATCCGAATAAGGAAAGGAAGAGAAAAACAATAAAAAAACACTGGAATCACTTAAGTAAAATAAAAACACTCAACAGTCATCTTCCCTCGTAGGCGAGGGGTAAAAAACAATCCCACTTTCTAAACTACGGTATAAGAACCGATGATTGAACAACAAGATACTGGACAAATGGGCTTCGACCCCCGAAGAGCAAAAACCTTGGTCCGTTGCGAAAACTCGGAAAAGTACAGCTTGACTAAACGACAGTAGTCTCAGTATAAGTTGGAAGCGAGCAAAATCAAGCAAACCTTGCTACAAACAAATGCCAAGACGAGTGAAGTCAACAGGAATTAGAGTGAAGTTGTCAAGGAGCATAACACCGTCATTGACAAAAGTCAGACAGATGGGAGGATCACTACAGAGAGATGGAGAAAAGTGTTGTTTAAAGGAGAAAATCCGGGACTCCTGCATCCTGTAGAGATGTGGAATGGCATCAGGGACAAGTAAAACAACAGAGGTGAGATCTGTGAATCTTTATGAAAAAGTTAAAGCTGAAGTAGGCGAATAGTGGTCAGATGTAGTGGCGAGGCTTGCGTCTCTTAGCCGGGAAGAAATTTTTAGTAGACCAAGGGCACAGAAAAAGTAATATATATATTATTATCTATATTATTTTTTCTGTGCCAAGGGCGTGTGTCTGGCTACTAACCAAACTAAGCCTAAGGCCACGAATAAGAACCTCATTAAGATTATTAGCCCAAGGAAGGCTTTAGAGTATTAGTAATGGTATTCAACAAGGACTGACTAGCTTCTGTAGCAAAATCAAAGGAGGTTTCCGGTCTCAAGTTGTTAATCCTCAAAATTTAAAAAAAAATATAAGGGGTAGGTAACCTCAAACAACCAACCGACTGGCACTTCCACTAAATATGGCACGGTGAAACAGGCTGTGCTCTGGCGGAAGAGGCCGCTTTAGTACCATATAGAGAGAAAAATGTGGTTAATCTGGAAAATGTTAAGCCTACTTCAGATAAAGTATAAACCTAAATCATGCAAGACCTCGGCTCCTTATATATTTTGGTTATTTCTCAACACAATAATGGTGATATAACTGGGGTTAGCGGAGCAAACAACATCAAGCGGCCTTATGGGTCAGGAAATGAAGTTGCACCGGATAATCTAAGGGAATTGGTCCTCGGAGTGGAACATAGAAAGATTGCCGTGCAACTTAGATGGTTGTCAACACAGCCCACACAATCTGGGTAAGCACTGAAAATAACGAAAGGGGTGAGAATCCACATTTTTCACAAGAAATAATAAGTAGGTTCTGGATGTGACCTTTATTTCAGAAAATGGTCTTCATATGTTTGGGGTGTAAAGGGTTGTTAAGGAGGTTTTCTTTTTTTACTTCCGTTACCTGAAAACTCTTCTTTAGGAACTCTAGAAGAACAAACTAGAGCAAATATAGAAAAGAATTAGGGGACTTACGTCGTTGGAGGTCCCAGAGCCCCCAGTGAAAATAATGATCTGGATTGCATAACGGATACTAACACAAACGGCTGCAATCGATCCTTTTATTCTGCTACGGAAAAAAACTCGAATTAGGGAGAATTAGAGAAAAACTAGAGCTTTAAAGAGTATAAAAAAACCCATAGAAACCAATGATAAGGCTGAAAGAACTAGGGAACTACAGAACTGATATAAGGAAAGTACAAGAGCAGTAACTGCGCAAAGAAATTCTAGAAGATATTTCTTTGAAAAAATTTAAGGAGGTTCCGAAAATTTCTTGTATTTCTTGCACCAATCCAACAAGTATAAGTAATTGAATTAAACTGGTCGGTTCATGGACAGCTTCCAGTAAGGAATCTTTGAAACTTCTCATTAAAACCCACTTTCCAGATGATTCGACGACTTCGCGGAGCTTAGAATCCACCCGAATCGGTTTAAATCAGGAGGAATCCAGAATAAATCTCGGAGATTATCATCTTATGGCTAAATGTGATTTTTAGGGGATGTTTAAACCTGTTCTATATTTCCTGTAACCCAGTAACTAAACAGTGTCTCAACATGCATATCGCGAGTGCTTTTATAATTTTAAAAGGAATGCAATGATTAAAGGACTCTCATTCATAAAGGTCGAGGATCCCACAATAGTTAATTAGTCATGTTAAGGCTACTCTACAAGTAGGCGTCAGATCTCTTCTTCTGTGGAACATGATGATCAATAGATTACTTCTGGAACTAGAAGGAGAAGGTATAGGAGTTATCACGTACGCTGATGAGGTGATCACGGTCTCTGGTAAACATAAATTTACAGTTAAGGAGGTAATGCAGAATGCGCTTCTAATTAGGAATAATTATTACTAAGTGGGTCACAGATGGACTGGACCGGGAATCAACCCATCTAAGACATAGCTGGTACTCGTTACTTATAGATGCCAAATCCCGATAGTTACTCCTCACTTTCAGATCTAGTTGACATTAAGGCACGATGATTCCATTAAGGATATTAGGTAAGTATAAGAATGAACCGACATCGGTCTGTAGCTACGATTCTTAACTTGATTTATCAATATAACGATCCCTAGACTAGTAGTTAGTCCCAAATACATGAAGTTATCTTTATAACGTCTTAAGTTTGTTACAAAATGTTGTCTTGTGTGTTATTCAAAAAGTACGTTTGCTCGTAAATTTGACCTAAGGCAAAACAAACTTCGTATATGTTACCAATAAACATAATAACATTGAACTGTCATGTTACCTAAGACATCCAATAGACACACATAGTCGCCTTCGGAACGTCATGGGTTGGTTACTGTTGTCTTGGACATGTTACTCAAGACAAGTATTCTCACATATATTTTATTTCATTAGAATTCATTTTATTATATAAAACATTTTACATCAATACAAATTAGGATTAAAAACTAAGATCAAACATAAAAATTATTGGAAAGGAAAAGAAATGTAAAATTATAAATTTTTTGAATTTTTCATTCATCCGTTATTTATATAAAATATCCATCCGTTATGTTTATGTAGTGTAGTTGGTAACTTAAATCTTGTCACATTCCATAGCGTGGTTAATATAGTACATAGATAGTTTACTTATCTTAATTATTTATTTTAGATAAAATATTAATTCCAAATAAAATAAAGTTATCGATTTACAGGTTTTTTTTTTTACATCAAGAAAAACATAATTTATTAATTTTATGTATTATTAAAAATTTCAATGCAATCTTCTTCTCTTGCTCCTTCTTTTAATATATTTTGATATATGTATGTGAGTATCCGATGAAATGTTAAACGATTTCCTTTAAATCCTCTGGCATATCGTTTTTAGGATGTTTATTTTCAAAGTGCTGCTTATAAGTTTTTGGATCTGGCATTTGTGCCTATCGTGCGCGAAGAAAAATATATTACGAAAATATAACATGATTCCGGACATATCTGATCATATACTCACTTTGCAAATTACGCAATTATGCACTAAAGCCTTTTGTGCAGCTTTCTTTTGATCGGATGCACTATGGCCTTGTTGTTTTTTAGTTTTAGCCGATTTTTCTGCTTGTTTTTGTTGGGATTGAATTTTTTGTTGTCCTCGAGCCATTTCTATATATTTTGATCTGTAAGGATATGATAAGAAAAATTATTGAGTTGTAACTTTGAATAAATGTGCTACACCTAACAGCTACGGGCTACTGAAGTTGTGGGACTGTAAAAAATTTAGCCACTGTAAATTTGTGCAATTACAACATTCCTAATTAGCAAAAAAAAAAAATACACCCGGAATTAAATTAACTTTACGTCACTATCTCGAATTTTCTAGCCAAGTCGTGTACATAATTTTAATTGAAATTCAACAACTACATTACTTTCCAATCATATTATAAATGATTAACATTCAAGAGTAGAATAACCGAAGATATTAATGCGATTATTTACGGAGTAGTACACAAAACATACTTTCGTCATCATCATCAACCGTGTGGTGATCCACCATATTTCAGTGACGGTATTAATAACTCAAGGCTTAATTGTAATGTTAATGGTGAATAGAAGATTCGTGTCTGGTTTTTCGCAACCTTGTGAAAGTTTTAGAACATCAAACACGATTAACTTTGCACACGTCAAACCTTAAAAGTCGATTTCTTTTATAGGTTAATAAGTTTTCCACCATTCTTAATCGAGAGAAAAGCAAAAAATTAAAAAAACTATTAAATCACTTTCTAATTCTTAAAATGTGTAACAAAACGTTAATTATACAAAAAAAAATTTCAATATGACAGGAAAAATCCAGGAAATTCATTTTAACAATATTATTGCATACTGACCTATTTTGTTTTTATGTATTGTGGCCTTAATTTACAGAAATTCACTGTCTTGTCTATTATAGGTATATGAAGTTTAATGATTAAATTTACGATCACAAAATCAGTTGTATTTTTAATGTGTAAAACTTGAGTATTAAAATTTATTTTTATTTTGAATTATTTTGCTTTAAGTCGTCGACTAATGAAACCAAATTTTCTAATTCCAATGAAAAAAAAATGTATTGTAAAAAAATGGCGTTTGATTAATTTTATTTAACGAACACTGAGAAAAAACGTACTAGAACTTCGTTAAATATTGCTCGATAAACTTGTTTGTTGGGTTCTATTTTTTTGTTGACCGAAAATTATTTTAAATTGTCAAACGGACTGGTCGACGGTTGAAGTCGTACGGAATTTCAATGGCCGCGCAAAATTATTTTATTTTTTTCATTTGCTACGGGGCTATATAAACTTGTTACCCGTCTACTTTAGTTGGTTTTGATCTCGAACTAGTGTTTCGTGGATCCATTCAAGAATAATAAGTTGCTCATGAGCTCGCCTCCGGAAACATATAATTGAGGCAGTCTTACTTCCTGATCTAAAAAAGGACCAGGTAAAAATTAAGTTCAAACGTCCAACGGCTTCGAAATTATCTGCAGTTAAAAAGGAACCTGTTCGAATATGTGAAGGATAGGAACAATGTGCAAGGCGAAATATAGAGGATGGTTCGGTTAATTAAACTTTCCTATAATGAGGTGGAAAAAGAGTTTAAAGAACTTAGTGAGAAATTGGAAAAACTCGAGGTGGCTCTGAAGCAAGATCTTTCTTCAGAGCCATCTATGAATGGGTATATACATAAAAGCGAAGATTGTATGCTCCTGCGATTCGAGACCTCTTGTTAGTGAGAAACCAGGAGGAATTTTGATTAATCATCAAAATTTAATGTAAGTTTTAATGCAAACACTTGAAAAGAGAGATTCACCGCCCTTCAGTTGGGCAAAAAACAGCAAATACGCTTACTCTGAAAAATGTGGAACCAGCCTCAGAATCAGAAAGAAAACTGGAGAAACAAGCGGTAGATGATAAATCAGAATGGAAAAAATGTGCACCAAAAAGGCGCAAAGTAAATCGGTAACGACCAACTCGACCAGATAGTGCCTTTTCATTAATAAAAAATAAGTATATATCGTATGCTAAACTGCTTAGGAAAGAAAAGGCCGACTTAGAATTTACTGGTCTAGGGAAAAGTTATTCACATTCGCTAAGCGGCTTAGATATTTCGCTAACGCTGGAAAGCACCGGGAACCAACCACAGACATCTGTTTTCTAATGCCAATTGGAGAAAAGTATCGGTCAAGAGGCTGATGTTAAAGCCTTAATACATGAAGCGCTTGTAGAAATAAGGGACATTGGTGTAGTGATTACACAGGACGAAGTACTTCAGGCTCTTTAATCGATAGTAAGAGAAATTAATGGTATTGCTTCCATAAAAACGCTAAAAGCTTCTTATCGGAGGACACAAATTGCAATAAATTGCAGTGGTTAACTTTCCAAACCAAATACCAGAGAATATCATATCCAAAAGGAAAATAAGGATTGGTTGGGTGATTTGCAGAGAAAATAACGAGCTTTTAAAATGTTTCAAATGCCTCAAAATTAGGTGTTTCAAATGACAGATTACTATACAATAGCTTGTGATGCACCAATGTCACGGAGATCAATAGATAGTTGGAAGGTTCCAGTATAGCAAGGAAAAAGCCGAGATGCGTAAAAACGCCTACATGCTAGACGCTTATATCTACATTAATTCCACAGCAGCCTGGTTAAGGGAGAATCATCGAGCCAAGCGACGAGGAAGAAGTTGTTCTACCTGTTTCAATGGAGGAAGTTCTAAAGCATGTGGCAAAGTGGGAACCAACAATAGGCTTCTGGTCCTGATAAAATTAGCAATGTAGTATAAACAACTGCGGTTCGTGCATATCCGGAGCGGTTTGTCAGCTTGTATAATTATTGTCCAGTGGAATGATTATTCCCTATGCAGTGGAAAGTTCAACGGCTGGTACTTCTGCCACAAAGAACGAAGGCATTATAAAAACAATCATCAAACCGCCTAATCTGCTTGCTGGATACTGCTGGTAAAATATTAGAGAGACTGAAGGGGGACCATTAAAAACAAATAGGACTTGTCTGAAAATCAATATGGATTCCGTAAGGCGCACCCTACCATCGACGCAATTAAGCTCGTGGTAGATACAGCGCGAGAGGCGATTGCAGGTGTCAGATGGAAGGGTGGTTCATTCGGTTGTCATATTGGATGTTAAAAATGCCTTTAACTCGGCTAGGTGGAAGTGCATATTAGTTGCGCTACTAAGTATAGAGGTTCAGGTACCCAAGTATTTAACAAAGCTGGTGCCTAATAACTTTAGAAATGTAGAGTTTTAAAGTACGAGGGCAATGGGAGCACAAAATATCATTATGTAACCGGAGCAGTACCACAAGGGTCGGGTTTTGCGGTAATGTGGCGGTTGTTATAGTGGCAAAACATAGAGGTTGAAGTGATATGAACTTGGAGTATATGTCATTTAGGATTCGTTATCATTAATTAGTTAATTCTTTAACTTCAAAACATGCTAACTAAGGATACGACTTGGCATCTGTCAGCACCATACCTTCACACTCAGTATTGTCATTAGCGATCTGGATAAACGGCCAATGTTGGCGACGGTGGCAACTCAATGTAAAGAAAAACTTGGTTCCTTCTGGTTATTCAGGTCAATGGCCTGTAAAATCCAAATTGTAGCGGTGAATTCGATCAAGTTTTCAATAAGTCAACATCAATTTTACATAAATAAAGATTTTATTTTTGGTTTATTCCAATATAAAAAAAATATTAAATTTACTCTGCCCTTTCGATTCGATCGTCTGAAATCCACATCATAAGAGATTCAGCAGTATCACTATCGAGCCATATTACCCACATCAATAACGTAGTAAATAGACCAAGCAAAATACCTGCTGTAACATCTAAAATGTGATGTCTATACAAAATTAGCCGTGAAGCACAAACGCTAATGGCCCAAGCGAATAAAGGTGGCCATACGAATACTGTCAATGGATACAAAATTGTAAAATATCCTAAGATAAATATAACACGAGATGCATGTCCCGATGGGAATGAATATTTATCTGGTCCAATACTGTAAGGATCTTCGGTAGGTCGACGACGTCTTGTTATCGATTTTAAAACCGCAACAAATACGATATCAAGTAAGAGCCCAACCAGCATATTAATTTGCATCTGATATAATGATTTGCTATCGATAAACCATGCCCATGCCAACCATCCTGCCAACCAGACAATACCGTGACACGATACCTATTCAAAATATACTTATGTAAGACAAACAATTGATCAGATAATGGATTTACTACTTTAACATACCTCTAAAAATTGACAGTGCCGTTTAAACGATTGGACAGCAAAAAAATTTAACATAAAACTTACAAGTTTTTTTGTTAATATAACATCAGTCTCTAACAATTTTTGTAATCCAGGATGTAATTTTCTTTTTGTGTCATCCTCCAGTCTGGTTTTCGGGTCCATTTTCATTTTATATTTATTTATGATTCACTTTAAAAAACGTATCACCGACTGTCACCAAATACAGATCTATTAATAGAACAAATATATTTTCTATGTTCTGAAAAGTTTTATTATCAATTTAAATAAATAAATTTACCAATGTAGTATATGTGTAAAATTTTTTAAATAATTTTGACATATGTTCACAAATGGTATAAATATGACAAATCGTTTTGCTCAAAATAATCTTTTGACTTTTTGACTTGTTGCTCTAATTCCATATTCAAACATTTAATTAAATTAAATTGTGAGCTTTTAATTTCATAATTCTAGCATTAATTAATAATAAAACTATTTATCATATTCACATCGAAATCACGTAATTTAACATTCGAACGATTCGTCTAATCAATGTATCGTGTGAACTATACTTTAATATTTAAATAGACGTAAACTGATCAACAACTTGACTACCGCAGTACTCAATTATCACTCAAATTATATTTAATTTCTTCCAACGGATGAAAACATTCATTCGAGGAATCGAAGTCGCTTGTGTTTATTGTTAAGCCAGTGTTTAATTAAGTATTATTATAAATAAAAAGTTTATTAAAAATTTATTTTATATCTATAATTTTATGTTGCAATATATTTTAATTTAATTTAATTAAAAGTTTCATTTGTAATATGTCGTCGAAAAAATTAAATAATGAAGAGGTACGTGTACTGTTGGAAGAATACAATTGAACATTGGAAACCATTTTGTAAGCGTGATAAATTCCTTTTAAATTTCCTTTTAAATTTTTTATTAGAATGAAATTGAAAAACGTAGAATTGCAGTCACGGGATTTAATAAACCGACATCGGTTAAAGAATACTTTCCGAAAGAATTGAAACGTGCTGCACTAGGAGAATTAGGAAATCGGGCGATAACAAGAGCTTCGTTTAAAGAAAAGTATGTTGTTGTGTACAGCTATATTTGTACCGTAACTGTTTATTAATTGTATTTAAATTTAATTACAGAGTCGCAGTTAAACCTACCGATTATAAACATGTTAAACCTCGTGTCGATTGTCACTGGAAGGGTAAAAATGATAAAGAGAAATATGAACTTACACAATTGCAAACCCGGATAGAAGCAATGAAACGTATTCAACCAAATAAAATTGTTGATGAAGTCAAGGCTAAATTTGAACCTCCAAAAATTCGTATTACACGACCATCAGATGAATCGAAAGATCATTCCCAAGGTGCTAATACTAAGCCAAGTGTGGCAACATATAAAAATGTCGTACCCCATCAAATAAGATCACACTCGCAACAATTATTAAGCCAAATTGAAAATATTGATGAAGATGATAGTAATATATTTTTGGTAAATGAATATGCAATCGACGTTTATGAATACCTATTCGAATTAGAAAATAAAAATGTTATACACGAAAAATATTTAAAAAATCATGTCGAAGTCACACCAACAATGCGAACAATTTTAATCGATTGGCTAAGTGAAACCCACAATCAATTTCAGTTGGTAATCGAAACATATTTTCTAACTATAGCACTGGTCGATATCTATCTACAAAAACATCCCGAAACGAAGCGAAGACAATTACAATTGGTCGGTTGTACCGCTTTATTTATAGCAGCAAAATACGAAGAAGTGTATGCACCCGATATTGGTGAATTTGTATACATAACGGATAAAACATATACCGAAAAACAAATATGCGAAATGGAAAAGGCTATATTACTTGCGGCCAATTTTAGATTAGGACAACCTTTAACCATACAATTTTTGCGTCGTTTTTCAAAAGCTTGCAACGTCGAAGCAGTTGAACATTTAATGGCCAAATATTTTATTGAATTAGCTTCGATCGATTATTCTACAGCTCATTTAAATAAATCATTGATTGCGGCCGCTTGTTTATATCTCGCCATTCATTTAGGTAAAAAAGAAGAATCGTTCAATCCACGATTATGGACGTCGACGGCCGAACATTACAGCCATTATTCAGCTAAAGAACTACATCCAGTTGCATTACTGATCATAAAACTTATTCATAACGCACCGAAAGGACCGAAAAATAAATACTTTGCTATTTATACCAAATACAGTAAACCAAAAAATAATGAAATTTCGAGAAGATTGAATGAACATAAATCAAAATTATTGCTAAACGCATTAGAAGGACACAACTGTTAACAGACAGTAGGATTGAGATTTAATGTTAAAATGATTTTAATTAATTTATTACTGTAATGATTTTATTAGTGTTGAGTTTTTTTGCAATGTCTTTTTTTTTTTTTTTTTATTAACTTAGTATAACTAAGTATAATTTTGTTACGTACGCGACGAAAATTATACTAAGTAGAAATTATTTTTTAATATTTTCCTTTAAAATATTACACATAAATTATATACATATATTAGACAACAGATATAAATAAAATTATTAAATATGACAACCGATTTTTGTAGTTTGATCTGGCTCGTCGAGGTTGTTGACCTCGTATGCACGGAAATTTGAATATAGGTCGGTCAATGACCTTTTAAATATACGACACGAAATGGCTTAATATACTCCCGGGTCATCTCGATATTTTACTGTCTTGTTGATATAACAAGTTCATATGATTCCTGGTAAGTTCAAAAGATTATTGATAATTCGACCAACTTTGGTGGATCGCAGCGGTCCATCAAAATTGTAATGTAGGAGGCATTTATTTACAACTAACTGGAGTCTTCGTGTGAATTTCTGTGTTTTTCCATGGTTTACCACTATACAGGAGTACTAATTTTGCACAGGCATTGAACTTTCGTAGCTTAAGAGATCCGTGCATAGATGTGATCCGTGCAGCTATTTCCAGGTCTAAAGCCAGTCTGCTCAATTCGTATATGATTGTTGGTCACAGGTGAGATCATGGTCAATACTTTCATTATGTTGAGGAGGGAGATTTCTCTTCTATTCTTGCATTTTGTTTTTCTTCGGGATTTTTATAGTTATTCGTTCTTTTTATCTTTCTAGTATTCTATCTGTACTCCAAACTTCCCCTAATAGTGGTTGCTGCTATAGATATTTACACCAATTAGTAGATCAGCTGGGATTTTGTTCGATCCAGCAACTTTGTTGTTCTTTAATTTCCTTATGGCACTTGCAACTTACCTCTCTGTTGGTGGAAGATTGTTGATTGTTTCGTTATAGTTTCCATCTGAAAGTTAGCCACATATTTCAGTGTGTATATCTTCGAAGAATTCTTTCCACCTGTTTAGCTGTTGATTTTCTGAGATTAAAGTTTATCCTACTTGTGGTATGTTGGTAAACTTTCCGATCATCTTTCTGACGCATTAATGTAGCATGTTTATTTCAGCTTCTTTAACTATTTCGGGAATGTTCTCAGTGTATATCCTGCGATCACTCCGTGCCTTTTTCTTTACCTGTCAAGCTGTAAGTTAGTATTACCTTCTAATCTCTGCGTTTTGATGATACAATTATTGCTTAAGTTGACGGTGTTCCTCAATTATCTTCCTGCTATCAACTCTTATCCTCGGTTTCCTCGTGTTGTCGGTTTGTGACCATTTTGCAGCAACTATATCTGTTTCGCTATTAGTAATGTTAAGGTGTAGGGATTGAAGGCAATTCTGGTGTCGGCATTTCTCAACCATTCTATGTTAAATTTCTTCTTGTTGGTCTTTGCGTATTTTACAGCAGTTTTCCGTTATTGTTTATAAAAATGTTGTCAGTAATAGCTTTGTGGACAACTTTCATATGATTTCTGACTTGACCAACTAGTAGATGCCTAACTTTAAGCATATTTTTAAGTTGCAATCTAACTTTTCCGTTGTCTTCTAATAATAATAGACGATTTACAGGCCATTGCTAGCCCGTACCAAACCAACATTTTAGCTCCATCCGATTCGATCCCAAGCTTACTCTTCGTATTGGTCTAGACAACCTCAAGAAGCTATGTCATTCTCTACTCCGAAGAGCAATTGTCGCCGCCAACGACCTCTGCACCTGTCAAATAGTAGCTCTCCTCTCAGAGATCGCTGCTTCATTCGATTAGGATCGGCTGGCAGAAAGTTACCGAGCCAACGTACTCACTGTCCTTTTATTTCTAGAACAAGATCAGGAATTTTCATTAAATTCCTAATCTCATGATTGAATAGAACTCGGTAAGTTTGGTCATCGTCACGTTTGGGGCCATGTGTTATGTGCGTGATTCTCTCTCGAATGGTACCCGCACGCATTTCCACATAGGGTTAACATAACGACACATTTAACTAATCAAACAATAGTTTTAAATAGATTATAGTTAAGAGGTGTCAAGTTTTTATAATTTAAGCATTTTCCTGTCAACGGTTGAATAAGGGACCGCCTAGTACTCCAACGATATCAAAGCCCGTCCGGTCACAACCCTCATCGCTCATCAGTCATGATTTTGATATACCAAAAAACAACGAAATGAACTCAAATTCAGGTGAGCCACAACAGTCAACAATACCTCTCAAGGATCGAGAGCCAACGAACGATGGAGATGTTGATAACAAATTGTTTAAGAAGCAAGACATCTTAATGCGTCAATTATACAAAAATATCGCTTCTATTGAATACTCATTAGAGACCGCAGAATGCTCAAAAGAGTATTTGCAGCTAAAGACTAACCAGTTGCAAAAACACATGGATGTAATCGACCAGATACACTCGGAAAACACGGCTCCAGAGAACAAGACTGACAACAACAGGATATCCAACAATCAAATTACCGACATTGGACGTTCCAAATTTCGCTGGAGACTACGAAAATTGGAGTTTATTTAACGATATATTTACTGAGCTCATTCACCGAAACAACAGCATTTCGGATACAGTAAAAATGTCTTATTTTACCTGCAAAAAAGTGCAGCGCAACTTATCAGCCACTTATCAACAACCGGCGAAAATTATGAAATGGCTTGGAACCTGCTACAGTCGAGATACAACAACCCACGACTACGCGTTACCAAATATTTCAGGAAAATATCAACAATATCAGAATATTTCGATTTCATGGAGAGAAGGTTCCAGTCACTAGAAGCAATGGGCAGCACAAAATCAACCGCAACGCGAACACCTAAGGTAGCTCCATTCGTGCCACCACTAAAACGTATACATGCCACCACGATCAGTCTCCATTGTGGGGTTACTACGTGTAGAGAACGTCATTGATTAGACCAATGCGAGCAATTCCGGAAAATGTCACCGTACAGAGCCAGGCTAGTAAGTAACTGCAACCTTTGCATACATTGCCTCGGACAACATAAAAGGGTCAGTGTAAATCTACAACATGCATGATGTGCAATGGACACCATCATACACTTCTGCACTGCAACAATGCAGCATCTTTGAGCAAGAGTATAAGTCAAACTCTTATGATTAAGCAACAAGGACTCACCGCCTTAATCAAAGCAACTACAGGTACTAGAAGGGTCGCTACTTTAAGGGCCTTGATAGACTCAGGGCCCCAAACCACCTTAATTTTATGAAAGGCCGCTCAGTTATTGAATGCAGACAAAAAAATAGACTCTTATCTTTGAATCCGGTATTAGATAATAACGGAATACTAAGAGTGAATGGTCGACTTCAAAATTCAAACCTGACGCCTACCAGCCAAAGCCCAACAATCTTGGACAAGAACAACATAATAACGCTGCGAATAATCAAAGATGCCCACCATAGCACTTTGCAAAGTGGCATTCAATTAACCTTGTCACATTTAAGGAACAAATTCTGGATTATTGATGGCAAGCGGGCGGTACGAAGCTTGATTCAAAAATGTCTAAAATGTTTTCGCTACAAGCAACATATATCAGAACTACTAATGGAAACTTTACCAGCTGCCAGAGTGTAACCAGGGAGAGCATTTGCAAAAACAGGAATCGACGATGCCGGTCCTATCTAATTGAGAACAACAAAAGCAAGGAGACACAAGGCCCACAAGGGATACACAGCGCTCTTCATATGTATGTTAACTAAGGCGATCCATATCGAAATAGTAAGCTGTCTTACAACGGAATCTTTCATTGCTGCCTACAAGAGTTTTGTTTCCAGGAGAGGATTGTGTACCGACATTTTCTCCAACAATGGAACCTACTTTGTCGGAGCAAACGCTGTATTAAAACATAACTATCGCATGGCCGCATGACAACATTACCGAGTGACATTGCAGCTGTGCTAGCTATTGATGGAACCAATTGGCACTTCATTCCACCTCGTGCGCCCAACCAACATTCCACCAACTTCAGCAGCGAACCAAGTGGACAAAGACTCAGCCTAACTTGTTGGAAAATGACTTGGTACTAATAAATAATGATCAACTACCTGCTACCCGGAGGAAATTAGGACGGGTTCTTGAAACTCACACTGGGAAGGATGGCTTGGTTTGAGTCGTCACAGTGAAATGTCAGGATGCAACATACAAAAGGCCAATTACAAAATTATGCAAGCTACCGATCGAAGATAGATTAAAGCAACCATTGCCACCATTAGAACTGAATACTCGCGAAAGAAGTTCAACTGATAACAACAATTCGGCCCCTAGGTAACATCATAGACAAGCAAAACAAGAAGGGAGAACAAATCAAATGGCTCTAGCAATACTCTCGATGTGCTGCATTTTTGAACTGACACAAGCCACTAGCCAAATAAATCCGTTCAATGAGTCGACCGGGATACACTTTGAGGAAATAGTGGCAACGAAATGGATATTAGTCGTTCATTACAACTTAACCTCTTATTGGGAAGAAATTGACAATTTTAAAAACGCCCACACCGTATTGCAGCCGGATTGTATGAAGTTGTCTAGTCTGAAACGCGACGTCATTCTTCAGCAACTCTTATGGCAATACAATTACTTGATAGCCGATAACGACCTATTGTTCAAAAGCAATAATGACTTTAAACGAGTTAAACGAGGTTTCGGTGACTCCGTGGGTCTTTTATTAGGGGACATGTTCGGGGTTCTCACCCAACGAGAAGCTGAGAAGTATGAATCCCACTTCGAAAAAATTAACTATGATAAAAATTATTTTATGGCGCTCATCAAAAATCGAACAACTATAATCGATAGCACCATCAATCTAGTAAAACATAACTCAAACCTCACTGCAGTATCGATAAATAACTTGATAAAGGACCAAAATCGTTTGCAACAGGAAATGCTGCAACTGCAAGAATATAGAACATACGAAGACCATGCAAATACGCAGCCGAGTAACCCAGAAAAACGTAATAATCGAAATTACCTTGCCACTTTTATTCGTATGGGACTATCCATAGTTCCAGTTCCAAATATCAACCATGGAAGCACTCAATCACAAATTATTTGTTCCACCGATTACATAGCAATGGGCAAGTGGCGTGAACACTTCGCATTATTAACCAGAGAAGATTTGCAACAATGTCAAATTTTCAAGGTATCACAAATTATCAACACTCCCATCAAGCAAACGCAATGCGAAATACCGATATTACAACGAAAGGATGAACTAGAAATCGTATGCAGCACAACCACAATAAACTCGACTAATGATTGGATCAAACTACACGCCACCAACCATTGGATTTATGTGATACCCAACGAACTCGTCGTCGATGTGATATGTGGGTCAACAAGCCAATCTTATACGATTGTAGGCTCCGGTATAGTAGAACTCGAGGGCGGCTGCATGCTCCGAGATTCTGATTTTCAAAAAATTTCTGTAGGTAAAACTAAACACAACGACAACACATCTTCTCGCCCTATCAGCCAGCTAATGCATGGTGCCAACAATTTACGAACCATTAGTGCGTTTGTCAGGAATAAAACAAGGGGAGATGACGAATTGAAGTTATTAACCACGCCATAAACAACAGGATTGGACAAACAGTTAGAGGAATTGAAAGATGACGAGGATGTTACATATGTCGAAGCAACATCACCCATACTCATCTGCCAGGGTCCAACTCTCGCATCCTTACAAGACAACGGGGCCGATCAACGTACACTTTGTAAACTTCAGCTTATCGACATTTGCAATAAATTTTAACTTTACAAGTAAGTGGTCGTAAGACATACAAAGTACGATTAACAGCGACAAGACGCGCTTTAATATTCCCTCGCACACAGTTATCATGATGTCGTCACAAATACTAAAATCCATTGGCCTCGTGGGGTCTCCTAGCAAGGACCGCTTTGTTCTTCCGTGCGATTTTAAAACGTATTCGCACTTCTTTATAGGCTATATCCTGTTGCTCGACAGGAAGACGATACGCCTCATCAAATAAATTCTTTTTGGGTTTAATTTATACCATACCTAGAGTTGCTTGGGCAGCACCGTCAGTTGAAGTTTTCAATACCTCCCATAGAGCATTCGCATCATTAGGTTGGATTCGACCTTACTGATGTTTTACTGCTACAGCTAACAAGATTCTGATATTGTACTTTTTTATCTTCGTTGATCAGATATCAGACTTGTACGGAAAATGCAATCTTAGTTTTGCAATTGCCTACAAATTTAGCAGCCTACCAATAAGCTCTCACACCTTGGATGACCCGAGGCCTTCCCTTAGAAATTAACACCTGGCCAATTTGACTTAAGGACGTCTTACGAGGGTGTGTCTATCTTTCCCAGAGAATATTTTAATGAAGAAAGAGTGTGCTGGCCACTTAATGAGGTAGTGCACGACATCTTTGTTTCCACTATGGAATACGGACCTATGTTTTCACAAAAGTCAGTCTGATTTTTTCTAGCTCCGGTATGGATCACATCAGATCATCCAAATGGTTGTAAAATGAGTTTTTATCTTTGGGTTGGCTTACATCAGTGGGCGCATGAACATAAATGATTGGCAGGTTGGCTAGTCACATGCGTAAACGTAGCTTGCACTTACGATTATCAACTGCTTTGAAATCCCAAACACCCTTTTTCACCTGGGGTCCAAAAAGAAAACCAACACCAAGATTGCCGAGGTAATGTATAGTCTTGGGACACATGGTCTTCTCTTTCTAGTGCCATCAAACGTGCCTATTTTTTTTAGTGATTGCAGGTTCCACGTAATAATATTAAACTACGTGTTCGTTAACAAGCGGAAGTCGGGATAAATTTTGGCGTTATCCATATTTTCTATAGGGAAGTTCTTTAAGGTTGCGGGTAGTCAGTCTAGGGATCCAACTTTTGTTTGAATTTGCCAGAAGCAAACTGATTTAGTTGATTTTTACACGACAACGGAGTTGACAAAACGTCTACTGTGACCAAATTCGTCAAAATTATTTGATCCTGTTGACTAGCTATCGTCCATAATGATCATTATCCATAATAATAATACCAAAAACTGGGACATCTGATAGAACCATCGTATAAAACTGAAAGTTACATAGAATTGCTGAATTTCGGTTAACTATAACTAGCTTGTTGATGGCAAACACTAGAGTTTCCTCAATTACGAAAATCATAACAGTTTCAAAATTGAAACTAACTGCGCAGCGCATGTTTTATCCACGATGTTGAGATGTTCACCAGGATATACTAAAAGTTAGCGATTTAATACCGGTTATTTATAGACACATTTATTTAATAATGAAATGGTATTATCCTCCACCCATTGGCAAGATCAACGACTTAGATCCTCCTTATTGAAATTTTAATCTTTCCAACTCTCCACCAATTGCCATCAAAACATTAGCTGGCGTTGCTGGTAATTTTATAGATAAATCATCATCATTATTATCCCGTCTGGCCGCATTCGTTGCCATCTGTAAAGCGAATACGGCAACAATTGCCATCGCAAATGCTGGTTCGCCAGCAGTTTTTGACCGTAAAACACCAAACTCGTTAGGATTTTTTTGACAAAGTGTTATACGAAAATCTACAGGAATATCCTTAGCTCCTGGAATTTTATAATTCCAAGTTCGATTTGTTAACAGATTTCCGTTAGTTGGATCAAAATTTAATTTCTCGAATAACCAATATCCGAGGCCCATCACAAACGCACCTTCAATTTGGCCCAAATCAATTGCCGGATTCATACTTTCACCCGTTTCTTCAATAATATCAACTCGACGAATTAAATAATTTCCCGTTAAAACATCCACTTCAACTTCACAACATGTAATGCCAAGTACGTCATATCCTTGGACGTCGGTCTCTTTAAATACATAACTTGCGGTTAGATCGATATTACGTTTGAATGCTGCCCTCGTTATATCCGACCATTTTGCACCTGTCATTTCATTCCGTATCGACTCCAATCGATCATTTAAGATTTCACACGATTTTTTTACAGCATATCCCACTGATTCGCTTGTAATACTGGCCCCAGTTAAGCAACTATTCGGCGATGTCGTTGTATTCGATGATTTGATTTTAATCAAATCGATAGGTATGGCCAACAGGAATGATGCAACTTGTGCTAGTTTTGTATTAATCCCTTGGCCCATTTCAATTCCACCGTGCGATATAATAACACTACCATCGTTGGCAAAAATTGATACGGTTGCGGGGAATTTACCAATATAGAAAATGTGGAATGTCATCGGCATTATAGAAATTCCTTTTTTGTTGAGAATATTTTTCGAATTAAACGAATTTATGTCGGCCCGACGTTTTACATATTCGGTTGATTCAATAAATCTCGTAAACATTTCGAAAATTAACGACTTTTTGTTCATATTGGCTTGTCTTACGTGAATTGGATCGGTATCGAGTTTACGAGCGACATGTTCTAAAATATATTCGATCATGGCAATTCCTTCAGCTGTACCCGGTGCCCGACACCATGTGTTGCTCGGTGTTTGTGTCCTTACAATGTGACCTAAATTTGAAATACAAAAACGAATTAACGATTCCAACAAGTTGGTCTAATCGAACATTTACCTTTTATATTCCAATTGGCCATATCATAACAATTTTTTATGGCTGGAGTTGTAAGTAGTGTTGGATCTTCGTTTAACGATGATCCCAAATCTTGAAAATAGTCAATGTCCAATTTCCAAATTTTCCCCTTCTCGTCGATTTTCACCTCATAGTCTGATTGACACGAATATCGTTTACCAATCGAAAGCATATTCGATTCGATGGTCATAACAAATCGAACGGGCCGTCCCGATAAAAACGTTGCCAGTGCACAAGCACATGCGATTTGGGTGGCACGAGATATTTTACCACCAAAACCACCGCCTAATCGACGAACGTCAACATTTATTGAACTTTGGGCTAAATTTAAACATTCGGCGATTGCGATTTGGGTTAAGTCCAGCCATTGTGTAGCCGAGTGAACATTTAGTTCATCATCAATTAAATACGTGATGCATGTTTGCGGTTCCATTGAATGATGAAATTGGCCACCAACACTTGTATGTCCTGTGATAGTTTTTAGTTTTGATTCATCAATTGCGTCCTTCCCGCTTGTAAACGGGCTAATTTCCGAAATTCGTTCAATTTTTTGGTCATGTAATATATCGTCGACGGTTAAATAGATTTTATTATCTACCGCCTTGGTTGAATATGTAATTTTTACTAAATTCGCCGCCATATTTGCCAGATCGAGTGTTTCAGCCAAAATAATTCCAACCGGTTGACCATAATATTCTACCGCTTCGGTACAAAATATTTTCTCATCTTCGATTATTGTAAATAGGCCCGGAGTTGTAAACGAGTTTTTACCTGGAATGTTGCTGGCGGTATAAAAAGCAACAACACCGCGTGTTTTAAGCGCAAGGCCAGCATCAATTTTCACTACAACTTCATTGATTTGTGTAGCCACAACAAATGCGGCCCATACTTGATCCGATAAATTTGGAATATCATTTGAATAGACCAGTTCTCCCGTAGATTGCATCAATCCTTCTAATTTTGGTATTGGTTTTGTAAGTGGCCAATATTTTTCGTATGTCTCATACTTTTGCTGGCCAGACGATACTGGCCGTTCCAATAAATACTGTCCACTATCATATTTTGGATCGCAGCTGGGAATAATATTTAACAGAAATTTATAAAATAAGTTAACAGCCAACGTCTTACGATAGGCTGGTAGTTCAACTGTTAAACTAAAACTAGGAACTATTTCATCTGACAAGATCTTTAAAACTGATTTTAAGCTATCGTTTGTAAATAAATTACGCAAGTTTTTAAGATTTTCAACCAAGTGCTGTTCTGTTGACCGAGCACGCTGAAAATCTTTATGAATTCCACCGTAACAGATTCGAGCGTTCATTAAACGTTTGGTCGTTTCAAAAAATTGCAATAAAAATCCACAATTAACGTAGGCATGAACATTTTGTGATTTCGCCATTATTTTGTAGGTTCCCAACAGGTAACGTTCTGGCGTTAGTTGTGGTAAAATAATTTTAAGTATTATTTTTTGGTCCATATCAAGTTTAAGAAATTCCGCCATTGAAATTTGTGTTTTGTGGTTTTGTGCATCGATAATCTGTATGCGAGCATTGATTGTATCGAACAGTACAAATAAATCAGACGGAAATTCGTTGTGCTGGTGTTTTATCATTAAATTACCAGCAATTGTTCCGACGTTACGCACTTGAATTGTGGCCACCAAATCAAGATGTCGGTTAAAATCCAAAAGATATTTAAAATTTTTATTTGTACCACCGATCGATGAAAATATTTCGATAGTTTCCGATATAGTTAAATTCGGCCCGAGTTCAAGTGAATCGTTTAATGTGTATCCCGTCAATTCGTCGATCGTGTTAATGTCGATGAACGTTGTATATTTTAAAGTTTTATAAATACTTTGCGCGGTATTTCCCGAAACCAATGTATAATTTTTGATATTCGACTTAAGTAGATCGATTAGCTGGCTAATATTTGTTGGCTGGTACCATATCTGTTCATCATAATTCCCATTGACAGTAACAATTCGTTCAGATTTACATGTTTTGCTAAGGCACGGTGCGAAATCTTCAATATCCTTAACAGATAAATTGGGATTTACATCAATGCAAAATGATTTACATGCATCTAAAATTGATCGATAACCAGTACAACGGCATAAATTTCCACCAAATGAATTTTCCATTTCACCGACCGTAACCCGACCATCTTTTGATTTAATCAAGGCGTGTAGATTCATAATCATACCCGGTGAACAGTATCCACATTGAGTTCCATTGTGGGTGGCAAGAATTTTTTGATATTTCGAGTATCCTGTTTTACTGTTGCCGACTCCTTCGATCGTTAAGATATTTTTCCCGTGGCATAGTTGGATTGGATAGGTGCACTAAAAGATAAAAATTGAAGTCAATAATTAGATTTCTACGTAATAGTGCGGTCTGGAACTATTCATTAAGCCATTAATTGTAAGTTTTTTTTATAGAACATACGATAAAATGTCGGGAATAAATTATTCAACTCACAAACGACCATAAAAGTTAAGTTTGTAAATAATTTGTTGACGGTAATCGGTAAATCGCGTTTTTAAACAAATCATTCGAGTTACAATTATGTTTAATTGTCGTCATTAAAATGGTCACATAAATAAAATTATACAAGATGTGTTCTTCATTCATGGCCACTCGTTAATATAGACATACAGTACTGTGCAATGTGATACGAACAATTTGAAATTTTTGACATTCACATGATGAAATGACCTAGGACCTTGTATTTGTATGGTTCAAATGTAAATATGAGCTCAATGTCGAGACGAATAGGAATCGAGATACAAACGAAAACCCGTAGTGGCCTCGGCATTCATTTCTTTACTTTTTAGGAGCATAGGGCGTTTACTAGTCTAGACCATCGCACTCTATTCAGTTCTATTGCTTTCAGTTCTCTTTGTGTTTTAACGAAATGTTTTGCTTTGGTTAGCACCGTTCGTTTCCAGGTTCTTGCTGGGCTATATACTCTCCTCTTCCCTTGCGTATTCAATTCTATTGACATTCGAATTATATCATTGGTACCTTTCCTGAGTGTGTGTCTAATCCATCTCCATTTTCGTTTCTTAATTTCACGCTCAATGTCGATCTATCTGATTTGCCGTAGAAGTGCCTCACTTGTGATTTTATTTGGCCAGAATCAATTTATTGACACATACCTGGAGTCTGCCAGAAGCGCCATTTGCATTCAAAGAATGGCAACACTTAAATTTGGTTTTAGCTGACCCAAATTATAATATTCCGGCGCTCATTGATATACTGTAAGGCGCAGACTATTACAGTCAAATTCTTAAACCCCAACTCATCAAGGAAAATAAGAACAAATTAGCTGACAGATTTTGGATGGGTCATTTAGGGAAAAATTTCAGCACCGAGCAAGAAAACCGAACTAAGAGTTAAATCACATGTCACATCAACGAATAAAGATGAGCAGATAAGAAGAGATCGAATGTGAAGAAATATTTAAAATTGACATAAAAGGTTTAAAGACGGGCGCTACGAGTTTCCTATTAGTTTCCAGAAGGATTCAATAACATATCTAGGATAATCAAAGCGAATGGCAGTAGCAAGACTTCTTCAAGTCGATAAGAGATTATCCGGGGATGCAATACTCAAAGACGGTTATACAGCCTTTTTAAGGGAATATTACCAATTTGGATATATGGAACAAACCTACCACATCATTCGGCAAAAAAAAAGAAGAAAGCACAACAACAAAACTACAAGGGGTTTTTGATGGCTCAGCCAAAGCAACTTCAGGGGCGAATTTGCTTTCAAGGCTGACATAGAAAAAATGTCCCGTCAAACTGTAATCAAAGAAAATGATAGAAAGTATCATCGCTTGCTATGGAGAGAATCACCTAACCAAGAAATCAAAACGTTTAAACTTAAAACAGTGACATATAGGACCAAAACAGCGACACATTTAGCTACTAAAGTCTTGTGTCAACTGGCAAATGATGAAAACGAAAAAAATATTCTATTGATATGTCTTCCAAGATGAACTTCTATCAGGAGCGGATACATTAAGTCAGGCAGTGGAAGTTCAATCCCAGCTCATACAATTCCTAAAGGCAGGAGGATTTCATCTCAGAAAATGGGCTAGTAACCACAAAGAATTAATAATTAATGTACCTTATAGTGATCGAGAAGGCGGATTCTGCCCAATAAATGTCGATGATACAGTAAACACGCTTGGAATTATACATGGAATCCAAACCTGGACATATTTGAGTTCGAGATTAGATCACCAAAATAAATCAAAGAGCCAACAAAACGGATTATACTAGCCGAAGTTGCCAACTTGTTCGATACACTAGGACGGTTTGCACCGAAAATCATCCAAGCAAAACTATTGATGCAGAATCTGAGGATAGCTGGTGTTTATTGGTATGAAAAACGTTATTTAGCATAGACCGAATCCGATGATCACGCTTGGGTGCGGAAAAAAGGAAACCCTAGCAAATACAAAACCTTTGTAGCAAATCGGATCTCCTCACGTGGAATGAATACTCGAAAATTGCAAAACAATCAACTTTGGTGGGTAGGACGGAGTTGGTTAAAAGACAACAATTACACGCTAACACTTGAACCAACTGAAGAAGCAGTAAATGAAGAGTTAATCCCAGTATTGTTACTTTTCAACATGGCTTCTATCCAGAATTATTGGAATTCTTAAGGTTTTCATGAGCTCTTAAACTCAGAAGAAAAATAGCCTATTGCTTCAGATTCATTTTAATCCTTATAAACAAATTCACTGAGTTTCTGAAGAGGTACCAAGCTATCTAACTACTAAATGAACCAAACAGAGCACACAACAGAATTATAGCAGAATACAAGGGTCAGAATTTGCTGCAGATATCAAATTTCTAAAAACGATAAACAAAACTAAAAGCAGCAACAAATTGACATCATTTAGTCCATTTATTGGTGAAAGTGGTTGGCGGTAGATTACAAAAATCTTAACTTACGTATGGGCAAAAAAATCAACTAAATAAATCGTCCAAGGGATTCGTCGTGTTATTCGTTTGTTTTTCTACTGAGGCAATTCATTTGGAGGTGGTCTGTGAATTAACATCCACATCCACCCGGTAATCCTCATTTCGGCGGAATTTGGAAATCTGGCATCAAACTACCCAAAAACCATTTAAAAACAGTCATCGGTGAAACAACATTAACTTATGACGAATTCTGCACTGTTCTTACACAAGTTGAGGCATGACTAAACTCCAGGACATTATTCCCGCTGTCAAGTGATTGGCGATTACAACACCAGGCCACTTCTTAATCGGGAGGCCACTACTTTCATCTCCTGAGTCAGACAAAACCAATGCCACAATAATTCAAAGATGGAATCAACTTTCGAAAATAACCCAGCGATTTTCGTGCTAGATGACAGAAACGTGACACATTATGAAAAGAAAATAGAAAATCTTAAGCTGGACAGTAAATATATTAAATCATTATTAAAGAACCAAACTTCAATCACATAGATGCAACCGTAAACGTCTTCAAAAAAAGACAAGAAGATATCGATCATTAATGGCTGGTATTCAAGAAACAATTAGAAAAAGTGCTGGAAAACAATAACTTTCCAGCTCTATCAATACATACAATATTGTTGATGAGCTCATTTAAAGAAATTCAAGATACGTTGATTGTTGCAGTGTTAGATACCCACAACCGAGTCACTGCCACAAGGCTCTTAACAATCCAATAGTTCAAAGATGAAACAGATTTCATCATCAGAAGTCTACCAACTGAACTTAAGGTGCCAAATATCAGAGATACTGAAAACATACTAGCTCTGTACCAGCTCATGGCAACTAAAACAAGGCTGCGGGGAAAATTTTTGATATTTCAACTAAAGATACTCGTACCATTGGCACATAAGGAAATTTATTAAGTATACAAGCCTACATCCAAAATTCCATCTATATACATACGGCCACAAATAGAACTTCTTGTGACAGGCTTGCATCGACATATACATATACTTCAAAACTGTTTGATCACCAATGACTTTAGAGTATGCATGGAACTTAGGCTAGAAACGCAAAGAAAAGAAGGCTGATTTATTTGCATCAAATCTTCAAGATATATCTCGGCCTTTCTTAAGACAAACTACAAATGAAAACATAACATTAGTTAACAAAATCGACAGCCAAATGATAAAATCTGTATCTTTCTATACTTATAAAAATCTCCTGGCTATGATCTAAGTACCGGACTAAAGCACTACCCAAAAAGGATTACGAAAATTACTTCAAAAATATAATGCAGCTTTCAGACTTAACTATGTTCCACACCAATGGAAAGTGGCAGAAGTGATAATGATACCAAAACGACAAAAAATTGTATAGGCCAATTTCTTTGCTTCCAACTATTTCTAAATTACTCGAAAAATTGCTACTTATTGTAACGATATTGTAAGGTATTCTTATCCTATGGTTCATAGGGCACAGACGTGATTAAAGATACACATATCGAGACCCAACATAAGCGTATCATTACATGGCGTCAGAAACGGGATTAAATCTAAGATTATTGATTTAAATCAACTAAAAATAAATAAAACAGTGAGAAAATTAAAATAAGCAATAAACAATCGGAAGTAACCGAGTTTATAATAGTAGTAAAAAGAAAAAACAAAACATAAAATGGCGGACATGAAAAATTGTATCATCATGAATGGTGACGTATCAGGTTTATGGAAATAATGGTTACAGCAGCTTAAGTGGTTTGAAATCGCGACAGAATTAGCAAAAAAATCACCTGAAGTACAATGTGCGACATTTTGGACTAAAAGACGCTGAAAAAAACCATCTCAAGGTGATTAAGAAAATGTTCAACGATTATTTTAATCAAAGACTAATTTAACTTTCGAACGCTTCACATTTATAATATGCACCAAGAAAAAGGCGAAACATTCGACGAGTTCTATAGCAGAATTTTGAAACAGTTAAAAAATTGTGAAAGATCTTGTCGATGAACTAGTTAAAGACAAAATTGTTATTGGTATTAACGATAATTCGTTACGCCAAAAACTGCTAGCAGAACAAGCGCTTGGCCTAACAAAAGCGGTATCTGCGTGTAGAGCTGCGGAGCAGGCTCAAAAACAAGGTCACATTTTAGAACAAAAGAATGAGCAAGGCGTTAACGTTTTTAGATCAGACAACAACTATAAAAAAAGGCGAATGCAAATAATTCATGGGATTGTTCGAGATGCGGTCGAAGCCATTATAACAACAAATGCTCTGCACTCAATAAAACGTGTAATAAACATCTAAACGCAAAATGAGGGCAATGCAATCACGGCATAAAAAATGCAAGATTAATACAATCGCGGACGATTTTGATGAACAAAATTCTGATGCAAATAGTGAGCACGACCTTTTATTGTGTTCGATAATAAGTGACTGTCTAAAGGAAGTTGACTGGGTCGAATTTATTCCTATACGTGATAAACCAGTGAAAGTCAAACTGGATACGGGTGCAAGATGTAATGTGATGTCCAAACAAATAGCTAATTCATTAGGTATAAACATCGAACCTAGTAAAACAAAACATATTGTGTCGTTTAGTGATCATAAAATCGAAGTCCTCGGGGAAATCAAAACGGTTTTTAAGCATCAAGAATGTCAAAGAATGCTGTCATTCAAAATAGTAAATAAACCAACAGTTACAATTACGGATTATGAAGCTATCAAGAAATTGAATTTTTTGAACACATCGCGATCTAACATGGTCAATGAATTAAAAGTACCAGAAGCGTTATTCAAGGGCCTAGGATGTCTGACAAATTTTAAGTACAACATTGATTTGGTTAGCAACCCAAAATTTGAAATCAAACTAGCCAGAAGAATTCCGTTGGCCATCATAGACGATGTTAAAAACGAAATGAAAAAAAAAATGGAAAAATTAAGAGTAATTAGGAAAATGACAGAACCTACTCCTGTTGTTAGCCCAATAGTTATTGTTCGTAAAAGAAAAAAAATGAGAATCTGTATTGAATATTGATCCAACAGATGTTAATAGAAACATAAAACGACGTCATTATCCACTTACAACATTGGAAGCGATTGCAGCAAAAAATCATGGTGCTAAATTTTTCACCAAATTAGATTGCAACAAAGGCTTCAGGCAAATAAAATTCAGTTAGCGATCAGAAAAATTCCTAACATTTGCCACTCCATGGGGTCGGTACTATTGCAGAAGACTCTCATTTGAATTGTGTTCTGCTCCAGAGATCTTCCAAGAAATGATGTCATCGTTATTGAATGGTATAAATATTGCTGAATATTCGATGGACGATGTCCTAATATATGCCGATACGGAAGAGAAAATTGATGAAATTATAACGATTGTACTGAAAAAATTGCACTCCGTAGGACTAGTACTAAACAAAGAAAAGTGCGAGTTCAAACAAACATCGGTTAAATTTTTAGGTTATATTCTAACAGCTGAAGGTATGAAAGCAGATCCTGAAAAAATTAGCGCAATAAATAAATTGGAAATTCCATCCAATAAAGAGGAACTAATTTTAGCCATGGTAAATTAGCTGCATAAATTCATTCCAAACCTCTCATCGATAACAGATCCGCTTAGAACTTTATTGTCGAAATATGTTGCGTGGACTTGGGAAGACAATCATGAAAATCATTCGAAAATCAAAAATCTGCTAAAATCATCACCTTTCAGTAGATACCAGTTCAAAAGCAATAGGGGCAGTTTTAATACAAAATGGTCGTCCGGTCGCATATGCCACGAAAGCTTTAACTAAATCGCAACTACTGTATCCTCAAATCGAAAAAGAGGCTCTTGCTATCAAAACGGGATGCAATAAATTCCACGAGTACGTTTATGGCAAACGACTAATTGTTGAAACAGATCATAAGCCGTTGGAAACAATCTCCAAAAAATCAATTCATAACGCGCCTCCTCGACTACAAAGAATCCTACTCGATGTTCTACAATACAATCCGCAGGTAGTTTATAAAAAAGGTGCCGAATTGTACATAGTCAACACGTTGAGTAGAAATTGCCGTAAGGATGAAGAAAGCTCAAAAAACATGCTGAAACCGAGGAACGCGAAATTGAAGTCCAGGTCACCCTACCAATGACTGAAAGCTGTTATACTGATTTGATCGAAGCTACTTTGCAAGACGAAGAATTGCAAAGTCTCTTGGAAATAATAAATTCCGATTGGCCATCCAACGATGATAAAAAGTACCAGTTAACACTCAAAAATACTGGATTTTTCGAGGCGAACTTTCGACCCACAAAGGTCTAATATTCCAAGGACATAAAGTGGTAGTTCCTAAGTCACAAATAAAAGACATTTTGGTATACAATCCTGTCAAAATCTAGCTAGAAGTCCTCTGTATTGGTTCGGTATGAACAACGATATTAAAAAATTCGTGGAGAGATGCGAGGTGTGTCAGAAGACACAAAGGAAAATTACAAAGGAACCAGTGATGTCAAAAATGATCCCTAACTATCCATTTCAGATCGTAGCATCTGATATATTCACGCTTCATGGTAAAGATTACATCGTGTTAGCAGATAGCTACTCTGGGTTTTTTGACTTGGAAATACTAAACCATTCCACTTCACTAGAAGTCATAATGCAACTTTTCTGTTCACGGTGTGCCCGAGATCTTAGAATCAGATAATGAGCCACAGTTTTCATTAAAAATGTTCAATGATTTTGCAAAAGATTGGAAATTTGATGATAGAACATCCAGTCGAACCTTCGCCAGAGCCAATGGTTTAGCAGAACGCTTTGTTCAAACCGCAAAAAACCTACTCAAGAAATGTTTGATGGACAATACTGATATGCACATGGCCCTATTGAATTGCAGAAATACCCCGAATTCAACAGCTATTTAGTAGAATTACTAACAATCCACACTTGGTGTTCAACAAAGAAGTACTCAAACCGAAGGTAGTCACAAAGGTAAACCAACACTTGGAAAATAACCGTGCCAATCAAAAATACTACGCCGATAAAAATGCAAAACAACGGCATAATATTCCAGAACCAGAAGACGGGTTCAAGTTAAACCGCGTGCGTGGGTAGGAGCAAAAGTCGTCGAGAAATCCAAACATCCAAGATCGTTATTAATCAAAACCAACACAGGACAAATATTGTGTCGAAATCAAGCGCTTGTTTCAAAAACAAAGGCCGATATTTATCAAAACGGCGTAATAAGAGAAAATACTATTGATATCAACATGGGACATACAAATCAAAATCCTTCGACTTCCGAATTTGAACAAGGAATGTCTTTAAATCCAACGGAGTTGAACGAGCAAAGCACAATGGCTCGCACAATGACAGATGCTGAACCATTACAACATGATGCAGAGTTTAGTTCCACACAAGATGATATATCGCCACGAGGTTCACCAATAATTACACGGTATGGTAGGATGAGCCGGTTAGAAGATTAAATTTGTAAGCGTAGTCATCTTGAATTAATTTGATTTAAATTCCATTGCTAATTTGTATAGATTGTAAGGTTTTAAGTTAGAAAAAAATGAAAGATGTAACGATATTGTAAGGTATTCTTATCCTATGGATCATAGGGCACAGGCGTGAATAAAGATATACATATCGAGACCCAACATAAGCGTATCATTACACTTATAAGGCTATAATTAATTATAGGACGAAGAGATCTTATGCTTCAAAAGCAGTTCTATCAGATTCTAAAATCCTACTTAGCTAACCGAAATTTTCGGGTAAAATATGAAGATGACTCTTCATTGGCGAAAATAACGACCACAAGGTAGTGCCTTAGATCCAATTATTTATATCCTATATATACAAATTTTCTAAATTAAAATGAAACTCTCGTAGGAATATTTGCTGATGACACTGCATTCTTAGCAGTTGGTAACAATGTAGAAAAAGCAAATAGCAAAGTGCGAAGAGCCACTAATATATTGAGTAACTGGACAAAGAGATCGTGAAACCAGCTAAATGAAACCAAATCAGTTCATGTTAATTTCACCAACAAAAGTTTTTACTGGATACTAGTGTAATTCAATCCACATGCAAATACAGCCTAATAACTAGGCAACACACTTAACTGTGATGTATTTGAATTGCTAATGGAACGCACCCGAAATTATATAGAAACGAACGTGCGGAACGCACCCGCATGTACGGTATTGAAAGAATGAACTAGAGTGCGTAAAGGTAAGGACGTGTGTAAAGAAATAAAAGTAACTTGTAATTGAAATAAATAATTGTTTAATTGTGATTAATACTCGTATGTGGCAAAACACTACAATGGCGACGAGGATTAAACAAGATGAATAAAGAACGCAAACACTATAAAAAGTTTATCAAAGAAGTGCAAGAATAAAAAAGAAAAGAAAAACATGGCGGATAAATATGTGCAAATGCAACCATTTGATGGTAGTGACGAATGGGAAATCTATGAAGAAAAGTTGGCTTTTCACTTTAGTTACAACAAAATCGTAGATGAAGGATTGCAGCGGGATATGCTGATAAATTTATTAGTGACAACGGTATTGAAAGTGGTAAGAGACACTATTTCACCAAAAAAAATTAAAAGAAACAACATACGAGGAAATATGTAAAGTATTAAAGGAGCACTACACGCCAGTGTTAATCATCTTCAAGGAAAGGAAATTATTTTTTACGGCAAATAAAAGAATTGATGAGTCAATCAACGAATACGGGGCAAGATTGAGAGGTTTGGCTAGCAATTGTAAATTTGGAGATAATCTACCCCATAATTTGGTCAACCAATTTGTAATGGGAATGGAGAACAAAATTTTTTTACGGCTTTGTGAGGAAGATGAAACGTTGACGTGGGACAAGGCGATTTCCATTGCGTTGAAAATGGAGATAAAAGCAAAGGATAAATCAGAGGTGTGTGCAATCCATAACAGTACGAAGAAAAATCAAGCAAATTATGGGAGAGGAGATAATCAACCATGGATGGAACGAAGCAACAGTAGATCGGAATTCGTAAGTAAGAGAAACGGGAAATGTTATAAATGTGGATTGTCAAACCACGATTTTAGCATGTGTAAATTTATTAAATTAAAATGTAGGAATTGTAATGTCATAGGACATAGTGCTAGGGTTTGCCACAACTATCAGAAAAACAATGTCTGCGACAACGCGGAAAGTTTAAATCTAGAAAAGTTAAACTTGAATATACATCATAGGGATGGTTGTGCAAACGAAATAGAAACTGTGTATAGTATTAGGGATAACAATGTAAAGATATCTGATGATCCATATATAGTAAAAATTGTAGTAAATAAGAAGAAAATTTCGATGTTACTTGATACTGGGGCTAAAATTGCGGTCATATCGGGGGATACATACAGTCGAAACTTTGCGGACGTACAGTACTACAAAGATAATACAATTCTTCAATCGGTAAATGGACAATATTTGCATGTTTTAGGGTGCATGGATGTAATGGTTGAATTCAATGACATGAAACAAAAAGTCAAGTTTGCGGTCGTAAAAGACGATATTCCATCGGTGGTCGGACGTAATTTCCTAAAATTATTTGATATTAACTTAACGACGGTAAAAGGTCTGGAAAATCTGCAAAGATTTTGTGTAATTCAAACGAATAGTAAATTAGATTCACTTTTAAAAGAGTTCAATAATTTATTTGAAGAAGGGTTGGGTAAATATACACTTGGTAAAATACATTTGGAGTTAGAAGAGGGTGCAAAGCCAGTTTTTAGTAAACCCCGTCAGGTACCTTATGCTTTTAAACAACTAGTCGAAAAAGAGTTAGAGCGGTTAGAAGATGAGGGAGTCATAACTCCAATTGAAACAGCAGATTTTGGAACACCATTAGTTCCAATAGTTAAATCAAATGGAAAATTGAGAATTTGTGGAGATTATAGGGCAACGAAAAATAAGTATATAAAAGATGTCAAACACCCACTTCCAAAGATTGACGAAGACATTACATTGGAAATAAAGAATTGTAGGTCGTGTATAAGTGTGCTACCGAATCCGAACAAGTGTAGTTTAATGCCGTGGGAATACCCTGGGAAAGCATGGAGTCGTATTCATGCGGATTTCGCTGGCCCATTTTTGACGAATAATTTTTTAATAGTAGTGGATGCGTATTCCAAATGGGTCGAAATCGTAAGAATGCCGAAAGTAACAGCTCAAAGCACCATAGTGGTGCTAAGAGAATTGTTTGCAAGATACGGATTACCGGACACTGTCGTGTCGGATAATGGAGGACAGTTCTGCGCTCTTGATATGGGAGAATATTTAAAGTTGCATGGAATCAAGCACATATTAATAGCTCCAGGACACCCAGCAAGCAATGGTCAAGCTGAGAACGCGGTGGGTTCGTTCAAAAGTGCATTGAAAGCTATGGTAGATGAACATGACCGAAAGAAAAAAGTGGTGGACATTGATTTAATGTTACAACGGTATCTGATAGATTATCGTTCAACGAAACATTGCACGACAAATGAAACACCAGCAAAGTTAATGTTAGGTAGAGAGGTGAAAACAAAGCTAAATTTATTAAAACCGCCGACTCAGAAGGAAACAGTTGAAAGGGCGCAGAGGGCACAAGTGAAGAATTTCAAGGGTAAGCGAAGCATAAGGTACATGATAGGGTAAAAAGTAGTAGTTAAAAGTTATGCAGATCCAAATAATAGTAAATGGGTTGATGCAGAAATCATAAGAATATTAGGACCAAGATCATACCTTGTCAAGTTAGGAACAGGACGCACGATTAAAAGGCACATAAATCAGATCAGAAACAATGTTATAACTGAAACGAATCAAACAAATGATCACAAACCAGTTTCAGTATTTAAAAAACATCAAAGGTATGACTCGTACAAGTCCGAGAGTGGAGAATGTATGAATCCTTACGCAGTCTATGTTAGTAAACGAGATTTAAGCATTGAAAATAAAGTCGCAGATGATGAATTTGATCCCGAGGCAAGTAACGTCGAAATAATTACTAACGAGGGCGGTACAGTAAATAGTAATGAAAGCATAGTGTTAGGTGACAGTAACGAAAATTTGGTTCCTGTAGAGGCAAACACCGACAGAAGTAGAAGTGGAAGAATAATACAGAAACCAATACGTTATCGTCATTAAATTAGTAATGTTAAAGATTATAATATTATATACTAAATTTAGGTTTAAGGAAATTGTTACGATGTAGATTTAACTATAGTGGAGGGATGTGATGTATTTGAATTGCTAATGGAACGCACCCGAAATTATATAGAAACGAACGTGCGGAACGCACCCGCATGTACGGTATTGAAAGAATGAACTAGAGTGCGTAAAGGTAAGGACGTGTGTAAAGAAATAAAAGTAACTTGTAATTGAAATAAATAATTGTTTAATTGTGATTAATACTCGTATGTGGCAAAACACTACATTAACAATAAGTTTAAGTGGAAGAAGCATACCAAAAAGAAAAAAGAAGAGCCTAACATCAAATACAGAAAAATGTCCTGGCTTAAAGGTAGGAATTTCGATGGTATTCCGTTTTGGGGATGTATACCATAACCAATCTACCATAGGGATTTAAAGGTGGAATACGTCAACGAAGAAATCAGAAAGCGCGCGAGGAAACACATAGTTCGTCTTTATCAGCATGAAAACATAGAGATTCGGCGTATGATGCGGATAAAAGTTTAGTTAGACGTCTCCTAGGTTTAACCATTGGTTTATATCCCACAAAAAGATAGCATCCGATATTAAAGACCAAATTCTAGATGAATTGTAATTCAGTTGTAATAAAACCAAATAATTAAAAAAAAAATCTAGGAATACGAAATCACCTTAACCTCAATAGGTGTCAGAGAGACAACAAACACAGACGACCACACTAAAAATCCACTGTAAACAGATAAACGACTTTTATACACTAAAACTGTTCTAACAGGAACAGATAATAATACAAAAAATTTGGTTCGGATTTCATTGCACAGCACTGTATTCAATGTAATAAAAGCAAAGTGCACTAACGAAATATTTTGGATTTGTTCACCACTACTAAATCACCACTATTCACTATAATTTTCAATGTACTTTTGACATAAATTTAATTACCGAATTAACAGCACGAATACGTGTTACTTCAAAACGATCATCGATCAAATTCACCGTACATACTCCACAACCATTTTCACGGCACATAAATTTGGTGCCATTCAATTGTGCATACGACCTTATAAAATCGTTTAACGTAATATTTGAACGTAAATTGTTCACTGTATAATCAACGTTGTTCAATTTAAACTGAATATTATCAATCGGTTTTAACATTTTTTTTTTTTTAATTTTTTGCACAAGTGCTTAGTGTAAGAATAAGCAACGTGAACTGAACTATCAACAGAAAAATAAGATTTTGACGATAGATTTTATATAAATAATTAAGTCAGTCGTTAAATTATTATCTAATGGATGAATTACATTGCATAAAACTGTAATGTAATTATGGTGTTGTATAATATTTGATGGTCAGCAAGTTTTATGTTTAAATTTTCCCACAACAATCAATTTTCTTGTAAACGAGAGTCTGGTTGATGTTTTATTTTGATTTTAGGGCAAACCTCAAATTTAAAGATAATTATATTACTATTATCTTTACCACTTTGTAATTTGTTATCTACGACATAAAACAGGCTAAACAATAGGAAAATTGATGGGCTCAGACGTTTGCTGTATTCAAAAACTGGCTATAGCATAATACCAATATTTACTACTATAAGTTTTAAGTTCCATTGATGACTGGCTTGTTTTAATCCAAGTATTGCCATTTGGACAAACTCGTCCACTGTCATCGCCATAGTCCTCGGGTTGCTTAATGTAAACCTGTTTTTCAACGTTGCATTGCATCTATTTGATCGATGTCCAAATTTAATTTTGAAGCCACAGACTGGTTGTTGACTGCCTACTTTTGGAACTATTTCGAGGTTGGTTCAATTTTGCCGTGATTGATTCATCGATATTTTCATATGCCAGACATGTGATAAAATCAGGAACCCGAATTTGGCTTCGGATTTCACTTCGATTGCAGTAATTCAGGCGAAACTTTTTCAGTTGAAACTGTTAACTTATTCGGAACATCGCTGATATTGTTCGAATTAATTTCGGTAGTGCCTTCTGCCAATTTACTTGATGAATTGATGCTAGTTTAGATCCCTTAGGATTGCGATTTTTTGACTGATTATATCAAGGGATTCGAGTCCGCATCTTACGTTCGATATTATCACCGATGAAAATAAGATATTGCGTCGAGTTTTCTGCGTTAGTAGGTATTGGGGTGGTATAGCGAACCAAGTTTCCCAGGGGAAAAAGGTGTGAACCGTGGAAAAAAGGTGTGAACCGCGGAAAAAATTGTGAACCGCGGAGAAAAGGTGTGACCCGCGGAAAAAAGATATGAACCGTGGAGAAAAGGGTTAAGCTGAAAAAAGGGTTAAGCTGAAAAAAGGGTTAATCTGAAATCTGAATAACATTGCGAATATACAAATGCAATACATTGTGCAAAATATTATTATATCATCAGCGTAAATCATATTTCTACTATACGATAAGAATATATAGTATATTATTCAACGAGCATATAATGATAGCTGTAAATCTTCTGAGTGAATAACATCCATTATATGCGAGTAGAAAACGATATTTTGTCCACGATATTTTATTTCTGGTGGTGTTGAACAAATATCAATAATATCCATTTATATTTTTTTAAGTATTTTGCTTCCTGTTTATATGTATTTCAATTTAATTATAATGAAAATGACATGTTGCTATTGCCATTGACTGCTAGACTAATAGTTTAGAAAAGACTACTAGATAAAATTTCAAAAATCAAATTTAAATTAATAATTTACTAATGGTAGTACTGAATAATTAAAGAAGAGACTACTAGATAAAACTTCAATATTGAATAACAGTGATTAATGATTAATGATTAATCACTGGTAGCAATGAATATTGGATATCATTATAATAGAGCAGTTTTTTAGTTACAGTTTTGGTCGCAAAATGCGACACCATAAATATTGAAATGCCATAGTTTTGTATTGGAAAACATGTTTACCGTAACGTGACAAACATAAAAATTATAAATGGATTTGAGGAAATTAATCTAATCAGATAAGTTTTTTTCGTGAAAATGGTTTTAATTAATATAATTAAATAAAAATATGTGCAATTTCGTTTGTTTTTAGGCCACAATTCAACAGTAAAGTTAACCATATTTTAGAATAAAGCACATTATTCATGTAAACAAAACATTTGTGGGAATGATTTCAAAATGCCTTTTTACTAAAAATAAAAAGATTTTAGATTCAAAATATTCAATCGTTTTTTCTGTTGGTCCAATGCCTATTATTATAAATACTGGCCATGTAATAAAATCAAAAAGAAAATGAGAATTAAAAATGTAAGTTTTAGATTACATTTTGTTGTTGTTTACCATCATATTTTTATTTACAAGTGTAAACTTATTAAATACACAATTTATCTAGTTATAGCGTAAAAATGATATAACATCAAATAATTAAAGTTTTAATACAGAATTTCGAGTTCTTATACAAGTAGTTCTGTTATGAAGAAAATATAACGTGCGTTTCATATTAAATGTTGGATTTGTTTTATTTTGAATAGTAATAAACGCATACTTAATTTTCTTCAGAACAGAACTACTTATATAAGAATTTGAAATTCTGTATTAAAACTATCATTACATGATGTTATATTAGTTTTACGCTATAATTAGATAAATTGCATATCTAATTATTACTCACTTGCAACTAAAAATATGATCGTAAATAACAAGAAAAGGTATTCTAAAATTGATTTTGTAAATTTCCCTTGCGAATATCACATTTCTCGTATTGTTAATCCCTAACATACAACTGGTGGTAATCGGCAGAACTAATTACAAAAATTGCACTATTGAAGAAACACAAGTATAGTGAGTACTATTATACGATAGTCGTGGACAAAATATTTTTTTTTTGTTGTGGTGTTAATGCAGACAACAATATTTAATTTATGTATGTAAGATTAAGCATTTTTTGTTTTTTTTACTCAGCTGAGTATTATCATACAGGAATAAACATGATCATGAAATTTTTATTTTTTTGCAATATCTGATATTTCTTATTTTACGAAAACGATATCGTTTTTCAAATTACGTTTCGAATATACATTAAGCAAAATATTATTATAACATCAGCGTAAATCCATATTTCTACTATACGATCATTTAATGTTCCTTCATAAATTATATTATAGCGATCTACATATTATATGTATGGCTTTTTCTGCTTAATTATAGTTTTATCAAAATTGTTGTTAGTGTTAACATGAAATTATTTCATATAAGCATATTTCTACTATACGCTGATGTTGCTAACTTAATGCTACGCAGCAAATTTACCTATTTGGTTGTATACAAACACCGTTTGGATGAACCCCATGTTAAGAATAATTATCTAAATATGTAAATATAATGCAACTACTCGTATAAACGAGGTTAAAATATAATAATTCAAATTAGGCAGCACTAAAATATAAAAGCAAAAATAAAAAAAGGGAAAAAACACACTGGCGTAAAAACGTTGAGATTGTAAGACGTGTATTAAGTAGAGAGTGACTAAAAATAAAATAAAAACTAAACTTGCGATAACCTGAACAGGTTATGGGCCCAGGACAATTTACAAATTTAAACAAGAGATATCAATATAAAAGTAAAACAAGTGTGAAATCATAAAAAAAAGAAAAAAGGAGAGTGAAATAATCTCATCGAAAAGATGGCGGACATTCTAGAAGAAACGAAATTGAAAAACTCAAGGACAATAAAACTTTCCAGATTTGGAAATTCCAAGTGACAATTTTATTTAAAGCCCATGATCTAATCAATGTGGCTAGTGGAAAATTAAAACTAGAAGAGTGTCAAAAACCTGAGGAAATAGTTGCGTGGAATAAAAAGGATGCACGTGTACAGAAAATAATTGTAACAACGATAGAAAAAAAACTATTAATGCGCATAATAAACTGTGAAAACTCGAGCGAAATGTTTAACAAACTAATTTCATTGTTTCAAAAAAATACGGATCAGGAAAAATGTAATCTGTTACAGCAGTTCTTTAGTTACAAGTAAGATAAGGAATGTGATATTTCAACAAACATCAATAAATTAGAAAATATGACTTAACAATTTGAAGCAACCAATAGATGACAATGTGATAATGTCCAAAATTCTCGCCATATTACCTGATAGTTATAAACATTTTAGTACCGCATGGGAGTCTACAATGTTAATAGAAAAAACGTTAAACATACTGACAACCAGGTTGTTATCTGAAGAGTCCAGGAATAAAATAATCGAGTGTGAAGGTTCAGTTGCATTTAATCCATCAGAAAAAAAATGTTATACATGCAACAACAAAGGACATATAAGTCGTTATTGTCCAAAAAATAAAACACTGACAAATTAAGGGAAAATGTTTTAGATGTAACAGTTATGGGCATTATGCCAAATCGTGTATGAAAAAGACTATAACTCAAAACTACAATTGCAACGTTTTTAAGAAAAATAACCACAATGAAGAAAATTGCTATTTTCGTAAAAACAAGGAATCAAAAATACCGTCGAGCGGAAAAGTTGTGTTTCTAGCGCCGAAAAATGAAATATCTAGTAAAGATAATTTTGTTGTGGATTCAGGCTGCTCTTCACACAAGACAAACAATGCTGATTTGTTGAGGGAAATGAAAATCCAGAAGTTTAGTATTGCAGTTGCCAAGAAAGGCGAATCAATAGAATCTTTGGGTGTGAGAAAACTTGAAAGCGAAAATCTAGTATTTAATGACGTTTTGTATACTCCTAGCCTGTCCAAAAATCTACTCTCAGTCAACGCTATAACTGAAAAAGGAGAAGTACGGTTTACAAAAAATGCGGTTATTATTACTAAAGACGACGAGCTTGTGCGGTTAATCTGAATAAAAAAAATCAACAAGCAGCATTAGTCACTGAAAAGAAATCGAAGGCGATGGAATGGCATCGCAAACTAGGTCATCTTAGCATTAAAAGTATGAAACAGCTCATTAAACTAACCGAAGGATTAAACATCGAAAAAGAAGATTTAGATGTGTTAGATTCAATCTGCGAAGTGTGCATAAAAGCAAAACAAACGAGACAGCCGTTTAAAACAGAAAGATTAAGAGACAAAAGACCTTTACAAATAATACATACGGATCTTTGTGGACCCATAGAACCAAAAACGTGGAATGATAAATCGTTCTTTCTAACATTTCTCGATGATTACACTCATTACAGTATGGTGTATCTTCTAAAAAGTAAAAGTGAAGTGTTCGAATATATGAAGGAATATGTAAATGAAGTGGAAGCGTTTATGAATCTAAAGACTTCAAAAATAAGATGTGATAATGGAGGAGAGTACATTCAGAGTGGCTTAAAAACATAAAAAAGGGTGAGGTATAGTGCTTGACTATGCTATCAGTCATACTCCTCAGCTAAATAGGAAAGCGGAATGTCTCAATAGAACACTAATGGATTATAAATCAAGAGCAATGATTTTCTATTCGAAACTAAGTAAGGACTTTTGGGGAGAAGCAATTCGTACTTCAACGTACTTATTATATCGAAGTCCAACAGAAGCAACGAATCGTACGCCTGTTGAAAAATAGACAAACAGAAAACCTGATCTATCGAAACTGCAATTTTTTTGGAAATCACGCATTTACAAAAAACCTAGGATACCTAAAGAAATTGGACAGTCGAAGTAGTAAACTAATATTTATAGGTTATGGATTAAACGGTTATCGATTGTGGGATCCCGTAAAACAACGGATAATAATGTCAAGGAATGTAATATGCACCGATAAAGTCGAGAACGAATTTTCGGAGAAAGGAATTACCATGAGTTATTGAAGAATATACAAATATAGAACAAATATAGAACACGAACAACAAAGCGAATCAATTTCGGTTCCTGAGGAATGAGATCGATACGAACAAAAAATGGTGGAAGAATCGCAAAAGAGGATAAACAAACTACCACAGCGGTTGAATGACTATGTCTTGCAGACCTATGAAGAAGCAATGGCTGGAGAAAAAAGTGAAAAATGGAAAGATGTAATAGAAGAGGAGAAAGCATCGCTAGAACAAAATGAAACGTGGGATTATGTGTTAGGTCGAAAGCTGGAAACAATAAGATACTCTCAAATCGATGGATATTTAAAATTAAGGACAAAGGTAGATACAAAGTGAGATTAGTAGTAAGGGGCTGTGAACAGGAACATGGTATAGACTACCAGGAAACTTTTAGCCCTGTCGTGAATGCTTGTTCGATTCGAATACTTTTTGCAATAGCAATTAAAAGAAGCTATACTATTAAATTTTAGACATAAAAACTGCATTTCTCTATGGAGAAAAAGATGATGATGTGTATGCCAATTACGAAAGGCACTATATGGACTAAAACAATCACCATTAAAGTGGAACAAATGATCAACAAATTTCTTAAAATCTAAGGGATTGTCGCCAATTAAAACAGAACAATGTATTTTTAAAAATGAAATCGGTACTATGTTTCTGAGAATTTACGTTGATGATAGTATTATCATCGGTGAAAACGAAAAGAAATTAAAAAGTTTATTTTTCCATCTAAATGAGGAATTTCAACTGGAAACCTGTGAATATCTAGGAATAAAAATACCAAAACATGAGAAAAAGTTGGTGTTAACTCAGGAAAATTATATAAATTCAATTCTAATGAAGTTTAATATGGATCAATTGAAACCAGCATCAGCACCAATAACGAGCCAGGGTAAAGACATCGAAACAGAGGTAGTTAAAATCAAATTCCCGTATAGAGAAGCAATTGGAAGATTACTCTATCTATCTAATAAAACATGACCCGATATAGCTTATGCAGTGAGCTATGCAAGAAGGCACATGGAACAACCAACGAAGCAAGACATGTTAGATATAAGTAAAAATAATATTCAGATACCTAAACTCTACGAGAAAAGTAGGTATACGTTTTTCAGCAGACGAATAGTCAGATATGCTAGAGGCATTTTGTGACTCAGACTACGCAGGGGACTTGGAATCTAGAAAAAGTACAACAGGATTTGTGGTAAAATACTGTGGTGGACCAATCTCTTGGTGTTTCAGAAAACAACCAATAGTCGCTTTGTCCAGTACTGAGGCGGAGTAAATTGCAGCTGCAGACTGCACAAAAGGACTGTTTCAGAAAACAACCAATAGTCGCTTTGTCCAGTACTGAGGCGGAGTAAATTGCAGCTGCAGACTGCACAAAAGGACTTATTTATCTAAAGGCACTTATGGAAGAACTGACGCTAAAGAAAGTAAAAATGAAACTAAATATTTACAATCAAAGTGCTATAAAACTTATTAAAAATGACCAACTTAATCTCAGAAGCAAACATATAGTTGTGAGATATCATTTTATAATTGATACTGTCTGAATGTATAATTGTTTTAAACTAAACAGTCCAACTGAAAATCAAACAGCTTATATATTCACAAAACCATTAGATGTCGTGAAATTCAAGTTTCATAAAGATACACTAGTATAAAAAGTTTAATTAATGTTTTTTTATATACATATTTTGAAATTAGGAGAAAGTGTTAAGAATAATTATCTAAATATGTATAATGCAACTACTCGTATAAACGAGGTTTATATATAATAACTCAAATTAGGCAACACTAAAATATAAATGCAAAAATAAAAAAAGGGGAAAAACACACTGACATTAAAAACGTTGAGATTGTAAGACGTGTATAAAGTAGAGAGTGATTAAAAATAAAATAAAAAACTGAACTTGCGATACTTGTTTAATTTGATCGATTTATTTAACCTACCCTATCTTTTTTCAGTAGAAAAAAAGTACTTTTTTCACTTGCACCACATCTGGAAGTAATTCCACGTTTGCTGGGTGATGAACTCACGTTTGCTGGGTAGACGATTGTGTACATTTTTTTATAAATCCCTTTTGGCACAGCGTTACGGTTACGTACAGTTTACGAAGACTGCAGTATTCAACTATTCGTAAACGTTACACTAAAACAGTACACTTTATGTTATGTAAATGAAACATTTGTCATGAGAGAATTGAAACTAATTTACGAAAACCTTTATACATGTATTCGTATAAATAAAAGTCTTCGTAATGTATACGTAAAAGCGTAACATTTACGACTCGCTTACGCGTTACAATTATGTACCATCTAGGCTTAGTTTTTACGTACACACAAAACCCTCTTTACTACAAGCCGTATTAATCGCATACTCATGCTATTTAATCATATACACATGAGAATGTATTGCAAGTAAAAAACGTGTCGATATATGATTTAGAATATAATGTAAAATAAAATAAACATTTCCATACTTTAAAACAAAAACAAAAGAGAGTAAAAATTGTCAAAAAAAAATTTAAAAGGCAAAATTGATGTTATCTCTTTCCTAAACAAAACACAAATAACAAAAAAAGAGACGAAAAAATTCTCAATTATCCATACACATTAAATAGTGTGCGTAACTTAGAGATAAAAATGTTAAATAGTGGTAGTAGAAATGAGAAAATTATACATTTTTTGGTATGGATTTTCATAGCACCAATACACTCAATTGTGTATATAGGTTTTGTTTAACTGTGTCAACGAAAGTTACAAGACGGCTTGTATAATAGAGAGGGTTTTGCGTACACATAATAAAAAAATTAGCTTTTTAAATAAAAAATCTTTTATTGTTATTGGATTTAATCTATTTATATACAATATTAAATCTAAATTTTCTAAACTAAGTAAAATAAACTCAGCATTTTAAATTAGATCCTTTTATTTTACATTGTAAAATAAATGGATATATGTAATTTAAAACGCTGTGATTGTTTCCCTTAATTTAGAAAATGAATATTTAATATTGTATATAAATAGATTAAATTCAATAACAATAAAATACTTTTTATTTAAAAAGCTAATTTTTCCATTATTGAAATTAATAAAATTAAATGTGTACGTAAAAATTACGCCGTACGATGGCTGTAAATGTTACGCTTTTACATAAACATTACGAAGACTTTTATTTTAATAACCGGTCGTTATTTACACGAATACATATATAAAGGTGTTCGTAAATTAGTTTCACTTCTCTCATGACAAATGTTTCATTTACGTAACATAAAGTGTACTGTTTTAGTGTAACGTTTACGAATAGTTTAGTATTGCAAAGTCTTCGTAAACTGTACGTAAACGTAACGCCGTGCCAAAAGGGCAGGTCAGTGCCCTGCGACCAAATAGTTTCCGCTAGACCAATATATTTAATTTATAAAATTTTTGTTTTGTTATTGTTTAAATTGTAAATATTAAATAGTAAAGATCATAGAAACACCTATAATTGTTTAACCATTATAAAGCATTCATTTATAAAGCATATAAACCATTCCTGTATATTCTGCTTTAAATACAGAGAGTGATTTTCTATTTCCCTGTAAAATCCGATTTTACTTTAACCTAAAATATTTATATTAGGTTTATACAATGAGCGACATTGCGAATCAAATTGATTTATCTGGGGATGGCGGTGTTCTTAAATTGATTACATGTGAAGGTGTCGGCGTTGAAACACCTTCAAATGGTTGCAAAGTCACGTTACATTACACCGGTCGTTATTTAGACGGAACTAAATTCGATTCTAGTTTCGACCGCAGTGAGCCATTTGAATTCAGTTTGGGTAAGAGACAGGTTATTAAGGCTTTCGACATGGGTGTTGCTACTATGAAAAAAGGTGAAAAATGCATTATTACATGTTCACCTGAATATGCATATCGCAAAAACAGAATATCACCGAATATAAAACCGAATTCTACGTTGGTATTCGAGGTGAGTTTTCGACCTTCTTGCAGAATGCCATAAATTAATCTTAATATCAGTTGTAAAATTCCAAATATTCGAGATCAAAATGATTTTTCCCATTGCCATGAGCGATTTAAAAACCTAGAAAAAAGTTTGCTACTTATAATTTTTTTTTTACACAAAGAAATTTATAAATCTTATGCTGTATTTAGAAATTGACTTTCCAGGTTTGGCATGGTAAATTCACTTTTTTTTTATTCATTCCAGTTAGAAATGCTTAGTTGGAAGGGTGAAGATATAAGTCCTGATTCTGATGGTTCTATAGAAAAATTTATTCTTAAAGCGAGCGAGCGACAAAATTCAAAGACTCCAAACAATGGAGCTGCAGTAAAGGTTCATATTAAAGGCTTATTAGAATCAAAAGTATTTGATGAACGTGATGTAGAATTTAATTTAGGCGAAGGATCTGATGTTGGTATCGTGAGTGGGGTAGAACGAACGATTGGAAAAATGCGTCATGGTGAAAGGTCTCGAGTCATTATTAAACCGCAACATGCATTTGGGTCGACATATAATGAACATTTTAATATACCACCGAATTCAGTTGTCGAATATGAAATCACTCTTCATAAATTTGAACGTGAACCTGATATGTGGAAATTAAATAACGAAGAAAGTGTCGAGCAAGCAAAAATATTTAAGGATAGGGGTACAAAATATTTATTAGACAATAAACTTGCCTTAGCACTTATAATGTATGATAAAAGTAATTCCTATTTAAAGCATTGTAATGAGGAAGATTCGAAACAATTTAAAATCGCAGTAAATTTAAATATTTCGTTAGTTTATCAGAGGCAACACGATTTTTACAAAGCTAAAACCGCGGTAAGTATTAAAAATGACTATTGCCACTAGTCTTGGTCGGATTCAGCACAAACTAACCATATATATATTTTTTTTTAGTGCGATAGTGTTTTAAAATTAGATAGTGCTAACATTAAGGCACTGTTTCGTCGTGGGCAAAGTTATTTATCACTTGGTGAAGTAAATAACGCACTTACAGATTTTCAAGCTGTAAATAAGTTGGATCCACAAAATAAAGCTGCAATTAACCAAATAGCCATTTGCAACCAAAAAATTAAAGAATTAAATGAAAAAGAAAAGAAAATCTATTCAAAAATGTTTGAAAAATTTGCAAGCACTGATAAACAGGTACAAGAGAACGCTTTTAGATAATTTATTGTTTAATATTTAGAAAAGATTGTGTGTGTGTGTGTGATTGGATAACGAATACGAGCTTTTATTGTATCTTCTATAAATGTAACAACTTCCCCTTCAATTTTAATAGAAAGAGGATGAAGAACGTAGCCAAGAACCTGATGTGCTTTCATTGTGTGGCGAGTGGACACCCGAAGAGCAACAAATACAACAGGAATACGATGAAAAGGAGGCTGAATATCAAAAGCAAAAACACAACATTATTATGCTAAATGAAGGAACTAATTAAAAAGTATAAAATCAGTTTAAGCTTTTAATAAAATTAACTATGCAGTTTTATTTATTGAACATTACAGTCTATATTACAAGCTCTACTGATTACTAATGTCTAAAATTATTAGTTTGATTTTATTGAGTGTCTACTACACGGCAGAGTAGTAATGCTACCAAAATTAAAATAATATAATGGACCCCAAATTTTGTTAGCATCGACATTCGTATCATGGCGCAATACATTCATTCATAAAAGTATGACCAAATGGTTCATAAGTTGTTTTTTATATATTACAACGTATATACTGGAGGTGCAACCCAGGTTATCTTTTCACCATGTAAAGAGTCGATTTATCTCAGCTCGGCCTAGCAAATTTGTAGAGTCGAGTCGAGTTACAACAACAAAAATATGTACAGTAAATTTCTCTCTTAAAATATGATTAGAACAAAAAGCGAAGTTTTAATTTATTAGAGGTATTGATGGAGTTACCACAGAATACTTTTGTAAAATAAATATTTATAATTTTAAAGGATCAGTTCAAATATATTTCGAAATATTATATTACTTATCACACAGTTTACTTATCAACAAAATGTTACTTTAGTAAACTAAATTTTAAAATCTTAATCATACACAGTAAATTTCCTAATTATGTTAATATTTAGATTAGATTTTATATAATATTTATATATATATATAACACATTTTAAATAATTTTAGCTTAAATTTATTATTAAGTACTTAACAAATATATATTTTGAAGGAATCTACATAGTAGGATTTGTTGGTGAACTGTGTGACTCTTCTTTTAATGAACTGCATGCGTTTTCGGAACCTGTGCAATCTGCGTGATTTGCATTTTCATGGGAATGCGACAATTTCTTTTTACGTTTTTCTACATGGCCTGAACAGTGTTCACAGTCGTCCTCGCTTTCAGATGAGCTTTCGCCAAATTCAAGCGGTTTGTGATAGACACAACAACCTATAATAATAAAGATAACGTCTTATCTCTTAGTTAAGTTGAAGGACAAATAACATTAAATATTATTATACATACAAAATTGTTTATTTTGTATGTAGAATTCATTAAAATTAAAATTACCTAGTTTCATAAAAAATTGATTACATTGAACTTACATTTTGATTTCTTTTTATTCAACTCTTCGTTATCAATTGTCTCTGAGGTCCAAGAAATTTTTCGGCCTGATTTTGGCTTCTGTAATCGTAATCGTAAAACGGGTGCCTAATGACAAAAGTAAAGTAAAATACTTTAATGTATTTGATAGTATTATTTTTATTAAATTAAATGGATTTTACAAAATTATTGTATAATTTTCTTATTCGTTAAATGAGTTATGTAACTATCGTCGTAACCTAAAATATCTTTAAGTACTTCATATGTGTGCTGGCCTAGAGTTGGGGGTGCGGTGCGAGCAGTGTTTTTGGCAAAACTAAACTCAACTGGAGGACCGACCACTTTAACCGTACCAGCCACTGGATGATTTAGCGTCTTTACAAGACCTATCTCTTTAATGTGCGGATCATTAAATGTTTCAGCTATGGAATTGACGGGACCTACTGGAACTGGTGCTTTTTCAAATTTGGCCATCCAATATTCATTAGTTTTATTTATAAATATGTCCGAGAGTAATTTAATTAGAACTTCACGATTTTTTACTCGTACTGCATTATTTTTGTACAATGGATCATTAAAAACTTCAGGAATATTTAAAACTCCACATAGGTATTTAAATTGGTCATCACTTCCCGCACCTATTGTTAAATATCCAGATTTTGTCCTAAACGATTGGTAAGGAACAATACTTTCATGAGCCGTACCCCAACGTTTAGATTCAACTCCAGCATTTATATAATTAGCCCCTACATTGATTAAAGTCGCTAATTGCGTTGAAAATAAATTTGCGTCAATTTTTTGCCCTTGACCTGTTTTAGCACGTTGAATGAGTGCAGATAATATTGCACCATGCGCATACAGTCCAGTTGCAATATCGGTCATTGCTACCCCCACTTTAACCGGTGGTCCATTTTGTTCACCCGTTACGTGTATTAGACCACCCATTGAAGCAGCAATAACATCGTAACCCGGCTTTTCTCGATATAATCCTCGTGATCCATATCCGGTAATCGAACAATAGATAATATGAGGAGAAATATTTTTTATATCGTCATAACCCAAATCAAGACTATCGAGTTTACCGGGAACATAGTTCTCAACTAGAACATCACATTTTTTACTTAAATCATAGATTACATCACGACCTAGCTTTAGATCGATGCAAACACTTCGTTTATTCCGATTGACGGATGTAAAATATACCGAATCGGTCGAGTTATTTAAGAACGGCGGTCCCCATTTTCGTGCTTCATCACCTCCAATTGGTTTTTCTATTTTAATAACATCTGCTCCCATATCACCTAGAACCATTGTACAATATGGACCAGCAATTATTCGACTTAAATCTAAAACACGAATTCCACTTAAAGGATATTGCATATCCAAAATATTTTCTTCCTTCAAATTTCTTGCACCAGATGAAAAAAACTTTACGTTATTTTTTGCAAAACGTAAAAGTTTCATTTTGTTGTGTTTAAAGATTAAACCACTACTGTTCGTATATTATTAGCTATTAAGCATTAAACCAAAACACATTTTAATCTTAAAATATAAAACAACAACTACCTGTGTAGTGGCACCACAATCAGTCCCATCCGTAGTTTCTGTAATAATTTCAGTTTGTGTTTGTAATCCAGACGTTTCGATAAATCGTGGTGCAGTCGGTGATCGATCCATGATTATTTAATTTTAAACTATTATTATCTATTATTTACTTTCTTTTTGAATACGTACAATCACAACTTTAAATATTTGACGTTTTGCAAAGACATAATATAATATATGTGCAACAAAATTAAAAATTTTCACTAGTTATCTTTGTCAAACATATGAATGGCAAATGGTTTGAAGGTGATGTTCGGTTCACACTGTAGGCGCTTTCGATTGACATGAATAAACAAAATTAACTAAAGTGATTTGACTGTTCGATTCGGACCTGTCAATTCAGTTAAAAAAATTGAGCAACTGAATTAACTGAATGGGTATTTTGCTCGTACCCTTTTGGCACGGCGTTACGTTTACGTACAGTTTACGAAGACTGCAAATCTAAACTATTCGTAAACGTTACACTAAAACAGTACACTTTATGTTACGTAAATGAAATATTTGTCATGAGAGAATTGAAACTAATTTACGAACACCTTTATGTATTCGTGTAATTAAAAGTCTTCGTAATGTTTACGTAAAATCGTAACATTTACGACTCGCTTATGCGTTACAATTATGTACCATCTTGGCGTAATTTTTACGTACACATTTAATTTTATTAATTTCAATAATGAAAAAATTAACTTTTTAAATAAAAAGTCTTTTATTGTTAATGAGCTTAATATATTTATTTACAATATTAAATCTAAATTTTTTAAGCTAACGGAAAAAACTTCGTTTCAAATTGGAATCCTTTTATTTTACATTGTAAAACAAGAAAATATCCAGAGTACAGAATGACACCTAAAAATATTAAAAGGATTAGAAAACATATAAGACAATAAATAATAAATATTGTCGCTTACCTAACACATAATATGAAGAAGCAATGACATTTTTTTTAATTTCTAAGAGTAAAAATCTATATGACAATAAAATTATTAAAAATAATTTCCAAACTAAAATATCGCGCATGGATGGTTTAACTTGAATGGAATTAAATGCAAAATGGCTGATCGCTCGATCATAAACGAATTACAAAATATGTAATACGAATATATTCTGTATAGTATAAAAAATAAAAATGTATATGTGGTAGTGTGTTATAAAAAAACTGTACATCTTTTGGAGTAGCCTTCCCCGATGGTTGACAGAAATGTTTTCGTTTAGTTTTCAAAAGTGTTCAATAATCCTTTAAGGGTGATATTTTATTGACTTGATGGCTGCTTCCAATAATTCTCCGAAGTGTGGAGAAGATGGTAGTATAAAATGCCATTTGACTCTGATGTCAGCTGACATACGTTTAAGCTCAGGGTTTCGTATTGCGTTTGTCCTTATTCAGGTGTGTTTCGACTCCTATATATCCTTTGTATGACTTATTTCCTCGTTCTTTCGAAACTTTTACTGAGATGGGCTCAGCGTAGTCTTCTCAGTTGTAGTTTTAGCAGACCCATCGAAAACTACCCTTAATCTTGTTATTGTACTCAATTCCTTTAGAACTGCATGCGATGTGGAAGATAATAGTAACCAGCTTCGTTAGTTACATCAGCAACCTTCATGTGTCCTAAAGCGATATATTTATCCATAATCTTTTTGTATTGTTTTGATTTTTAGTGAGTCGTTTTACTACTTGTAACAGATGTGCCATTGCGTTTTTTTTAGCATCCTAATGGTTTGGCTGAACACAAGTCAATATCAAAAGGAATTTAGACTGCGGCCATTTTTGAGACGCCCGTGACTGGTTGCGAACATCTGTCCAAATTCTATAGTTCTTGTTTGATCAATGTTCGTTTATCAGGAACCTCTTCCATTTCCTAGAAGGTTTTCAATTGAGTATGTAAGTCAACTGTCAGATAAGGATTTTACTATATCATTCATTAACATTTCTCCATAATAATCTGCACCCAATAATAAGTCAATTAGACCAAGAGTATATAAAATAATGGATCAGCCCTTAGGAGATTTCTAGCATATGCCCATTTCCAAGGATTTTGAATATGTTCTGGCATAACTCGCGTTATGTTTTTGAATACTTCTTTCAAAAGGAAACCTTTCAGATGGTGAGTTTCCCAGTCTAACTTCTTTGTTAAATTCTTATTTGAACGATAAAATTACAATGATAGATTTGAATTGTATGCGGTTGCTCTGCATGCAGTACATATAACAAGTAGATACATTTAGAAATCAACCTCAGCATCTTTTACTTGACACAGGCAGTAGTTAAATATAAACACGTTTGTTATAATATCAACGATAGAAAACTGGATCCTACAAAAATATACGGAGTTGGAAGCAGTTTATACAACCTTTCAGATAGATGTACTCATTTTATAACAATTTGGAAAATTAATGGATTCTATATCGAGACCCGAAGTTAGAATAGTAATTAGTGACTTTATTGCTATTGTTATTTTATCTATAGTATTATGCATTTTTCTTGAATGCTTTTTTTGTCGAATTCATTGAGTCCGAGTCATGGAGGAAGTACAAGGACTGCTAGCTTGCTCAGAAATACTCACAGTGCGTCTGCATCGTTTACGACTCAGATTTAAAATGACAGCGAATCAGCTGCCATTATCACGACGATTTAAATTGGAGTTTTGGCCATCTATATATGCGAGAAACTGATTTTCGACTTTTAAAGACTGGACTCAATTTATTGGCTGAACTATATTTCACCAAATGACACAGGAAATAATTGGAAAAAAATTCTACAAACCACAACATCTCAGAGACTCAGTTCTCATTTTAATTGTTAGAACTGTTTAGTAATGTAATTGATGTGATTATGTACTTAAATAAACAGAAATATAATCCGATTAAAAAAGACAAGCGTCCATACACGGTATTTATTTTAGAGAATAAGTTTAAGTACAAGAAGGAAATAGAACGCCACAAGCGGCTAGTTTTAAAATCAAAACAAAATAAAGGCTCTCTCACACTTAATAACTCAACACCTCCACTAGAGCCTTATTTTCCAGCACTCAACTCTTTACAAGATTTATTTCCATTGAACAGAACCTGTGTTTTCTGCTGTCCCGGTGACAGCACAAAGGCTGTAACCGGGTCAGCAGTTTGGTAAGGCTGTCTGCTAACTTATTGTTTGTGTTGACGAAAACAAATTTAACCACCTTGTGATTAATCTTCTCGCGCAGAAAATGATGACGTACATCTATAGGCTTTGTTCTGGGTGAAAAAGCAGTCTTCTCCGTTATTTGGATCGCTCCTTTGTTGTCGCAGTGATGGTTGAACATTTATTTTCACCTAGCAACTCCTGACATATACCCCGCCACCAAATAGCCTCTTGGATTGCCAAAGATGTAGCCATGTATTCGGACTTTGTTGTAGACAAAGCAACTGTTGGTTGCTTCTTTGACGCCCATGCAATTGCTTTACCTTGCAGTTTGAATACATAGCCTGTTGTTGAACGTCGATCTACTGAATCACTTGCCCAATCTGAATCGCAATAACCTTACACTACTTCATTTCCATTTTTTGAATAAGTCAGTTTCATCTCGATTGTATCTTTCAAATATCGCATGATCCGCTTTGCTGCCAACCAATGAGCAATGCCTGTATTGTTATTAAATCTGCTGACAGCTCCTACTGCGAACTGTATATCTGGTCGTGATACTTGGGCAGCAAACAACAAGCTCCCTATTGCTTCTTGATATGGCACATCCTTCATGGATTCACGATCTGACTCATTCTTCAGCGACATTTCTGAATTAAGTTTCTGATTTGGATCAGCTAGAACACTTACACTATTACAATCGGCCATTTGGAAACGTTCTAGTATATTTTGAATATACACATTTAGCTTCGCCAATGTCCTTCATTTTAAATTGCTTTTGAAGACACAACTTCAATTCAGCTTTCAAAACTTTGTCGTTGGAAAAAATGAGCAAGTCGTCAACATATACTGCGACACAATCAACATCTTACTACCATCCATTAAATAGTAAATGCATGCATCGTAATTTGAGCATTTCATGCCAAAAATTTTCAAGGCAGTGTCCAAATGCTGATTTCATACACGACTGGACAGCTTGAGTCCGCACAACGACTTCTTCAAACAACAAACACGTTGACTTCCATCTCTAAACTTTTCAGGTTGAATCATATAGATTTTATCGCTTAAATCGCCAAGAAGAAACGCTGTAATCGCATCCATCTGATCGATCTCTGAATCGTATCTCACAGCTACCGCAATCAAAAAACGTATCGACGAGTAGCGAACTACGAGCGAGAATGTCTCCTCATAGTCAATGCCCTTACGCTGAGCACAGCCCTTCACTACCAAACGAGCCTTGTACTGATCTACCACTCCTTTTCTAGTACTCTGGAAGCCCGAGATTTGCTGTCCTTGAACGGAAGGCGAGTCCCCTTTATACAAGTTTTACACTTGTCCTGTTGACCTCCGACAAAACTCATCCCGTCCACAAATCCATTTCGTAATCTCATCAAGCTATCGTGACCCACATGTCCTAGACGTCGATGCCATAATTCCCATGAATTCTCAACTTTTACCCTCAAACATGTTTCACTCGTGTGTGTTACTTTGAACATCCCTGCATTTACTTTTGCCTCAATCAGTAATTTCTTGTTTTTGTCAAAAACTTTGCAATCATGTGCACTAAACTTAACAATCAAACCTTTGCCTACTAACTGACAATAAGTTTGTGCAAAGTCCTGGCACGTATAGAACATCATGAACTCTAGTATTTACTATACGATTATTCACCCGTAGCTGGAGTAAAACATTGCCTTCAATTTTGATTAATTTGCAATCGTAACCTCCCCTGATTCTGGCACTGGTTTGAGATTTTCCATCCAAAGTTGTTCACATGTCATGTGTGCAGAGGCACCAGAGTCTATATACCACTTATTCGATTTAATATTGCATGCCGTCAAACACGAAAAAACTGACGAATGATTAGCCATCTTCGTATTCGGACATTTGTTTTTGAAGTGTCCAACTACGCCACATCCCAAACATTTCCCGTCCTTTACTTGTTTCTTCTTCTTCTTAAAATTGTTTGACTTTGCTGGCTGCACGTACATGGCTGATGCAGAGACAGAGCCCTCAACTGTATCATCCCAACGAATTTCTTGAAGTAGTTTGGTTTTTATTCGTCAGCCGAAATTTTTGTGCTAGAATTTTCTATCGCCATAATCATGGGCTTGTACACGTCGCTTAATCCGGCCAATAACAATGTGCCAATCCACTCATCGTCTATTTCCATGCCGGCACCTTTTAACTTGTGGGCGGTCATAATAATTTTGTTAACGAAAAATTCAATCATAGCGCAATCCATTAGTCTTGTTTAAACTAGTTCACGTAATAATGCTACATGACGAAGTAGACCGGAATCTTCAAACGCCACTTTCAGACTGTCCCGAACATCCTTCGCCGTATTTGCTTTTTGAATATGTGAAAAAGTCACACTATCCACTCATAAAACAATCTACGCCTTGGCTTTTGAATCTTCAATTTTTTTTTCTGGATTACTTTCCTTGCATGTGCCTTCAATATGACACCAAAGGTCATTCATTTGAAGATATGCTTGTGTAGCAAATTTCCATGTCTCATAGTTATCTCTTCCACGCAATTTCTCTATGGACGCTAATGTTGCCGCCATTTTTTTAAATTTTTTTTTTAAATTTTTTACACAAAAAAAATAATTACGCTAAACTCGTTAACCACGAAATTTAACAAATTGAACCTCTTTTTTGTATTATTTAAGTGGGTCTGGGCCCATAACATGATGTGATTATGTACTTAAAGAAACAGAAATATAATCCGAATAAAAAAGACAAGCGTCCATACACGGTATTTATTTTAGAGAATAAGTTTAAGTACAAGAAGGAAATAGAACGCCACAAGCGGCTAGTATTAATATCAAAACAAAATAAAGGCTGTCTCACACTTAATAACTCAACAGTAATAGCCATATGACTACTCTCGTCGTATATTATACATATTATTCGTATTTGGCAGTAAAAATTGAATTAGCAAAAAACTGGGTCATTTTTTGAATAAATTATTTCCAAACGTTTAGTTTTTTAGGCAAAACACGTTTTCGAGTGAAGATCATAAGCAGCTCTAGCATTAAAGTCACAAACCACTATTCAGACGTTGTGCTCCGGGATGGATCCCATCAGATCATTGTTGTAAAATATGGTTTTATCTGTGGGTTGGCTTACATCAGTGGGCGCACGAACACAAACGATTGACAAGTTGGCTAGTCGGAAGCGTAAAATCTTTTACGATGCATGGGAGTGCTTCCCAACCACAGGAATCTTTCGTGCTATAACAGAGTGAAACTTGATTGACTAAAATCGCTTCGGGAGTACTAGTCTATGTCTTCACCTAAACAGCCTTCATTGTACTGATTGGTTCATGTAGGGCGTAAACTAAAATTATTGACAGATTAGCTTAGCGGATCTAGAAAAATTCAACATCAGGAACCTTTTTGCTCAGAAAAAAACCACAACATTAAGTAAAAAGTCTTCGTGTAAAATTTTTTATCTTTAATTAATTATAATTTCAACAATTTTCCAATATAAGCACTAATTTCAGTTCGTGCCTTTTTCAAATTTTCGATATCAGTATCTTTTGGCTCGTACATATTGGCACAATGTGCTGTTCCGGTGATAAAAATTGTTGGTGTATTCGGATTGGTCGAGTTCACCAGTCCTAGAGCATGCCACGGATCAATAGACCCATGAACAAATAAAACGTTAGTTGTCGATGGATTTAATGCACCATACATCATATTAGTCCGGGTGATCGAGTAGTCGAGAAGATCTGCGTTAAAACGTGGTCCAAAAATATCTGAACACTGCCGCACAAAATAGTTTAATGGAAATCGATCACCAAAAAGTTGATCATCAGCATCCGACGTTTGATAAAAACCAAATTCGGTACACGTTTGATATGTCCATTGACGACCACCTTCTGCGGCCGAACTTTTTAACGAAACATTTTGCAACTCTTTAATTTGAACATCGTATTTATAGATTAAACAGGTTACATTAGTTTTTGTTAGAACAAAATTACTAGCAGCTCCTAATCGATTTACTGGTGGCCCAATCGTCTGGTTTACCAATATACTACACACATCATCGATGGTTACGACCGCATGGGGACTATTATCCTTATTGTATTGTACAACTCCGGCAAAATTACTAGCGATAGCTTCATAAAATCCCGCAATATCGTCCATATTATCGATTGATTTTTCAATTGGGCTGCACAATTGAAATTTTTCATCTAAACTTTTTTGACCAATCATGTGCCGTAACAAAACTTCAATTTGTGCAATACCCTTTCGCAATCCAGTCACACAGTCTTGAGAATATGTGGCCAGTGAATCTTCGACTACTTTAAAATATTCGATAAAATTAGCTTTGGCTAGTAAAGGTCCACTTGAGCTGATCGAACCGTGTACTAGATGGGGATATTTTTCACGCAGCCATGCGGCTAACGAGCCTGGATATGATCCTCCAAATGAAATCCATTTGGTACTTTCTAAAGGAAGCTTATATTTTATGTTCATTTCTTTGATGAAATTTGCCAAATCAGCTAATGCCTGTTCGGAACTTAAAAAAACTAGATTCTGCGTCGATAGATCTGACGTTGGAAAACTTTTACCATAGTACCGATGTTCTAATTGAAAACAAAGTGCATTATACTTTTGTGCATATTTTATCCATGCACCTTGAACCATCCATTTGGGTTTGGCCTCACCCTCGCCTCCAATCATTAGAAATATGGGTCCATTTGGTTTATAAAACGTGTCGTTTATAAAAAATCGCTGCGAAATAAAATTACAAAATTATATAACGTCGTACCTAAAAACGTAATTAAACACTTTATACCTGTTTCCACGTTTTATTATTTGTTGGATCGAAATGATCTAAAACTTGATCGAACCATTGTGCTGCAGGCAATGCAACTTCTAAAATATCTACAGTTTTACTTGGTCCACCTAAATTTCCATCATGGTGACGTCCTCTCCAAATTGTACGAACAGCCGATGCTTTGTTTACATTACTTAATATTACAGTTAATATTATAATTAATAGAGATAGTTTGTATTTCATTTTTTTTTCAAATAAAGAGGTCCTATCCGTTCAACTTTAACGATAAAAATACAATAACATGATTAAACAAAAATAGATCAACAGTACGAATGTCAAACTTTTTGGTCGAATTTGTTTTGGTCCGAACAAAACTTTTTGTCGAATTTCTTTTAGCCGAAAATATGTGACACTGTATTATCGATTTTAAGTGTAGTTCCCTATTTTAAATTTAGACGGTTGAACTTCGAAAACTACAATTAATTTAATATTTCTAAAGAATAAGTTTTATTTATAAAGCATACATTTCAACAGCACGAGGCACTAAACTTATTCTAATCGGTTTCACTTCGTATTCCTCATTATCAATGTAGTAGAAGATTTCATTGCCTTCACCGTGTATTTGTTTCGGCAACAACTCAATAGTTCGGGCCGTTAGACTTTCGGTACTTTCAACATCGTTAATTTTATTGGAATTCAATCGACTCCAACTATTGGTAATAAATCCAAAACCTTTATTTATGTTATTCAAAATTTTAACATCTAGTTTTGTTTCCGAATCGTCTCGATTTAAATTTGGAGTTCTTATCAAAAGTTCGGTTGGCGCTACGTCGAGCTCAACGGTTTTTAGACAATTTTCATTGATAATTTTCGAATAGTCAACATCAGTAATGGCATTCGGTGCGGGTTTAGATTTTGGAATAAATTTTGCCCACCACCTAGTATTCTGATGGACTTGAATTGGTGTTATAACCGGCACATAACACTGCGAGCAACCGTCACACGGTGGAGTGTATGTTAGCGAAGCATCACATTTCCATGTCAGCTTATTACTAAAGCTATTAAAGAGGAATGCAACATATTCTCGCCACGGACCTGTATACCAATATTTGTCTCGCAATTTAAATGCATCGCGAAATGCTCCCCATTGTATACTGCCCACGGCATAAACTGGTTTACCCGGTATATCGCCAGCATTTGGTAAAACTTCTATTTTCATTACATCACGTTTTTCGGTTTTTCCGCGAACTACAGCAAGCGTCGAATTGATTAGGCCTTTAACTTCGTCGACCTTACCAACTTTTCGTTTGTTCGACGGCATGAACAGTGTCCGGCCAACTGAATTTGTTCGACCAATGGGTAGCACACCGACAGGACATCTAGAGTTTTCTGATCGTCTTAATAATCCGGTTACAGCTTCTGATAATGTTCCATCACCACCCGCCACTAATATCGCATATGGTAACTGTGAAAGTTCTTCAACATATCGTCTAGCATGCCCTTCGGATTCAGTTTTTACAACATCGACTGTTAAGCCCGCTAAATGTAGAATAGGTTCACAATATTCCTGAAACTATAAAGTATACGTTATGGCAAGATCTAGAATATACAAACTAGAAGGCTTTAGTAACCTTTTCCATTCCATCCTTTTTATTAGCTGTCGGATTTAATAAAATCAAAATTTTCTTCTCCGAAACACTTAATGGTTCTGTTATATCACCATATTTCACAGCCTCTTTGCAAGACTCTCGCATTAAACCATTGATCCTGTAAAAATTGGATTAAAAACAATAAAAAATTGGACATAACCTCAAGAAATAATCGTACAAATATTTTTCATAACCATAATTAACGCCGTATGTTGCAACACCGCCAAAAAACACAGTTTTCTTCCAATTATTTCGGATTTTAGTGAATGTTTTAACAATAAATGCCATTTTTATTTAATAATATTAAAAAAAATTAATTTATTGAGGCGAGCGATTTGTGCAATTTTGACATTTTCATTTGTTGTCACATCAAATGTTCGAAACCGAGTGAAGTCGAATTTTCTATCGAAATTAGACCATTCGGAAAGAAATGTCAAATTTTGTTTTACACCATTTGCAACGAAATCGCAAATTTTGTTTTGTAGTTTGACATTAGTCGTGCGGGTTTGTTGTGAATAATTTGTATTCGCAATATATATTTTCGTTATAATATATTAATAGTTTATTGTAAATATTAAAAATAATTTAACGAATTAGAATGGAAGTATCAAAATTATCGGTTACTTTAGGTTTCGGGTAAATAGTATAAAATATTCGAATTATGAATGCTTGGTTATGGTTGTTCTTTTTTTCGTTTCAGTGGCGGGGCAGAATTATTAGCGGGAAAGGAAAAATCTAGGGTAGTGCACCTGGACAATAGTAAAAAATGTACGTTAGATTAACAATTCGGTTTGCTTATTTTTAAATTACTGTATCTATTATTTTCAAGGGCACATTCGAGAGCTACTTGTTTGGATGAAAGATAATATTATTACTGAACGACCGGAATTATTTATGCAGAACGATTCAGTGTAAGTACATGTTAAAATCTAATGTGATCGTAATGCCAAAGCATACTTTGTTTAGCGGTTTCGTATCAATCGGCATGGTGCTATTTGATCATATTCGCTTTCTATCTACATGTGTCTCCACAGTCTAGTGAAATTTTGAAACTACCATCCATCATAGGTCCATTCAACTCAAACAAAACCTAAGTCACGCGCTCGTCCTTACATTTTTACTATGTTAAATCATCCCATACTGGTTGCAATTTTGACTGAATTATATTCCTTGCGGTGCAGCGGGTGGTGAAGCCGTCAGAAATCCTAGTTGCGTTGATTCAAGCCCTCTGCGAAATATTCTTCTAAAGTTCTTGTGTACCGTTTTACGATATCATCTGATTGTGAGTGCAAAAGATATTTAATTGTGTTTTACGTGAATCACCGGTACTGCGTCTCGGCTAATCTAATTGTTGACAATGGCCACTGTCAGAATTGTTTTCTCATGATTTTGTTTGAGATACCAGCCACTTCAATCGATATTCGGTCGAATGGTACCCCGACATATGATAAACCAATATGAGTCTGATGTTGCAAAATATGAAGACTCTCATGCAGCTCTTAATTAATTTTTTTTTTTTTTATAAATCAATTTGGATTTAGAGAAAATCAATTGAGAATAAGCAGATATGTTCCAATATCTTCTTAGCTATCTTCTTCCAAGCTTTTGACAAAGTTTGGCATCAACGGCTTGAATATAAATTGCAATGAGATTTACCTTAGCAGTTCTACCTAATTCTTAAATCTTATATCGCAGTTCGATATTTCCTTGTAAAATATAACGGAGACTACTTTGAATGAAAGAACATTTCAGCAGGTATATCACAATGTAGCATGTTGGGTTCTATATCCTTTATTGCACATCTTGTATACCGGCGATTTCTCTTAACTGGTCTCCAGTAGAACTTAAATGCAATGCCGGATCCATATTCATATATCGGCTTAGATGAAAAGAGCAAGTTAAAAAGAACAAAGAAGAACTGAATATCAAAAATAAAAAACTGTATTGGCTTTCAATTCTTAACAAATTCGAATGATTCCCAAAGAAATCTATTGATGAGTTTTCGTGTCAAAGTTAACCTCTAAATCATGGCCAATGGGACTTTTTATCAAAGAATTTGAGTTTAAACAAAGAACATCTTTTTACGGCATTTCTAGACAGCTAATATTATAACATAAATAACGTCGCTTGGATTATTCGTCTTGCTCGGTAAAAGACCTCGGAAAGCGTAGTATTAAATCAAAAAAAAAAAAAAAAAAATTAAGTTGAGTTTGTCCCATTTACTACCAAAAATGTAAACAAAATGTCTTCGAAAACTTCTGCGTTCTACAACTTTGTTCTAAAATCAAATTACTTGATTTATGTAATTGGCGAATCAGTGTTAAACTCTGGCATATGCAGTACGTAATTTTTCGGATAAGACTATGTAGTCTATAGATGTGACCGTTCCGAAGCGACAAGGTCAAAATAATCTGGGGGCGGTGTTCTTATTGTGGTGCACTCAACGCTTTTTAGTTCGCGATAGATGTTGTGTGTGCCAAACATGTTGTGAAGCCATTATGGGGAATGTGTCGATAAAACTAAATCTTCCGATTTTGTACTAGTGCTTGGTGACTTCAAATTACCTGATGTTAACTGGAAATATGACAAAAGAATGAACACCATTCTTCCTTATAATATCAAATCAGACGCAGCTTGGTTTGATTTTCACTGACACCGTGCTTGGGGCAAATTTAAACGAAATCAATACTGCTAATGAACGTGGGGTATTTTTGGACCTGATTATTACCAACGAAGCTAATAGTTTTAAAGTAACCGAGTCACTAACGCCATTTGTCGTTAATGACGTTCATCACAAATCAATGGAAATCATATTTTATTTAACAGATCTTATACCGGAAAAAATAGCTTATAACCATCATTATACATACAATTTTAACAAAGCTAACAACTTAGGTTTGTAACAATACTTAGAAGAAATTAAATGGAATGATACTTTAAATTCGAAAGATATAAACGAGCAGATTTTATGACATGTTTGCCATTTTTTTCCAATCAGTCTATAGGACACAAGACACTGACGTTTAAACACGGAAATTAAACCACACCAATACCTTAATTAATCCTCCTATTATAACTGATGACAATATCTTATCTGCACTGTTAAATTTTGGTGACGGATGTGGACCGGATGACATCTTAGATTTTGAAAAGACATGCCAATAGTTTAGTATGCCCTTTGCGAATCCTCTTCAACTACTCTTTTGCAACCTGCGTGTTTCCTGATAAATGGAAATTATCGAAAATTACACCTATCTTCAAATCTGGAAAAAGAGATGATGTTGCGTGCTACAGAGGAATTTCTACAACTTCATCAATTCCAAAACTACTTGAGCTTGTTGTCTTCAAAGTTATATTGGCACGCCATTTATCAACCGCACAACATGGATTCATACCAAGTAGATCAACATCAACTAATTTAACACAATTTACTATTAAAGTCATTAATGAAGTTGAAAAACGCCACCAATTAGATGTAGTGTAGTGTACATACTTCAGCAAAGCATTTAATTGTATCTGTCCCCAGAAGGCCCTGGATAGTCTGTACACTTTTGGATTTTCACTTAGTTTTGTTGAATGGTTCACCTCATACTTATCAAATCGTGTCGAATATGTCACAATTGGCAATAAGAAATCTTAAGCAATTACAGTCACTTCTGGAGGTCCTCAACGGTCACACATTGGACCTTGGATATTTCTTGTCTTCATTGACGGCAGTACAGAGGTTATTAAAAATGCAGACATACTCATATACGCAGATGACTTCAAAATTTTCCATTAATGAAACTTGCGACGCTTACAAATTACAAGAAGATATCAATCGACTGAGTGATTGGTGTGACCGAAACTCATTAAAGCTAAATATCAACAAATGCAAAATAATTTCATTTCATAGGAAAAGAAATCCTTTAACCAATGTTTACAATATCAATAACATTGAATTTCAGAGAGTTTATGAGACTGTTGATTTGGGAGTCACATTCATCGAAAAAGTATCCTTTAACAGACATATCGACAACATCATTTGCAAAGCCAACTCAATGTTTGGTTTTGTTAAATGTGGACAGGGGAATTCAATTATGTATCAATATTATTTACGTTGTACTTTGCGTATGTAAGATCCCAACTGGAGTATGCCTCAACTGTCTGGAGTCCATACTTTTTAGTTCACACCAAGAGAATTGAAAGCATTCAGAAAAAATATCTCCTGTTTCTGTTAAAGAAAAGTACTGGATCTATGACTATGACATTCCATTTCACGAAAACGTGGCTCGTTTACCACCATTCAAGACAAGATGCCAAGGTTATGAAATTTGCACTATAAAAAATCGACAAATTCTTTTGGATGCCGCTTTTATGGGTAACGTCCTACTTTGTTATATTGACTCACTATACATCATGGCAAATATTTCAATTCAGGTTCCGGTCAGAAGACTATGTCATCATGGGTTTTTGAACATTGAACATCATTCCATTAATTACGGAGACAACAACCCTATGAACAGATTGGCCAAATCTTTCAACATTGCAGAATCGCATTTTGACTTCCACCTATCCAAGGACCGTTATAAAAAGAACCTGAGAAAGTTCTTACATATGATTCCATAAATAGACTGCTTCAAGGTTTTTGAAGAACTTCAAAAACCATTTTGATTTTTATTTTTTAATAATCTATAGTTTTATTAGATTATTTTTATTGATTTTTATATACATCATTGAATGTAATTTTAAATTTCTTTGCTGTTCTAAATTTTAAGTTTTTGTAATCATAAATGCAACACACTAAATTGACTACCTTTACAAATAAATAAATAAAATAAATAAATAAAATTGCTATTATATAGGCAAATTCAAAAACCAGTATGGACCTATGGTCCATACCAATTTGGGGTTGTACCAAAAAGATAAATCTACAAATGATACAATGTTTTCAAAACAAAGTTCTACGTGGCAAGGTCATAAGGACTTAAACATTGAAAATGTCAGCGCTATTACTAATGAAATAAGAAGACTTCAAAGGCAGAAACATTTAGAACTAACACTATAAATCCTTTTATTCTGTACAAATATGGGTTCCTAATTTACGACTATTTTTGTTTGCACGATAATTATTGATCTGGTGACATCGTAACTACGTTAATATCTCTGCATACTCACACTACCAATCACTTCAATGGATTTATCTTGCAAACGGCAGAGACTCGTAAGATTCTACAAGTTCAAAAAAGGTTGATGATTTACCTGTTTAATTGTTCCTTATAACCCTTAATTTAGTGTCCTGTTTGTTGAAATTACAAGCATCTCATTTAGTCAAATGAATACAATCATCTAATATTCTTATCAATCTTGACTTTGTACAATTAAACTAAAACTGAGCTGATTTCTAAAGCATTAATATCTACTCCTCCGCAATTTTATTATGCTTCACTAATTATCGCAGCTTGGAAAGGCATATTGATTTTTCGCTTAAAATTTTTCCATAAAATTATGATTGCTTTAAAATGATTGACAGTAAATTATTTCCGTACTTGAAAGTCTTCAATAAGCATGGAGTAATTTTCAAATTATTCCTGTTCTTTATTTTATTTAGTTTCAGAGTTTCGCACGTTCAATTTTGAGCTTTGCTGTTCCAGTTGCAGCAATAACTTCTGAGTTTTGCTAGTCCTTTTTTTGACATTATGGTTTCGATCAGTTAGGAGCATTTTTATTTGTTCCTCTTTTGTGCAAGCTGCCAAAGTTGACACTTTACTGAGATCTTTTTTAGCCAACCGGTCCTGGATCTATGTTAGATTCGTCACGGATTGTGCAATTACAACTTATTGATTTTTTTAACAGATAGATTTTCAATTTTCGCTACCAAATTGCTTTTCAATTACATCTTTAATAATTAGGAGTACCGTCTTTTGCAGTTAAGCAAAACAATACAAAAACCAAAGCGGTTCCTGTTAGGAAAGTCCTTGCCTAATTGCTATGTGAGTTTCTGGATCGAAAAACCGTGAATGTATACCATCAGCACCGGGATAATTGCCATTCGGGGTCGGGAACTAAATCTTTGGCTTAACATCGATGCGGTACACTTGGAAAAGGTATTTCTCTGAATTATTCAATTTAATTATTTGGTTTTATTTTTAAAACATTTTGCATAGACTCCATGGTTCAAATGTGTCATTTGATGTAGATTAAAGTTACTTAATACAGACTATACGAGATGTTCTATTCCCGATACTCTTTAATCCATGTTAGAACTTTTTCCCTAAAACTAAAACACATCAGGACAACATCTTATAATGTTAGTCCAACCAGGTCCTAGCATAAACAGATAATATTTGTGTGTTTGGACTGAATAGAAGTTTGTACGATTCTCAGCGTCCGTTGGTCTTAAAATCAATAACCCTAAACAACCATGGCTCCAGCAAGGAATTTAATATTCAGGTAGATAAATTAATCTAAAAACAGCTGTTTGTTTATTGCATGATAGGAAGAAGTAGATATTACTTGTTTTTCGTTTTACTAAGACAATCTAATATTGATTACCTTAACATTTTAAGATACTCAGACCTCAGGAGCACCAAAGATTATTCCATATATGCAAATATAAAATTTTATCTTCAATAATACAAAAATCCAATTATTTTTAATTAAAATATTGATTTAATTGTGTGTGTGTGAAAATATTTATCAGAGCTTGGCTTGGCCCATAATAGTGGTTAATAATAATAACTATCATTACGGACTGCCAAGCACTGATAAATAATAATTCAAAAACATTAAAATAAATAAGAAATATTTTTCAATCTGTAAATCTCAATTTTTATTTTATTTTTTAGTCGTCCTGGAATTTTAGTCTTTGTCAACGATACAGATTGGGAATTATTGGTAAATTTATTTATATTAGAAAAAAAAAATCTTCATTTTATAAATAACCAAGTTTGTTTTTCACACAGGGTGAATTAGATTATGAGATACAACCAAAGGACGAAATATTTTTTATATCAACACTCCATGGTGGATAATCCAATTTATATTTTATTTTTATTTTTATATATTTTAATTAAATTAAATTCGTTTTTGTTTTTATTTATTTTTTTATTTTTAATATTTTTCTCAATTAAATAATAAAAAATAAATAAATAAATCTAATAATGTCCTTTATATAGTTAAATACAGATGGTTATTGGTTAAACTCTTTTACGTGATGTAATAGTATTACATTGAGGATCACAAAATAATAATGAACTAAATCTTACAAATAATTTTTTACGAAGAAAATAAAAAGGTAAGATAACTAAATAGAGTGCCAAACGATCAAATTTTCACCACCTGTAACCTGGTAACATTAACAATTATCATAAAATTATATTTTATTGCAGAAAAAAAAGAACCTAAATATGAAAAGACGTCGCCCTTATCCTAATCCCCATTCCAGATTATTCCTATTTGTGTTTATATTGGTTTAATCGAAGTTTATTTTTTTTGGAGTCTATGAACATCTCACATCAAGGTAATACCAAATATTAAGTTTATTAAATTTATATTATATAAAGCCCTGCAGCTGAGGGACATATTGGTACAACTTAAACTATATTCAATCGATATGAATTCCATGATATGGCATACATATTGCCATATGTAATATCCTATGACTACGTTCTATAGCGATGGTATTTAAGCAATGAATTAATTCAAAGTTAACAAGTTGTTGATCTTTATTTAACTTAAATTGAAACGAGGTCAACTTTAACGTCTCTATGATTATCATTGTTCCACTGGGGCTATTCATAGATTTATGGGTCTATACAACCATAATTCGGTATTTTAAATACAAAATAGTTTTTATTTTATTTTTTATTATAGTTTTATTGCTGCTGAATTACAATTCATCTAGTTATTGGTTTTTAATAATTGATGTTCTCTTTTTTTGGTCGGATATAACCCATTGGTTAGCTCTGGTTTAGTTTATGCTTATCCTGGTTGTGGAGGTCTCGTTTTAAGGAGTGATATCACAGAATTTCACCTATAAGCTAGGATATTTTTCCGTATTTGATGTTGCTCAACCTTGTTGTTGGCGAAGTTAACATTAAATGATTTGGTTTTATTTAGCTGGATTCAGAATCTCTTTGCTCCTGTTACTCAATATGTTATATGATTGCAGTGTCATTAGCAAATGTTGCTATGTGTGGTTCATCTGTATTTGGCAAATCTCGTGTATATACGAGATATATTATACCCTTTTGTTACATACAAATTTATGAAATATGTTATTTGAAGCCAAATAGCTCCGATCTTTTGTGGATTGTTAGTTTTGATCTCAAAAACGTATTTTTGGTATTTAAGTCACCGCCAATAATGAAATTGAATCCTAATGATTTAAACTACGAGATGAAGTCCTTTTTATTTAGATTATGTCGCGGAGGGAAATAGATTGAGGAAACATTGTTTTCTGTTTTGTTTTTAAATTGAACATTGATAGTGGCCACTTAAATAATTATTTGTAAGTTTATTCCTTCATGGTGGTTGGTGTTTTCTTTTACAAATATAGTTCCATCCATTTAGCAGGAAAAGGGAGAGGAGTATCCTCTCTTTTTTCCTGCTGGATGGATGGCGTGATAACAACAATACCCACGTATTTTAGCAAATGAAGTTTTAGTAAAATGGCAGTTATAAATATTAAGCGTAATATATATTTTTTCTGTATTTAATTATATTTCTAGTTTTGGAATATGTTGCCTTAGCCCATTTGTGTTCCAGGTGACTATTTTATGTGTTTGATTAATTCTCATATTTTAGTAAATTATAGAAGTTATTTCATTCACTGTACCTTGATTATTTAAGCACCTATTTAGAGCTTCTAGGCTTGTTATTGTTTCATAAGCCAAATGTTTAAGGCATCTATGAAAAAAAGCTCTTCAAGAATTGAGGTATCGGTACCGTCTCTATTTCCCACCGAATAACGTTGTTGTCTGATCTGTGAGTATATTTTCCATTTTTTATTGTGTTTGCTTCAGATTCACTTTTTCTAAATTTATAGTAGGCTTCCTTTCAACAAATGTTCTATGGTTTTATTGCAGCACTTTATTTCTTATTCTTTGTAGTTCTTTAGCTACGTCTCATTCTCTATAATTTGCTTTACTTTAATAACTATGGTCATCTGACACATCTAGGCTCCCGTCCACAATATCTCTGGGTGTGGTTATAGTCTTGACATTTTTTACATTGAGGGACTAGGCACGTTGGTTTTCTCAATGATTCTCTGACCCCCATGTTAATCATAAATAAGAGCAACCCCTTTTAGTAACTTCTGCACCTTCTGCATTTCCTATTTTTTCTCTCTACGGAGCATATTTACTGTTTCTTTTGTTTTTAATGCCTTTAATTAATTTTAATTGCCTTATTAGGTCTGCCTTTAAAAAAGATAGATAGAGGCCCCTAGTCATAACTTTAATTGGCATTCTTATCTTCATAAGTAATCCACTCATTTCCATCAATGTGTTTATTTTCTATACATCATTGTTAAGTGGTGCAATTTATTCTTTATCAGTGACTGATTTCATTTTTGTTTGTACGGAGGCATAATTGGATAAGTAAGTAATATATAAATAACAGTAATTGATGACGGCACCTTCTCCTTATAGGTTTTCCTGGCTATTTTATTCATCAAGTGTTTTTCGTTGTGTTCCAGCTGTTTATTGCCAGTGTTTGAATCTCACCACTTTCCCAAGAACACGTTTTCTTTTTCTTGCTTTCCTTTTCTTCTTTTTTAAGACCCAATCTTATTATAGTTCTTCATCATTATAAAATGTTTTAATTGTGTCTACCACTTCGTTGCTTAGCTGCGGCGTTACCTTTTGAATTTCGTTTAGTTTTCTTCGAAGATCATCATTTTCCTTAACCTGTTTAATAAATTTTTTAGTTGAAGATGTCGGTGATATTATTAGGCTAGAGCTTCTTGAAAATAGATTACCATCAAGCAATAGTTGACCCATCCCAGAATCTTTTGGTCCGACCTCCAAAGCGGATGGATTTGTCTGCATCTCTTTTTTTGTTGATCCATTGTATTAATTCACTGAATAATACATCTACCAACCATTACCAGTACCAGTAAGTAGAGGTTCCTGGATAAGTACTTCATTTACTCTCGGTGGTCGGATATCCCGCTGTTTCTAGGCCGTCAGAGCTTTGTTAGTTAAAGCAGAAAGCACCAATTTTTGTTGTTTTATTAGTAATAATCGCCTTTTTAAGGATGCGGGTAGTCAGCTCAGCGATCCTACCTTTATTTAGTCGCCTTATACGACAAGTAAAGGACACTGCTGGGATAAAGGATATCAAGCTCGTGTTGAAATACTGATAGATACGGGTGCCTCACGCAGAGGTCATAAGTATATTATTTATGGCAAATTATTGTACCTCTCCTTGTTAGCATACAATAAGTGAATGCTGTTTTCAGAGCGTTTTTGAATAGTTCAAAACAGCCGATTCAAAGGCTGTAACTAGGTTGAACTGTGCGGTGAAAATAAGAAGAAAATGAAATTCCAGTTCTTGCAAATTTTAGAAAGACCTTGATGATCATCCATTCAGTCTTTAAAGCAAGATCCAAACTTCTAGGAGCTTCTTGCAATTAAGTTTAGCAACAACTTTGGTGCTTGCACTTATGCAGTTACGTCCATTTCATGATTAAGATTACCTTTTTTGAGGTAGAGAATTTAATCCGTACCATTATATAGTTGTACCCAAATATTAAGAAAATCTCGAAAGGTGTAGCTAAATTTAAGTCATCCATTGGATGCAAAATACAGTTTAAAATCAAAGAAGCTGTTGTGGCACAGGGTTAACGCTGACAATTAAACGTAGAATTAAACTCTCCAAGATTTAAGATTGAAGGAACATATTGACGGTATGGAAAATAAATAAAGCTTTGTTTGTATTGATTATAGCAAACAGAAAAATGAAGAATCATTGCATATTGTGTTGATATAATCCAAGAGTATACCAAATCAAACAAATCGTTGTATGCAGACGATTAGCATGTGGCCAGAGAAAATATGTTCGAGAAGTTTTATTCTGAGTTGAAAAATAAGTTTGAAATCAACACGTTATTTAATTGAGTGGCATACATCTAACACTAAAACGTCTGTTAGACTCCAGAATTCACAAATTAAAAACTTTGCTAAGTAAATCTAAATGGATCCCAGAATGTTGCTGTCTATGAAATCTTTTGCGAATTATCACAAAGCAGATCACTGGATCAGCCACAAAAATATGATTACTGTCACAGCGGTGATATTTCAAGCTCTGCGAAGGATAATCAACAACTCTCATATCTTTTAGAACAAATATTATTGACGTTCAGGTGACCTAAACCATAATTCTATTTACTCATTCATTAAGTCTTTCGGTATTAAAAGGATTTTTGACATTTTAACAGCCATTTTCGTGGCATTTAATAGTAAAGTTCAGTTTTTTTTGGTTGGAAATCACTAATGGAGTAGCTTTTCTATTTTTTAGAAGGTTTTAGGTTATTCATCTTTATCAACTGGCCTACTTATTTGAAACCTTTTTTTTGCAATTGACATATTGCCCAGCGATACATATTGCGCTTAATAGCAAACGCCGCGGCAGCATGGAGAGTTAAAATTAGGATCCCTTCATTAAGATTAGTTTAGAGACTGTTTAGGTTCCTCTTGAGCACCTGTAAATTAAATATTGTGGGAAAAACCGACGGATCTATTTGATTCCACAAAGAGGTAACTCTAGGGGAAAATGGCGATTTTAAATGGTTTGTTCTACATCTGGGTATACCTAAGGCGAACCTATGTTTCTTTGAATCAAAACGAGTGGCAGCGCTGCTTAAAAATGTTGCTGCTATTAGAGGTTTAATTTCGTAAGGAACAGTAACCAAAATAATATTTGTTCAAATACCATAAAGAACCAACTTTGCATTTGTGCTCTAATGAGTCGGTTGATAAAGCAATATTTTTGTCGTTAATCATATGATTAACTCTATTTTGAATAAATAGACAAGCTTGAAACTTTTATTTTATTCATAATTTGACGAGAGAATGTTAAATGGGAATTGCAGTTCTTTTGAATGTTAAGCTCAATATAAGCAGACTCTGTAGTATCAGCAAAATAGTAGATATCATATGATGGCAATATGAATACATCAAATGCTTTTGAAATATCTAGAAGTACGACACTTGGCTTACCATATTTTCCTATATTTTATTCCCCCAAAAATTAGTTAAATAGGCAATAAGATGAAAAGCAGTTCTTACGAAACCTATGTTGTAAATCTGATAAAAGCGCATGCCTGTCAAGATAGTTCATAAGTTGAAAATTCACTGTGTTCCATTACTTTAGATAAGATCGACAACAAAGAAATTAGGCTATAATTGGAAAAGAAGAAGTTTTTTCACCTCTTCTAGGAACTAGTTAAATATTAGCTGTTTTCCAAATCGAGGGAAAAATGCCAGACTTCATTGACATTTTAAACAATTTACTAAAAGGTTTAGCTGGATATAAATGACAGTTTTTTAGGACAATTGATGGTAACCCAGCAGGCCCAGACCTCAGTTGCTTTATATGGACTAAGAGTTCTAAGAACTTTAGAAACAACACGAGATCGAAAATAAATGTTGAGCATTCATGTAGAAACAGTAGTGCATGCTGGTGGGGATTAGATATGGAGAAAATGAAAAGTCGTTGCGGAAACAAAGTGAGACGGTAATAAATTTGCCCTTTGAATGGTGGTTTTATAATAGTTAATATTATAAAACAATTTAGGGATAGATGATGTCATTCTGGAAATTCCAAACGACCAAAACATTCAGCTGTTTGATTAAGAATCTAATACATTCGTATTTGGTTGCGAATTTTGAGGTCATGGTTTAATTTAGTCCTAATAAGAATTGGATTAGCTTTATTTTAAATTTGGCTATTCTAAATTTGATAAGATTATCATTAGAAGGATTAGTAAGAAAGTTTAAATAGGCCCATTTTTTCTCTGAGATAGCGGCCTTACATTTTGAATTAAACCATTGAGTTTTGTGTGGCCTATTCCTTTTATAAGGGCTAGGAATGAATTTCTTCATTCCAATAAAAAGATGAGTGGAATAGATTGAGACTTTGTCAATCTTCATCTTTGTAATGCCAGATTAGTCGTTAGTGTACATGTAATAAGCCCTAAAGTAGGTGGAGTAATTCACAAAGAGACGAATGGCCTAATATGTCAGGGCTGATATATTTTGATAATCCACTGTAGCACGTTCAAGGAAAATCTTCATTTTGTTTTGTTTGGTTTTGTGCAATCGGTTGTTCTAGTAAAGACTTGTTGAGTTTTGTTGAAGGTGATTCTGGCTTTGGTTTTAAATATGCCTTAAACCTCCGCACTTGCTGCGATATACAGTAGACACGGCTCCAAGTATTGAGGAGCACCATGACCTCATTTAGAACGTCGTATTTTAGTTGGAACTGACGGTACTTGTGATCTATTGATTGAAAATTATGGAACTTCAGAAACATTCAATAAAATCTGAGTGGTACTGTATCCTTTATTGGTGAGAACTGTTGAAGTGATGATATTGATATTAATTGGTTTGCATGCGTTCTGATCATTGTATTTCCATCATCAATAATAACTTAAAACATAAAGCTGTGATTATCATTGAATGATAGGCAAATGACAGACTGTATCTATACCTGTGAATTTCGCAGGTCAATTTTCAACGTAGAAAGCTTTTACATAGTCCTCGTCTAGTTTTATTTGTGCTTACTTAATGTGAAAATATGTCGGCATATCCAAATGTATCCACGGTGAATTACTGAATGTTGAAATCATACAGAAGTACAAGCCTACCTTTGAAATCTATTCGCTGTGTAGTCAGGAATTCCTTTCTTGGAACCGAATTTTGTTAATAAATGTTTGTAAAATGAATTCATCCGATATGAATTTAAAACCTGCAAATATTAGGTCTAATGCTTCTTTCTCGATCTGTCAGTACTCGATCTTCGACCTTTGTTAGTGATCGGCATCTTAACTGATGCATATCTTTAACGAATTTGCTGTAGTAATTAATTGCTGCCATAGTTATGACTAAAACGTCTGAATGCCATTGAATGAATGGCGATGGAGGCATGTGAGTGATGCTTCTATTTTTCCTAGATATGGTCTCTTTTCATTTTTAATAATAGTTTGATCCAAATACCTTTTTAGACCTTCAACTATATTGCTCATTATTTGCAGAAACGTTCCTGCTGAAACTTTGACACCTGGTGGTAGTCGATTTAATTTGAACAACCCGTTATGTGACCGTTTCATCAGCCTCTACTTGGAGAAACGCTTCACAAAAATCATTCGGTTTAACTCTGAATGTTTTGTTAGGTTTGACGTGCAACGTGACTTGTGTATATGTCAAAGAATGTCTTTAAATACATCAAGAAATAATGAAACTATTGTTGATATTAGCTGTTGTTATAAGTTGTTCCTGTTATTGGAAGAAATTTTTCATATCGATTTGGGCAAATCCCAGATGTTGAATTTATCAATCTAATCTATTCCGAACGGATTCATATCATTATTGTCTGGTACAAAGCATTGTACAGTCACTGTTTTGTAAATTTAAGCTGTTACCCAGATGCAGTTATGGCTTATTGATTTATCTCTGTCAATGTGGGCTGACAAATTTCTTGCCAAGTTGGTTTAGAAATGATGTTGATTCTCACGATGATAAATTTGCTATTTGCTGCCATATCACCATTTACTGAAAAAAATTAGAGTGTAGGGTATATAACGACTGCGGATGTGTCGTTATTGGATGTTGTGCACATTTGGATGTTGTGCAAAGCAAAGCTCAGTTTCGATCTGATGAGGAATTTGGTTACAAATTAATTGTCATCTCATCAGGCCATGGCGACAGAGTGCTATGTGTAAATGCTATTTTACGCTCTATATATATTCATGTACAGTGTACATGTAGCGTTAGCGAATTATATGAATATGTACGAAATAACTGAATAATTGTTTTTTGTGTTTGTGTAGCGAAGTCGCTGCAGGTACTTTGACAACCGTTTTAACCCTCTTTTTTCTCTCGTGACTACGTGTAATGATTCGGATTGGACTTATTTTTATTTTAACTGCAGAAGTTTTTTTTTATCTGCCTCTGCCTTATTATGCAGTGACTGTCAAAATGGTTATTCGGGTTTTCGCCTGAATAACTGGCGTTGACTACTAATGGCTGTTGAAAAGGATCATTGTCATGATTCTTAATCAGTTTTGTATCTTTGTTGAGGTTAATGAACTACTGTTATCAATTTCATGTATAATGTTCGCATAACCGCGTCGATGACGACCTTAACCTACTTGTGAAATAAGCCATTGGAACTGGTCTGTCGATATAATTTTCACGCATTTATCATGATTCGATGTGAGAAGTTTACGTTAAAGTCATAATATCGATTTCAACATCTCGGTGATGGAACTCAACATGTTTTTTCTAGCTTGGTGACATGTCCGTTTATAATATAAACCGTTAATTATTGCTATTTGTTCTTACTACATAGTTAGATTTTGAATAGTGTAGAAAAATGAACATTACATAACCAGAAACTTGTTAATATGTATGTAATATTATGATGCGAGCTACCCAAAGATAATGTTAGCATAAAAACACCCCTAGCACCGCATTTACATTATACATATGACACATAACTACCATTCATAATTTTTAATGATTCGGTTTGGAGAGTGTATTGAAGTTATCTACACATTAGAAATACTAACTAAAATCAAAAGTAACCACTAAGACCAATTATCCTAATAATAACAGTAATACTTAAAATTAATATTTCTTTTAAGAAACCAAACTACATTTGTGCACAATATTCTTGGCTAATTTTCAAAACTATTTACAACTATATGTGTGTTCGTATTCCATCTGCCATTGAATAACCATAAATATGGTTATTCAATGCATCTGCAAACATCTTGTCGATAATGTTGCTTTGCTGTTTGTTGTGCTGCGGTGTATATTAGACAATTTACGGGAGACATTTTTGATCGGGTACCACATCTATAATACTTGGGATAATACAAATAAAAAACTTGTACGATAAATTTTGACAAATATTTTGCCATTACGCAAGGCGAGGAATATTCTATTAATATTTCTTCTTAACTATTACAATTTGTAACATATTTTACATGTTTTTTTTTGATTTATTTAAACATAAAAAAATGTTACCATAAAAAATTGCTTTAATGTGATAATATTATGTTGTTATTGATATAATTCAACTTACATCCTATATATTTTATCGGTACGGTATATCCATAAACTAATTTGAAGGCAATCAAATGTCTATGTGTTGTTATTATGGCCATATTTAATGCGATCTCATTACAAGTAATCAAATTTGATTTTGAACTGTTGTTTATTGATGCCATTATGTTGTTTATCATGATTGATAGTTACCATAAAATTTGCTCACGGAAATAAAGCCGATTCTATGGGTGATAAAACTTCCAGATTACAAAGTTTTTTAACTGACTATTCGTTATGTCGGAACCACAGCGCTGGTGGTTTTTGGTACTGGAATACGTTATAGGACTTATTGCTTCTATGTTGTTGAAGTGTAGAAGCGTTTCAATTTCTGCAACGAGGCGTTGATTGTTTTCCTTGTGCTAGTTGCGCGGCTCGGATTATTTCCTCTTTTATTATTGTGAGCCGATTGAATAGTACTTGTTAGATTTTTCATCAGAATTTTTCGTGTAGTAAGCCAACGATTTTGTTATATTCCTTGAGCATTTCATGGGCGTGTGTTCATTAATTTATTGCTGATTGTTGTTGTTGTTTACTATTTGATTTTGGTTATTAAGTAATTGGTCCCAATTGGTGGCATCTTATCCAAGTAATTCATTTCCGTTTGAATCAAATCCATTCGGATGATCGGCGGGATCTTGATTTTTGACCTTTAAGTTCCAAAATTAGTTGGTTGATTTGGTTTGTATGATGAATTAGTTGAGGTCGTAAACTGCTTTCTTAGTGAAGTTGTGATTTTTTCGATTATGTCTTAGTAGTCAGTCTAGTTCCCATTGTCAACTCTTTATAGTCGTCCTATGAAGGCATCTTATATTTTATACCTAGAAAAGTGTTCCGTAGAAACTTTTCGTAGTCTTTGGATGCATTCTTCAGGTATTTTTATTCCACTTATGACACTTCAATTTAACCTATCTTTCCAAGATTGTTGCTAAATCATCCTTATATATTTCCGGTAGACTGATTTAGACTGCGGTGCCTCGCAATAAGGTATTAGGTCTGTGCTATCCTCATCCAGCGCCTTTATTGGTTCACCCAGGTTTGTATATCAGTTCATAATTATATAACAATTGGGGCATTGTTATTTTTATTGCTCAGTGTAAATGTGACAGGCTAATGATAATTTCTAAGGTTGTCTATGTTATTTATTTGGATGTCTTTGGTTTTTATTTATTTTTAATGGATTAAAACAACACGTCTACTTCATGACTATCACCAACAAATAATTGTCGTTCTTTTATTTCCATTATTGTTATACAATTTATTCTTTAACATGACAACAATGACATCTCTGTTTCATCACTTATTACTATTACATATAAAGTGTTATAATATGATATAACAAATATATTTTTATAATACATATAACAAATATGTAACAGTCTAGTGCCCAGATTATAGCCAGCATTGTATTGTCATTGACTGCATACTTTTTTTCTGCTGTATTTAATGAATTGGATATAAAGGTGATTGGTCTGTCCCAATAATACGGTGTGATAATACGGCTCCAATTGCAAAGTAGGAGACGTCGATGATTAAAACGAAGGGTTTTTCGAATTCGGAAAAGATAAGTATTTTAGTTGATGATAAAACGTCTTTAATTTAACGAAACACTTAAAGCTGCTTCTCTTCCAAGTGGATTTTGACCTTTTTTGAGTGGGTAAATTTGATTTGGGCGTCTATAAAAAAGCGTTGATAACACGATGTCAACTCAAGAAATGATTTTAGTTCCTTTATATTTTTGAGATGCCGAATGGCTTAATATTTTTTTGAATCTGGCTTAATTCGTTGATTTATTATAATGTGTCCCAGGAATTCTGTTTTTGTTTTCATAAACTCTGTTTTGTCAAGGTTGTCCTTCTTTTCCTGTTCTGAAAATTATATAATGTCATCGATATATAGACGTATCAGATGATTCTAATGAACTCCTTTAGTACGTCATCTATCATCCTCTGAAAGGTAGCTGATATCGTTTTCAATCCAAATGGAAGTCTTAAAAATGCGTATTTTTTTTTAGAGTGGACAAAGATGTCTTAGATATGTTATTTCCCTTCATCCTTATCTGGTGCAATACTAATGTAAGAAATTTTTTATTTTTTATTTTTGCCATGGAATCATGGCAAAATTATTTTTGCCCATGTATCTGAGATGTCTGGAATTGGATATGTGTATCTATGAAGATCTTATATTTTTAATACCTGAGTCATTTGTTTTGACTATTCAGATTAGTGAGTTATACGGGCTTTTAGAATGATTTATAATTCTATCTCGTTCACGATCTTGTTCATCGGTCCAAATAAGGTTTTAAACTTTGAAAGAATTGTTGGGAGGCTTTTTTGGATTCTGATGAAAAACAATTATCTCGGATTTCTATTATGTTAAACTGAGATGACTGTTTTCTAAGAGGAGTTTTGATGTGTGCCTTAAATGATAAATTTTCTGTTCTTTTCGAGGTTCTCCCTTTTGTTCCCTTTTGGGTATTTGATTGTTCGCATATGTTGGCCAATTCATATAATTTAATTGTGTAGTTTGAACGGAATTGCCAATTTCCATTAAAATTGGTGGTTTGGGATACATTGGCTTATGTGGTGTTTGTTATTTTGGTAGTTACAGTTTCCTCCGGCAGGAGAGTGTTTCTTTCAAATATTATATAAGACAGTAATTTGTATGCTGTGCAAAGGAGAACTAAGCCACGATATTTTTTGCATTTTGAGCAATCTCCTTTTTTAAGGGCAGCGCACAACGCAGATATTTTCCATTCATCGGACATAACTTGGCATCGCCATGCTAATCAAATAAGGTGCAAAAGGTAGTTCCATAAAGTATCCCTTCGAATATCAAGAGCTCAAAATTAATGCAATCAACCCCAGGGGAACGGTTTCTTTTTAGTCGCTACATGGCTAATGTGAATACCTCGAAGGATGTATCCTTTATGCATATCTCAGTATTCTGTATTTGACAACAGTTGTATTTGAAACTTACTTTCGAATACAGCATTTGACACTTGTTAAATATTCAGTAAATTAGAAAAATCCTCCTTTCAAGTGTCGAGCACTGCATCGATGTTAACACGGAGGTTTCTTTCCATGCTGGTCTCGAACGGTGATATACCTAGGTCTGAAGGTATGGTGTATCTGGTGGCTCTTTTAAAGAAGTTACGAGAACTGTGATCGTAGCTAAGTTGTTCTACGCTTAAGACATCAATGGTGGAAGCATTTACGCTTTTCCGTCTAGAAAGGAACGGTGGTTGGTTTCAATAATGCTACTGCTAACAAGATTCTGATATTGTGACTTTTTATCTTCGTTTATCAGACCTTTACAGTTAAACGTTTGTTTCGTTTTCCTGTAATCCCTGGCGTACGAAAACTGCCATCTTAGCTTTGAAGTAACAAACTGATGATCACTGCCTATACATTTGGCAGCCAACCGATAAGAGCTCACATCTTGGGTGACTTTGCCCTTCGAAATTAACACATGGTCAATTTAACTTCGGGGCGTCTTACGACGGTGTGTCCATGTTTCCAAGTGAATATTTTTTTGAGAAAAGAATGTGTTACCCAAAATGAGGTCATGTGCAATCGCAAAGTATATCATTTCGATTTTTGTCAGCTCTAGCATTAAAGTCACCAATCACTATTCTGACGTCATGCTCCGGTTTAGATTCGATCAGATCATCCAAATTGTTGTAAAATGAGTCTATCTTTTGGGTCGGCTTACATCAATAGGCACATGGACACAAATGATTGTCAGGTTGGCTAGTCGCATGTTTAAACGTAGCTTCCACATACGATTATCACCTGCTTTGAAATTCAAAACAGCCTTTTCACCTTGGGCCCAAGAATAAAACCAACACCAAGATTGTCCAAGTAATTTCCACTGTAAATCAATGCCTCGACATGGTCTCCACTTTTTGGCTATCGAGTTTCTTGGAGAGCAACGAGGTCCAAGCGATACTCTTTCATGGCCGATATAGCGCCATTTAACGCGCCTGGTTTTTTAGCAACTTCACGTTCCACGTACCGTTCCGAAACTGCGTGTCTTAAAAAAGTGGGGTCGGGTTAAATTTTGGAGGTACTCTTATTTTCTTTTGTTGATTATTTTGACAGTGAAGTTTTTTTACGGATGCGGGTATTGAGCTCATCGTTCCAACCTTTATTTAGTTGTGGCTTACGACAAGCCAAAGATGATATGCTGGAGTTTTAAGGATAGCATAGTCATTTAGAAGTTTTTACGAGGCATGGGAATGCCAACCAATCACAGGAACCAAAATAATATGCATAAGGGATGTTTTCTCATCTGAATGTAATCGGTGAACACAAGAGTTAACTCTGTTTTAGCAAAGATAACAGGAACCATCTTTCCAGTCAGTTAAGGTTATAGCTGGCAAAACCAAATAAATATTGACACCAAAAATTATGATTTTATGAAGAAAATGGCTAAAGTTTTAATTTATTTTAAACCGTGTTTATTTTGGACTTAAATGTCTTAATTATGAATAATCTTGATTCGTGATGTCACCATTAGTGTACCTCCCTAACAGGTTTAACCAACGTACAATATTATTGCTTAATATTTCTTATTATATGGATTGTACAGTATTATCTGGTTGTTATATACATTTTGTTCGTCTACTGTTTAATAACTTCCATAACTGTACCATTGAATAACTATAAATAGAAGGTGACACCGCTAACTTTGCAGCGACATATGAGCCAAGTGTTAATAAATTGTACTACGAAATAAATATTTCTGTGTCTTTGCTAAATTGTGTCCACGAATATTTCTTATTTCTTATTGATTTGATCGTTTTTATTTTTATCACATGATTTTTTCGTTAATTAGCAGGATTAATATCGTTCCCTTGTGTTTACAACCGAATTATTATCTTCATCTATGTAAGATACATTTTGAATGAAATTTTGTTTTAAATTTTAATTTTACGTTAATATTATAAATAAAATTTGATAATTTTTATTAACAACAAGATTTGTTTTTACATAGCTGCTATATTGTGCCATCCTTCCCTTTTCGTAGCGGTTTCGAATAAAATTAAAGGCGGGATGCTAACTGGTTTTTCATCATCCAAATAGATCACTAATTGAATTATCACAAATATGACCATTTTTTGAAAATGGTTATAAAATATTGAAAAATAGTCATAATATACAGGAGGTCACTGTATTGGAAATAAATGAATAAAAAATATTCAATTTCTACCAGAACATATTGGAATCGGTCACTTTTTGCAGGTGGTCAGTTTACAGATGTGGCCACTCTTACATGTTTTACTGTAATGAAATTCGGGTACTCCTCCAATTGCATTTTATTTTTGTCCCTAGATTGTCTGTAAAAGACAAGTAAGGCACTACAAAATTACCGTAATTTTTTTTCAATCGCTTCCATTATAAACAAAAAAATGTGTTTATGAGCACTCAGGTAGCTATCTTTTGTTTTTGACTTTTGAAATGCATTATTTAGTCTATAGTGAGATTTGATGAACATAACATAAATTAAATTAGTAGTGAATGCTTTATCATCCCCTTTACCACGCTACGATAGGTTCACAGCACTTTTATCGATAAGCTGAGATATCAAATTTGATAATGGGATTACTCGTTTTTAGAATGTTTTATGAAGGATCTATGCTGCACTCTCTTTAGTGGTCGCGGTCGAAATATAATATGTGACAATTTTTTCACCAGCCACAATTTATGTTTTAGTTTGATGCGCGAATTTTATGAACAGTAAACTAAGATGTTGATTCGTGCCAGTGGAATTCCTAGTCGAGCAAGGCAAACTCAACCTGTCGAATCGTCTTTTTCCTGATTTTCAAATCACACTGGTTCTTATATTCCCAAAAATAAAAAAAACTGTGATGACTTTATTCATCATGCATTATTATAAGAGAATCAAGGATCAGTGAAGAAACCAACTATGATTCTAAATTACAACAGAAGGGTGGCGTGGACAATAGCACAAAATGGTAGAATAATCCGTTTCTGAAAACAAACTCCAGTCTAAAAAGCGCGTTCTCACCACATGAACAAGTTAACAACTACATCCTACCAAACCAAATGGTAAATGATTTAAATTTGCCTATAAAGTTTAAGTGCAAGGAAGTTAAGAGCACAATAAAAAACGGTATAAGTCCAAACAAAACACCAGAACATGCACTTATTACCGGTAAAATGATCAAAGAATTACCAGACAAATGTATTAAACTAATAACGTACATCCTCAACGCAATCATGCGAACTGGACACATTCGTCTAAAGTGGAAAATATTTAATTTTTAGAAATTTGTGACGTTTGAACCGATGTCGGCAATTAGTGATCAAACTATAAAGTTATTTAGTACTACTTGGGAATCTGTTTCAAACACAAAGTAGTTGACAAACTATGTAATATAATTTGTACGAAAACCAATTTAAAGCTCCTTGTTACTTTGAAGAACATAAAAAAAGTTTAAATATGCATACATTAAGAGAACTTTTACGTGCAAAAATCTATAGAATTAATTCTGAAGCAAAAAGTACCAAAAAAAATTAAGAAAATTTGATATACTTAATCATTTGTAAAATATGAATTAAGTGACCTTGGATAAACTACATAAAATTTTGTTTCGTTTTTTATTTAGATTTTCCTGTTGAATCCCACTATTTTTGTTTTGTCTGTATGTGTTTATATTCGCACTGAATAAACAATGTAATAAAAGAAATCCTAAAAATGTTTTTTTTTATATATATAGTTGATACTTAAACCCTTAAATTTATCTAAGATACAAATGCATACAGCGCTATAACAACTACGTAGCGACAAAATTATTTTTTGTATCTGGTTAACTAGATCTACATAGCATATATTTTGATATATATTTTTTTTATATATATAGTTGATACTTAAACCCTTAAATTTATCTAAGATACAAATGCATACAGCGCTATAACAACTACGTAGCGGCAGAATCGTTTGGTGTCATTTCTGTATATAGTTATTCAATGACTGTACAAATTATTGAATCCTAAATGTTAGCTAAGAATATGATTTTTATGTATATTTTTTTCGTCTACTGTATAATAATTTCCATAACTGTAAAAATTATTGAATCCTAAATGTTAGCTAAATAATGAAATTTATGTATTTTTTTCTATTAGTTTTATAATTCACTAGAACTACATGAACATATATTTGAGTATATATATGAAATTTAATTCAGCTATAACTAGGAGATGAAGAAAGTTTAGCCTGACTTAATGAATGAAGATTTACATTTTTACAAATGGGACGTAATTCTGATCCTATCAAGTAATATTTTTACTGTGGTTGTGGGCAATTACCGATTTTGATTTAAATTTTTCTTTTAAATTTTAGATTTTGCTTGAATATAAGTTACGAAATGGGTACATTTTCGATTTAACTTTATAGAAACTGCGTTGAGTAAGTTTTGTTTCAGCCAATCTACTTTATGAAACCTATACTTTTAGTTAAATATTCTGATCTTTCATAATTTTAGATTCTGGTCATTTTACAGCGTCGCACATACCGCGAATACATTCTTAGATGCTAAAAGAAGACGCTGCAAACACTTGGTACGTATATTGATTGTGCTTCAATCCAACGAACCAACTTGTCCGAACGACAGCGACGAGGTAAATCTATATTTCAACCATAGCTGTATGGTTGATGATCAAAAATGAATCAACATTTTATAAATTGTTGATATAATATGCGTCTATAGTTGGTTGCTTCTGGTTTATACCTTATAGACTCAACTATGGCTATTTTAGTTACTTTCCACTATGCCAAACTGCAGTATGTGTTTTAAAAGAAATTTTTAACAATTGTTGAAAAACAACCATCAAGTAACAAGGGGCGTCATCGATAGAAGGTTAAACTTTAAGAATGATATGAATATACCATTGCAGAGAAGTCTTAAACTATGTGCACTAACTTATTGCTTTAAGATTGAGGTCTGCGATTTAGACGGATTTTAATAAAATCATAAAATCGTTTTTTTGATGCTTCTTTGCTAAATCGAAAGCATTTTAGACAACTAAGTGTATTATTGTTTGCACCAAACCCCAAACCTATTTTGCCTCATTGTGCAACATTTTGGGCTAGAGCTGCTGGTGTTCTTCTTGGGTAAATTAATAACCTAATATTTTTAGCTAGCTGATTAAGAATTTTGTTATCAGATTTGCGTCAATGAATGGAGTAAGTGATAGAAATTTGTTATTATTTTTAGTTTTCTTTGTTGTTTTTAGCACTTTTATGTCTACTGTAAATTCTGACTCTAGTATTGTTTTTATGATTGTATTGTGTCTTCTGGCTAGGTTATCTACATAGTTAGAAACTAGTGTGAAAAAGATTTTTAGAGCAGCGGAATTAGGAAAATCAATTGTATTTTCTCTACCTACGCGTTGCTAAGTATGCAAATAGTTGTAAGTTCTTCATTAGATGGTTCTTTGTTTCGTTTACGCATTAGTGGATAATTTAAAGTCTATCACCAGCTGAATCCTTCCCACCAATGTTGATTGTTTCGCAATTGATAAGGATTTTCATTTTACGTGAATCTGTGGGGCTGCTATTGAATTTGACATGATGTCACTTGTTGCCTTTTCGTTTTAACATGCGCTTTCCACCTGCGCTTATTAATATATTATTATTAGTATATGGCATTATCATGGATTGATTTCGATTCGTTCAGACTTACTGACATTTTTTTATCCATATATTCACTATACATAATTAGCATTTTGTAGTTTTCGTGTTGCTTCAACATTACTAGCATCAGTAGTCATAATAGCTATGTCATCAGGAAACTTCTTATTGTAGCTTCTACTATGTTTGGTAGATCATTTGTATACATTAGGTATAATACATACCGCTGCGAGTCCAGGTTTTATCAACCATTTTTGGGTGGCACTTACATTTTAGGTCTTTTCAAACCTTCGACACCCTTCCACAGGGAATAGTCCGTGTCACATTACTATGAAAGCTAGCAACTATCTCTTCTTAATCTCCTATATATCGGTAATTTAAGTTTGTTGCACAGCTTAGGTGCTTAGGATTGTTTTATCTTCAGAGGCTTTAGTTCTCTGCCAAAACTTACGAGCTCTTCTTTTTTCGATAATCAACTCTCTCATTTCAACTAGATAGTTTATAGTTTTTTGTAATATTGCAAAAACCTTGTTGAACTTGTATATTTCCAATGATGCTTTCTAGCTCTTCTATCTCTTATTCTAGATCTGCACCTGTAGATTTATACTATATTCGACTAAATGCCGAATGCATTCCCAGTTTATTTTGTAGTTTGTTAGTCTTGGAGGCCTTATTTTTCTTACTATACCGTGCCATTTATAGTTTTTCTTTGTTTATTACGTTGGGTGTATTACCTGGTTGTAGTGGTCTCTCTTTCGGTTCCAGTGATACGTTTTTATGTACATAAGTACATGGATCACTGAGCAGGTCGATGAGGTTGTTGTTTTCTTACGCACTGGGTGAATTGTTTGATTGATTGATAATCTTTCTAAGATAACTCATTCAAATTCTGTAAGGTGTGCTGCTCGTTTGTATTTGTTTCCTTTGATAAAGTTCGGTTCCATGATTTTCCTGTAATAGTTTGACCTGTAGCATGTAGTTGAAATGGTGGTAACCTCGTCCGTAACCTGCCGGCTGATTGTCCACTTACACTATAGATTTTAGCACTCAATGTTCGACCAACTCGATGGTATTAAACTTGCAACCTTAAAAGTTCGTCTCTTCCATAGAAATTAAACCATTGATCCATAGTTATTCAGCAGGTTGCATTTAACAGTTCCGGTTTAAGTAAACAGGTAGCAGACACGATATGATTACATATTTACTGTCCAACGGAGAGTATCGAATATGTAATTTTTGAAGCCCATTTTTTCATTCCAACGTTTTTCTAACTTTTTTATATAACTTTTGATGAGCGGCTATTTAGTTGAATTGTAAAGTACTCTTCATGCCGCTTTAAAGTCTCAAAAAGCCCGTCATACGGTTGTTGGAGAGCAAGACGCACTGAACCATTTCTAACGAGAACTTGGGTACATAAATGTCCTTGTGAAGAAAATGTTACCTTTGGTATGGTTCGAAGTGTACGGTGGCTTCAGAGTAGACATGGTTTCGCGAAAATTACTGATGAATTCCGATTGATGAACTACTTTCTTCTCGTCTTCGAAAAACTATCCGGGCAGTCGTAGCGTTTTCTCGTAAACCATCTCTCCTGGTGTAGTTTTAATATCAAGCTTGTACGTTGATCTCAAGCCGAGTAATATTACTGGCAAAACTTTAGACCAACTGGATGTCTGGTGACACATGATTACTGACTTTAAGGTCCTGTGCCACCTTTTGACTAACCCATTTGAGTGCGGATGGTAGTTCGTTGTTTGTTTTTAAGAAATACCAAAACGTGCGAACCATCCTGAAATTAAATGTTTAGCAACTGTCTCCGCAGTCATGTTTGGAATTAGGTTAGCTTCCGGCCATCTGGTGTACCGATCAACTATTGTAAGGCAATAACAATTCTCATCGGACTGAGGTAGTGGACCGATCAATTAACTATTTATGTGGTCGAACCGCTTATTTTGTAGCATGGTTGTTAGCACTTCTGATTTATTATGTCTTGTAGTTTTAGAACGCTGATTATTGTGAATAATAGAGCAACGGTGTACTGGTACCTGGAATAGTAATTGCTTTCAGACTTAATGTGTAATTACCATTATTGATTAGTGACTCCATCCAGTTCGCAGTACGATTGATGATCCACAACCAGCTCGTTGTAGTTCATCGTTGCCGCATTATGTATCCCATTGATACGAGATAGTAAATCTGCTGGTATATTTGATGATCACGAAATATGATGGATATCGATTGAAAACTGTGCCACGAAGCTTTGTCTAGTTTTTGGTTTATGATCGGTGTAGACGTCATCCGAGATGAGCAGTGTTATGTCGTTTTTCTTATTTCCCTTGATCATTTTGTGTAGTATTATTTGACGGCGTGTAAAACGTTATGTAGAAAGTTATCATTGTCAAAAATTGTTTAAGCCCTTTGGCAACCGTCAGAAGCTTAAACTACCTTCAACTTTTTCTAGTAATGGTTGAATACCAGCTGATGAAATATGATAGCCTAGGTAATGTATTATTGACTTCTCAACTTAACACTTCGATGGATTGATGCACACTTTAAATTCCCACAGACGTTGAAACACTTGACGTAAATGAATTTGGTGCTCTTTACCATCGGATGATACAACCAATATGCCGTCAATATATAAAAAAAAAACAAATTTCAAACCTCGTAAAACTTCAGCGATGAACCTTTGGAACGTCTGTGCTGCATTGCACATGCCAAATGTCATGTACAAGAATTCAAATAGCCCGAACGGTGTTGTTATAGCTATATGTATTATGCACATCCTGGATCACATGCTGGATCGGTAGGAACTTGATGGAACGCCTTCTGTAGATCGATTTTTGAAAAAAATATTTTTCCGTGAAGAATATGTCCGCAATCGTTGAGTTACGGCAATGGATATTTGTCCATTTGGATACATGGGGATGTCCATAGAAGTGATCTTCGTAACTCTATAAGTGTAATTGTAATCGATTCTCACCAAAAACGCCAGGTGTATTAAGTCACCCTTGCTAGCACTCACTTATATTTTCGCTTGGACTGGTAAACGGTTTAACCAAAAATTCTTGAGTAATTTTTAATCTGTTGTGTCGCTCACTTGGCCAAGCTCATTTAAAGGTGGCTTTGACGATGATCCCCTAACTGGAGTCTGGACGCAAGGTTTTGTCAAAAATTGTTCTTGTGAAGACTCTGCATAGGCTGTGAGCACCGCTTTTTTTAGATTTTTGTATTGATTTGTTGGGGTTGGATTGCTACTGCATCATGCACTCTGCAAACATCACTTTACTCATCTTACTGGGGGCCAGATCCGGACTATAATGTCGATGTGGAAGCAATTCGAACCCTTTTGTGTAGTTTGGCTATCAATGACTTGTGTGTACACGATGTATTGTCTAAGTAACTTTTTTATTCTTCCATTTTTAAAATTTTTGTTTTTCAGCAATTTTAATACTCGTTATTCTGAAATTGGGCTTGCTTGATGCTTTCTTAAATCATTGCTTTATTTGGATGACTTCAGGGCATTCAGCATCTTTTAGGGATGTACGTCCACCTTAGAAATCTGCATACCAACGAGAAATGGTTGGGTTTGATGGAATAGAGTCCGAATAATACTTTTCAATAATACTTTTATATCAACACACAATCTCTTATTTTGCATTGTTTTCAATATTGCAAAGGTAGCGTCACTTAAAACACTGCAACTCAGTATGGTTCGATTGCCATGACACAAATAGTTTTAAAAATTCGTTCTTAAAATTATAAAAAAAATACATTAAAGGCGCCATCTCTGGGTTAGTATCGGGACTTATTGAACAATGAAAAGGACATTGTTACTTTCGTCAATCTTTTATATTTCATATCATAAACATACATGACCAATTTACGAAATTTCACAACAGTACAGGATGACTAGGGATTTAGGCAACGCATTGTGCTTTAAGAAAAATAAAATAGAACTGTATCCTCAATTTGACTGCGGTAACGGTCTACATATGGTAAAACGTTAAACGGAAAAGAGTTTGAGTGTGTTTCGGCACCAGAACAGATAGAACAGACATGCACATAATATCGTTTACATGTATAATAAAATTATAATACACTAGCAACCGATAATACAAAAAGGTATACTCGTATAAAGGAGCAAAAAGCTGAAGACTAATCCATTTTACATAGAAATGTAATACTCGAGTATAAAATTAAAATAGAATTAATTGTTTTATTTAATTATTTATTTATTTATTAGTTTTTCTTGTTTTCAATCTTTTTTTATCAAAATGAAATTTATGGTTTTTCTTTTTTGCATTATTAAAATTGTGTAGTATGAAGCTTAATGATATTTTTAGTTTTAGAAAACGTGATGTGGATTACGTCATTTCTCTTTGAAAATATTATGTAAAACTACAAACTATAATTTTTTTTTTAGTAAATAGTAAATATATACTATTGTTACACAAACTATAAATATAATAATTTTATTAATACAAAAGCTCTCATACCTTATATCAAAGCAGATTTGTGTGTGGATTATGAAATTATTTTGTGCTAGTTAGTTGCTAAATGCTTGTTGCTTCAAGATCTGAATTTTTTTTAGGCAATATTAATGTATTGTTCTAGAGATCCGGAAGAAGACAAGTCGTTCTCTGCTTCGAGGGCATCATCATCGACAGGGACCTCTGCATCCTACCAAATGGTGACATTTCGCTCAATCGGGGACAGAGCATCTCCTTACCATATTTCATCGCTATAACTGCAACAATTCCTGATAGGTTATTCTAAACTTTGATACAACATGATGACTGCATTGGTGCCATTTTACATAAATTACGGATATATTTTTTCTGGCATTCACGCAGACATCGCAAAGCAAACCATAAGCTATCCTAATATGGATTCAACCAAAAGTTTACAAGAAATACAAAACACCTGAAGTATATCACGAGATGTTTTATAATATTTAGAAGGAATCATCCAGCGAAAAAACTAACCGATTCAAACGAAATTCTTTTTAGCGATTTCCTCCTTCAGGGAAGTGATTTTATACAATGTTATTTTATACAATGTTTCTATGCTGAGTGTCGCATATATACCGATCATAAGTGTCATTCTAAGTCAGGTGTTCGTTTGGAAAATTAAATTAAATATATTCATAAATTGATTTAATAAAAACTTCCATCAGTTTCTATTTATAAGACAATAATCTGTCTATATAAGTGATATTACAGTGTTATCGTGATTTCTTTTATAAATACTTGCAAAGACAAAAAAAAATTATTTTTTGTATTTTGACTAGCTGTCAGTTTTCCCGCGTTTACGTTTACACAGCATAAATTAGTCAGATTGCTCATTTACTACGTATACACCGTATAAGTAGTTGAAGTTGATGATAGTCTGGATTCAAACCAACTACATAGTAGTGTCATCTATTGTGATTTTTATATTTGTGTAGGGCGCATTTTGTAAACATCACAAAATCTAAAAATATCAAATATAATGTCAAAAGCTTTATTACCTCTGACCAAGGAGCTGAAAAAAGAATAACGCGCCAAACCAAAAAGAAACTAGTCACGGTTGATGAGGTGATTTCAACACCACCAAAAGTTAGTATTCAAATTGTCGATAACATCGAAGCCAATACAAGCAATATTATTATTGGATCGTGCGTTGAAGATTCCTTAAAATCAGTTCCCGTACGAAAATATATTCATACATCAAGGTTTAAGAATTCTACGACTACCGATGCTGTAAAAAAATATTTACATAAAAACTTCAGTTGCCTGAAGAAGAAACTGACTGTCGCTTACTTGTTGCTGCAAATCAAGATGTCAGCAAATTCAACTTCATATCGTTTAAAAACGGAATAAATCCTGCGTCCTTTGATAAGCTGTTGCATCCAGATGTGTCGCCTGTGGGGGTATTGATCCGTGAATTTGTGGACAGACTAAAAAACGTGAATGCAGCGGTGTTGAGTTAATAAATTCTACACCTAAAAATGATGTTGTAAATAATAATATGAAGACTAAAACTGATCAAACAGTTTTGTTAAACGTATAGCCCCTTAGGCTATTTAATTTCGAATATATATGTATTAAATTAATTACACAATTTTAATTATAAAATTTATTAGATACAATTAACTTTTACAATTGTTTTTCAAGCTTCTAAATTTATATCTTTAAATTTTAGTGATCACCTCTTGACATCCAAAATAATACTGCTTACGAGATTACCGCGTTAATTTGTTTTCCACCTATACCACTTCATGTTTGTTCGTAGTCGTCTCTTAGTCGGTCGGATGTTACATTCGTTAGTAACGTATTATACGTTATCGTCGTGGTGACGATATATTATCTTATCGTCCTTCAACTATGGTACATTGGGGGTACAATCACGAGACTGTATAGTAGTCTAGACACAACTGTTGCTTGTGTCCTTTTGCAGATGACGTTGCATGAAATTGTTATTCCATGTGTGACCAAAAATTTGTATTTACAATTAGTGGTCGCTAGAAACGTACTATCAAAATGTTAGAGGTCCCCGTTCAAAAACCAAAATATTTTTTTAGCTGTAATTGAAAACGATTTTGATGTTATTATATTAACTGAAACTTGGCTTTCTACTGTCGTTTTAAACGCGGAATTATTTGGATCTGATTATGTTGTTTTTAGGTACGATCGTATGGGTTCTCGCGGTGGCGTCCTGGTTGCAATAAAATCTAAATTTTTTAGTAAAGTGATTAATATTGTTAACACTACTGATTGTGAAGTCGTTTGGGTCAAATTTAAAGTAGTCTCTTAACATTTTGCAGTTGATGTTCATTATATTACTCCAATGTCTAATTTAAACTGTTACATAGAACATTGTAATATTATCACGAAAACCGTTGACAGTTTGGATGATAATACTATTGTATTAGTTTTTGGAGACTTTAATTTACCCCATCTGACTTGGTCACAACATTTAAATGGTATGTTGCCCAGTAACTCGTTTTCTATTATCGAATCTCATTTTATTGATATCATGTCGTCATTAGATTTAACGCAAATTAATAATGTTTTTAACTCTCGGGCGCGCTTACTCGATTTAATTTTTGTTTCAAGTAACTTTTTTGAGCTTCAGTATCATCTTGATGAAAGCCAATATTTAGTGAAGAATGATGAACATCACAAGTCTATTTTAATAACTTTAAATTTGGATAAGACTGCGTTTGTTAATACTGTTAAACAGTCTTTTTATGACTATTCCATAACAGACAAACAGTCTTTTTATGACTTTGAAGATTTAAATTCGTTTTTGAATTCAATTAATTGGATTGAGTAGTTTGGCGTTTGCGATCTAGATAGTGCCGTTAAACGGTTCTATAAGATTGTTTTTATTGGTATTGACAAGTTTATACCGGTTAGATTTAGCTGCAGGTTTAATAAAAATCGGTGGTTTGATAAGGAGTTGCGTTCAGCCAAGAATAAAATGGATCGGTTACGGAAAAAGTTTAAGAATCATGTTAACTCGCTAGGTTATCTATCATTCCTAAAAGTGCAACGTGAATTTAGAAAAATGCATCGTAGTAAATTTCATCGGTATATAACTGCGGTTGAGGGTAATATCAAGACTAATCCAAAATGTTTCTGGTCCTTCATTAATTCCAAAAGAGGAACTGTTAGATATCCATGGACATTAAAATTTGGTGCCAAGGAGTCTGAATGTGCTGCGGATATTAGCGCTATGTTCTCAAATTTTTGTTCATCGAATTTTTTATTATCAGCTAATCCCTTTATTGACGAGCATACCGAATGCTGAATTAATTTTTAAATATATCTCTAAGTTAAAACCAAATCATATTCTGGCCCTGATTAGTGTCTACGGTTTTATTACGTGAATATGCTCATTCATTAACTTTACCTCTGGCATTGATATACAACAGATCACTGTCTATTGGGTATTTTCAGACAGTTGGAAAACTTCGTATGTCATTCCGATTTTTAAAACTGGTAATCGAACTTTAATTGAGAATTATAGGCCTATTTCAATATTATCCGCTATTCCAAAGATTTTTGATTTATTGTTTATTGAGTTTGGTAAGGTTATTATCCCACAACAGCATGGTTTTTTTCCAGGTAGATCAACTGCAACTAATCTCGTTGAACTTTTGCATTTTGTGATAAATTCAATTGAAGATGGTTCGCAAGTTGTTCACTGACTTTAAAAAAGCATTTGATAGAATCTCACATGAGATTGTTTTATCTAAATTGAGGAAGGTCGGTGTTCACTCAAACCTGCTGCTGTGGTTGAAATCTTACCTTTGTGATCGTAGACAATGTGTTAAGTTCAATGAATGTCTCTCAGGTGAATATGAAACAACATCTGGGGTTCCTCAGGGCAGCCACTTAGGTCCGTTGCTATTTTTATTGTTTATCAATGATGTAGATATCTGCATTCTTTCATCTAAATTTTTGTTGTATGCGGATATGAATATATTTATTAAAATTGATAACACAACTGACTGCGCACGTCTCCAGGACGATTTGGATATGTTTTTTGTATGGTGTGAACTTAATAAATTGGAGCTAAATGTTGGAAAATGTCGAGTTATGAGTTATGAGTTACGATCCTCAGTATGATATTAGAATTAACCGTCTAGAAAAAATTCAGCGGAGATTTACGAGTCGCTTATGTATCTGTATTTTAAAAAATAAGGATCATTTTGCTTACTTGAATCGTTGTAAAATTTTTCAGTTACTACCACTGCACCATAGACGATCAATTACTTCGGCTTGTTATCTATGATTTATTAAAGAGTGGCATAGACTTTTTGGCAAAAAACTTGAATATTGGAAATCGTTCTTTATTCCAGACTCGACTTCATAGAACTAATTACGGTACGCATAACACTTTGGATATTGCTATAAATAATTTTAATAATTTTTATAACGTTTTCGAATTCAATATTAGTAAGCGCGAATTTAAAAAGCGAATTATTAACAGCCTACATATTCTGTGATTATTTTTATTTAAAGTTTTGATAAAGAGTCTATTGTTATATGCTATATATATTTAAATATTGTAATTGTAATTATGTAAATATTTAATTGTAATTATTGTTATTGATCAGTTTAATTTTTATTATGTTGATCTCAATAAATTAATAAATAGAAATAAATAAATAACATAGCTTTGCCACACCAATCGAATAAGGTCGAAATGACAGTTTTACAAAGTTTCTTAAAGTCATGAAAAGTTATCAAAAGTCATCGAACAGGTCATAACAACGGCAAGATACCCAGAATCAATATTCCTCCATTTTTAGGAGAATATACACAATGGTCGTCGTTTAAAGATAATATGTTGGAAGCTATTGTGATCAACAACGAGTAATGAGTTCCACTTATTAAAAGGACTCTACCGATGCTAAGTATGAAGAAAAATGTGACAAACTTTATAAAGGTAACAATAAAAAATATAACATTGTAAGTAAAATTCTTAGATCAGCTAACTTCCAACCACTAGATGTAACTAGAATACAGTGGACGTTCCATTCCGTTGGCCATATAATACCATTGATAGAATGTGCTAAGTCTTGAAGTTTTCTCATCAAAGGAGTGACGCGTTGAAAGTTTCAACGTCACCACAATACCAATCTAATGATTTTCCAAAGCAGCTTATACGACAACTAACAAAGTGAAATACGTATATTGCAATAAGCCAAAACCGAATCATCGATGCTGCAAGTTTCAACGATGTGATGTTGCATTTTGCAATGATTTTATCGCTAAACATGATCTTTGCACTTTTTGTTTAAAAATAGGACATTCTGTGATCCGCTGTCCATTCACATTGACATGTTTTAAGTGCAAGTCAAAACATCATACAATTTTGGACGAAGGTAGCAGCGATTATCTGCAAATACCGTAATCAATAACCCAAACTCTGAGTCAGCTTATCTATAAGTCATTAAAAGTTTTAATCTTTCACCGTTACGAATGCTTTAACTGTCTGAAATAAACAACCAATATTGCCGAGACATGTTCGAAAAAACTAGGACATTAGCGCAAGCAGGCTTATATGACAGTTTTCGGTTTAGGTGCAATTTCATGAGGCAGAAAAAGTTTAAAGGTCAATTTTAGGTTATTCAAGTTTCAGAAAAGCGTACAGCTGAGAAAAGCCTACAGCTGAGAAAATCCTATTTAAAATTTATGCGTTACGAGCTTGGGCACATGAAACGAATACCAAAACGGCAAGTGTTAAATGAAAAAGAGGTTTTTAATTTGCCACACTTTGCAGTATTCAAGAAAAGCGCGAATTCTAATTCGAATTCTAGATACGTGTCGGTATTTATGAGCAATGAAAGTTCAGCACATATAGATATCTTGGCGGAGTTCTATCGACCTATTCGGCAATATCGCCATCAAATCGTTGCAATCGAAGAAGCGGTTGCAATATACTTATGCTTATTTATCGAATACTTTATCGTTTTCGAGAGTGGAATTCGAAAACAAAACGCAAAACAACTAACGACAAGCGAAGAATAGGAATCTCAAAACATTGAGAGCTTGCTGGTCCCAGAAATATAATTGAAACCATCCACAAAAAGCAGCTGCTGTCAAATTGTGGTAAAGTGTTCGTTTTGCTTGAGCGGCCACTTTTACCTTCAAAATTATTAACTTAGTCTCTTTGGTTAACAAAAGTATGTTGGGATGATCCATTACCAGATGACATGAAACGAAATTGGTGCACTGACAGAAGGGAATTAAAATGACATAAGGAAATACTTAATCCGCGGTTGCTTCAAATGCAAGTTTATTTATTATTATTTATTAGTTTATAATTGACAATAGCTGTCACAACCAAGGTTGTCAAATTAAAGCAATTGTCAATTACGGGCCTAGAATTAGATGGAGCTGTATACTGTTATAGCTAAACTTGTCCTCAAGCTGCAAGAATTTAAAAGCAACCATTAAAAGTGATTTTTACTGACACTTGTAAAGTCCTTGCTTGGCTCTCGAACGTACTTAAAAACTCAAATTGTTTTTTGCCGAAGGTCCAAAAGATTAAAGGTTTGTATTTGTTTGTTTGTTTGAAAACAAAGGCCATATATTTAGAGGTGGATGAAGGTTTATCAATAAATGAATTCTTATTTTATACTCGAATTAAAACGTTTCGCGGAGTGAAAAGGGGTCTCCCAAAAGTCATTTACAGCGAAGCGCAACTAATTTTGGCAGTGCCCGAAAACGTTTGACGAAAACGTTTGAGTTTTTCGGTGTACATCTTACAGAGCTCACAAGAAACTTGTATCCGCATATTTTGGTACCCAAAACGTAGAGATACATTCAATACCTCCAACAACTTCATACTTCGGGGAGCTATGTAAAGCAGAAGTGAAATCGATTAAAATAAATCTTCGTTGAGTATTGGTTGAATCAGCACATACGTTTGAGGAACTGCCATCATTACTGATTCAAATAAAAGCAATATGAAAATCCCGATCACTGACACAAGTTAATAACAAGCCAAACGATTTAAGCGTTCTAACCCCAAGACATTTTTTTATTAGTTTATCCATTCTCGAGGTACTAGATAAAGGCATAAAGGTCGTCAGACTAAAACTAAATGAAAAATTGAAGTTTGTACCAAATATGTTATGAGGGGTTTTAAAGAGGTGGCATTTCGAGTACCTGACAACGCTACAAATTGCTTAACCAGGGAAGCAAGACACCTCAACATTAACTATTTAATAATTGAGTAGAAAATTTATAAATTTAATTTCTAAAATATACAAAATTAGAAATTCTTTAATTTAATAGTTAATGTTTAGTTGTGTTGCTGTAAAATGCTAGAAAATATTTCCATAGAAAAAAGAGAATTCACAAAGAAAATTCCTCTAATACATTACAACAACCGTTTTCAAATTGGCATACCACAGATTTAGATACAAATTTGGAAAAACGTTAACGAATTCAGTAAACGTTAAGGCATTGGCTTATCTATTAAACAGCATTACTTTCCTGTCCCACATGTGGTACAAAACAAATTGCTTAATTTTTAAGTTTTTTATTAAACGATTTGGAGGCTTAAACTTCTGCAGCACGTCCAAAAATAACGAGTCTAAAAATAATTATTTTAAATAACAGGAAGATTTTTATTTTACCAAAAAAAAAACATGATTTACTCATTTTATAGGTCAAATAATTTAAAACCCAATTAATTTTTCGGTTTTGGGTTTCATACCATAATTCACAAAAATTTGCCTGTCTAAAGATGTTGTCAAAATAATACCACATGGTTGGTAATTAACATTATCACATTCAATGCTCCATGATAACACTGAAGTAGAAAACGTGAAAATTACGAGTATATTCACCTCCAGCACATATATCTTATGTTTTATGTGTATAGCAACAACCCCAATTATATAATTAGTCATTATATTATGGTAAATTAACTTCATAATTTAGTGTATCATGAGTTAACTGACAATACGCGCGCAGTCTTTACACAAAATATCACCACCATCAATTATGACCTAATAAATTAGTAAATAAAAAGCCAAGTGTTTTTTCATTTTAAATATTCATTTGGTGCTCATGATACTACTACTACTGCTGCTACTGCTACTGCTGTTGTTGTTATCGTATATATAGTTAAATGTGTACCATTCCCACATAATAAATTCACTAAATGGTGTACTTCTATATAAAAATACCACTACCACACCAGTAGTGGTTATATCTAAATTAACCGCAGCCAACGTTAAAAAAAAACACTCTACTATGGTAAATATATATTACAAATTTATATAATTTTAAGACTTTTTCTAACCAACCAACAGAATTCTGTACATTGTACAGTACATGCAATAACATAGAGTGAGAGACAGAAAATTCTAATAAAAAAATTAAATTTATTAACTAAATTCTAATAAATTAAACATAAAATTAAATTTTTTTTATGCTTTTCTCTCCATTGTCATCATGATACATAAATTATGAACATTATTAGTTCACAAAAATGTTAGAAAATTTTTACAAACATAGTATTTACTTTGGGTATTATTGCTAATATTCTCACCATCTCTCGTATATGTATATACATAACGAGAAAGTATTGCTATTTACAAAATATGTTTGCCCCTTTTTGTCTTTATGTACTTTGAATTTGATGTACTTATGCACATAATATACACCACCTACACACATATGTATGTAGCTATATACGGGAATGAGTTCTAATTATATATGTACTCGTATATACATAATAAACGGTTTTTAAAGGCCATTGCTGCCCATACCGTCTCACCACATAATGCTATTCATATTATCATAGAAAACTGTGAGAGGTCAAGTTTTAGTACCGTATTTTATAGAAATGAGAAAATGTAGTGCCCGATTATAACTCCACAAAGCCATACTTTAAAAACAGTTAATTGCTAACTCCAAAAAACCCGATTTTAGTCGTACAATGAGACTTATTTGTGAAATTTCTCTTTTTTCTCATTTTATTTGTCAGGAATACTTCACGACGCTAAAAATATTAGAAACATCTTAGTTAATTGATTTATCGATTAAAGAGTACAGCCAATGATTAATCAAAAACTCCCGGAATGCGAGACACCATTCGTCTTATATAAAACCAAACCGCAGGGTTGGGTAGAAATGTTAGTATAACAATATAATAATATAATAACATAATAATATAATAATATAATAATATAATAATAAAATAATATAATAATATAATAATATAATAATATAATAATATAATAATATAATAATATAATAATATAATACTATAATAATATAATAATATAATAATATAATAATATAATAATATAATAATATAATAATATAATAATATAATAATATAATACTATAATAATATAATAATATAATAATATAATAATATAATAATATAATAATATAATAATATAATAATATAATAATATAATAATATAATAATATAATAATATAATAATATAATAATATAATAATATAATAATATAATAATATAATAATATAATAATATAATAATATAATAATATAATAATATAATAATATAATAATATAATAATATAATAATATAATAATATAATAATATAATAATATAATAATATAATAATATAATAATATAATAATATAATAATATAATAATATAATAATATAATAATATAATAATATAATAATATAATAATATACTAATAAAAATACAAAAAATTCTAAAATGTTAAATGTATATATAACTTGCAGATTCAAATAAAAAACTATCCAACACTAAAATCAAATGAAACAACCGTTGAACTGAAAAAAAAACTTCAATTACATGAAAATATAATTTATTTACATTCCAAACGACACGAAACTCCAAAATTTATATGAATTAGAATAAAAAAAAATTATTAAACACTAAAATTAAAAGAAATAACCATTTCGAGTATCATAAAGTCAACGCTTCAATGGTTTGAAATCGGTGGGGCACCTCCATTGTTTTAACCCTCACCCGCGTCAATTTAATTCTGTTAAAGTAACGGAAGTAACGTGTTTAATTAGACTCAATCGTTATAAATTTTGAGGTCAAAACTCACAGTAAAGAAACTATAGTAGTCCTGAGATTTGTTTAATTTCAAAGCTTTTATTTGGATTGCCAAACTTTATTGTTTTACTTGGTCCAATATTCGAAATGTTGACGCTCCTGGACCACATAAGCTATATAACTATTTATAAATATAAAAAGACCCCCTCCATTTTTTTGAGAAACCAACACCAAATTTATCACCATTTGATTTGCATTAAAACTCCAAAATCACATAAATAAATAAAAAAAAAATATTTTTATGTATCTATGCTGGGTACATGCAATACGAGGAAAGATACATTTTTCGTAAATCGATTAGAAAAACTTGTGACACCATAAATTATGCTGAAACATAATTTTTACTGATAACACAATAATATCGAATCGTGTAATAAAAATAATTTTGTTGTTATCAAATCAAAGAGATTATATCATTATCGTTATGGATTATGTTTATACGATATTTAAGTATCGTTCGCGCGATTTTAACGATAAACTTATCGAGGTCGTAAATTAAGTTTTTTGTTTTCGGTTTTATATGCTACGAAACGACGACCGCACATATTAGAACAGCAGGCAAAAATGTTTATATTGTATATATATGTGTGTGTGTGTCTGTGCATACATGAGAGGCCAGGTATTTAGAGGGTTGGTATCGGAAAAAGATTCATTATACCTGAAGTAATTTAAAAAATCTGTCATCGAAAAATATTCAATGAATTATGATTTTAAAACGATTTCCATTATTCCTCGTTCGTATATACCTTTCGTTAAAAGATATGTGTTTACCAAGAGGCCAAAAAGTTCTGAAACCGGAAAAAAATTTTGAACAAAGTTTTGAGAAGTTGTAGATATGTTTCTTAAACTCAAACTGTATTGTGAATACAAATACCGCTCACGTTTACCGATACACTGTTTATGATTGGCACTTGAAAAGTGCTGTCGTTGAGAATACCAGGTGCGTTTGATGGTAGTATATGTCAAAAAAGAGTATCGTTTGGAACTCTACAAAAAGTGAGTACCATGTGTTCCTACGCCTCGGCAATATTTGTATTGGATCTCTTCTAGGGACACAGGTAAAAAAGGTTGTTTTAGATTTTAAAGCACTTAAAACCGTTTATGTTACCTAGGCTTACGCATGCGCCGGGCCAAACAGTCTATAATTTGTATTCATGCATCCACGGATGTAAGATAACCTAACGATAAAGGCTCATTTTATAACAATTTAGATGATCTAATAGGGTCCATACCGGAGCACGAATTTAGAATAAGGATTTGTGACTTTAATTTAGAGCGGGCAAAAATCAGGCTGACTTATGTGAAAATATAGGTCCTGACATAAACTAGCGGCCGATAATGCAAGGAAAGCATTCTTAACTTTACGATTGCTCACGATCTCATTGTATCTAGCACATTCATTCGGCATAAAAACATTTACTTGGAAAAATCGAAACAACCACGTATGACGTTCCAAAGTAAAATTGTCCATATGTTAATTGCTATGGGACTTTCTCGGGTCCTCCAAGATGTGAGATTATATTAGCCGATTACCTAATTTGTAGGCAGTGTTCATCAATTTATCAATGCACGCAGCTATGATGACAGTCGTTGTACAAGTCAGAGATCAAAGAAAAAAGACTGTTACTTTTCAACTGTAAAGGTCTGATAAACGAAGATGAGAGAGAAAACACAATATCAAAAATCAATTGTAAGGCGAGATCGGTGTTACTTTCGTTCATTCTTCTTTAGTTTTATATTTGTAATCGTAAGTGTTTTTTCTTTCATTTTCTTTCATAAACATCATGTTGTCTCTGTCTCGCCATGTTCGTTTTGTAGAAAAATTGGATATAAAACATCTTTATGAAGAAATTGCAGAAGATAATATTAGTACTTTTAACGAATATTGTTGGTTAAAAAAAACAACCGAACAAATAAACGGAGGCAACTCTGAATTCGCTATTATGCTACGCTGAAGAAAGTGTTGATATTTAAGCCGTTAGTAATTGAAATTGCAGACACATTTAAGTGATGAAGTTAGTCGCTACTTGTAACTTCGGTAAATATTTAAAAATAATGCTTCGATATAAGTCCGAGGTTGGCTTTAAGAATAACGGGATTAATAATACAATGTTCTAAAATACGAGTAAGCTGTCGAAGTGGTAACGGAACTAGAGATAGTGGGAATTGAACAACAAATATTAAAGAAGGACTGAAACTGTTGGGCTTAAAGCAGATATAGTAAGGAAAGACAACTGCATGCCAATATTTCAAAAAGCTTACTGTATTAAGGAACAGGTGTTGGTTCCTGTTAAAAATAGCGAAAGGTTCTCGCTAGACGTCGTAGTGCCTAAATAAGATGGAATGATCAGATTATTTGAAGATTTTCGGATAATACTGAATAAATTTTATGTTTGGAACATTATCCATTGCCAATTATTGATATTGATTTATATCAATAATTGGCAATGGATTGACATCTAAATAGATATTCTCAAATCAACCAGATGTACTTTTAAATTGCATTAAATATGTTGTGGAACAATATGACGATAAACTTTAGATCTTTATCAAGATACAATTATTTGTCCAAAAATAGGCCAAAAATATCAAGCTCAGTAATTTTTATTTTTTTATTTTCATCTCTACAATCTTTTCTGGGGCCGAAGCTCACCCAACTCTTTCGCGTTTATTTTAACGTCTTACGTTACGCTAACGAGGGCCAAATCGAAGACGAACGACTACAGATTCGCGATTTTTGAATATCCATCTGCACAATGCATTGCTCCATGCCAGCCTGTACTGGCATGGACGATTGTTCGGCCCATGGATTCTGCACTCCAACGGAGGCTCATAGTTGAGTTCATCGTCATCACCGATCGTAATCAGGTGATGAAAAATCCCTTTTGCAACCCTCACCCGTTGGGATTCGAAGCCGGTACCTCTCGTCCCAAACACCGCAGCTTTAACCACTGCGCCAATTGCTCGGTAAGCTTAGTAATTAAATAAAGTGTTGGGGGGGGGTCAAGGATGTGCAATGTTATATAAACAGATTTATGTAAAGTGCCTGCGATATTAGGTCGATAAACGACTTTTGACATTTTGCAGTGAAATTCTAGCCCGGGAAGTTTCAAAAGCTCTAAGTTCACGTTTGAAGCACAAGGACAAGGAGAATCAGTACATAAATAAATAAATTCTGAAATTATAAGTCCTGTTTTCGTGCATTAACAATAATATTAAAATCGAAGGTATAATCAACTGAAGCTTGATCTGTGGCTCACGTTATAGTATCGCAGCGACTACATTGCTTTGCCATGTAGATTTTGGACTACAGTAGTAAATTGGCTGATAAAACCAAAATGGCGAGATTGTCTTGGAAGATTGTCCAACTGTAATAATATTATGGATCACTTTATGTCGGGCTGCCAAATTAAAATTCGGCTCTGCTGACAAATTTCACATATATCTAAAGCAGATCGAAATAGCCATGGTCGATTAAGTAGTACTTACCATCGTAAGACGTCCGGAAACCAAATTGAACAGATGTTAATTCCTAAAGAAAGTTTTTTGATCATTAAAGAGGTATGTCGTTTTGCTGTCGAGCAACATAATATATTCTATAATGAAGCGCTGATAAGTTTACAATTGCACGGAACTATAAAGCAATCCTTGCTAAGAGAACCAACAAGCGAATAACTTTTTTAAGGTGTCATTGGACCACACCATACCTTTGATCCTATTTCTATTGCTTAATTTCTACTCGACTTATGGAAAAGGTATTTCCATGTGAAACTCATATTGGCCTTGCAGATACTAAAAATAAACAGTTCCCCGCGGGTTGATTTCATTAATTCCGAATTCTTTATTAATTCTGTCTAGAATAATAGGAAGAGCAGAGTAAAAACGGTTTATTAGTATTCATAATTGTTTATATTATGTAAATTTTATTTTGTAACTTTTTTGACACTCGGTATATTTATTTGTAACGTTTATATGTAGTCATACATATAGACATAGACCTAGATACAACCAACCATAAAGATTTTTCTATTTTACTTTTGCTAATTTTGTTGCTCGTTTATCCAATGTTTGGTCAATAATTTTTCAAACTATTTAGTAACACTTATATGTATCTGTTTGTATATTTATAGTTTGGGTGCCGGATTTATTTTATGTAACAACAAATTAAGGTAAAATTGACAGAGGATTCATTTTGATAGTATTAATATGCCAAACGAGCTCAAGGTAAGTGGTAATTATTTAATTTTTTTTGAACAAACTCTTAACATCCTCTTGATGTTCCCTTTCAACTTCAGTTTGGCGATAAATTTTAATTACGTCAGCTTCGAATATTATTTTTAGTTTTGTCCACCGTATACGTTGTTCTGCAAAGTAGCTCCGACATGCAAAGAATTAATCCGTCTAAATCCCGATATTGACTTCATTGAAGAGTCAAATACAACGCCAAATTTTAAATCCTTTAAATTTTCTTTCTAAATTGCATGACATTGATGTGGAATGTATATAAATTCCACAGAATGTGGATCCCACAGAATGTATATAGAGTAAATACCATTTACGGAATAAATCATTTTGTTTCCATATAGTACAGGCGATATTGAAATAAAAATTATTTATGAATTTAATCATTATATACTTCCTAATCATGATCATTAACAAATCTAATCAATAAACAGAATTTTACATTTTCTCTTCGTAAAATATGTGAACGAGATGACTTGCAACTAGCTATACTTAGCTATATATCCCTGTTCAAGTATGCTGTATACATGGTTTGAGTAGGGAAAATTCTTGTGCGACTTTATGGTATCTGCTTTCATATTCCCATATAACGCGTGCAGATTTTTTTTTGTGTATATTAACAAAAGATTTGAAATTCCAATCTAATTATGACATAAGGAATTTCAAACGTTTGTTTCAAAACCTTTTTCTGATTAAATGAGGAAAATATGCGAAATTGCCAGTTAATGATTTTTTGATAACAACAACAACGCAAGGGCAACCATAATTTCTAAATTTTTGAAAATTGAAAGAAGATTTTTTCTTATAATAATATAATGAAGCTCCTTAAAAATACACTTAATCATGATTGTGGTATTAACATTATTATTGTTATTACCACCACTATTATTATTATGATTATGATTATTATTTTAGTTGTTCTTAAATGTTAAATCTCTTGCTTTTTTTATTGTATGGATATAAAATTATATGTGTTCTGTATTGAGATGGAAACATCCGTTCGTTCTATATAACCTCTGTGGCTCTTATAATATGTGTAGTGTGTATGTATTAATAATTCACATACAGTGACTCTAAGTTAAAATGATACACCTTGAAATGTTGTGTCTTAAACAAGCTTCCTATCGTATAACTTGATCACTTGATCTAAAAAGTTAAAGCGGTCACTTTCCGTGCATCAGGCATAACTTCGCTTCTATACTAGTCGAATAAAGTCGAAAAGATAGTTCCACTAATTAGCCCCTCATAATTACAATTAATTTCTCATAATTACGGAATTAATGCAATCAACCACAGAAGTGCAGTTTCTTTTTAGTCTCTGCATGGCTAGTATTTGACAAGTTTAAAATACAGAAATTGAAACTTAGTGAATATTGAGTTAATCAGAGAAATGCTCCCTCCAAGTCTCTAACACTTTCTCCTTTTACAAATTCACTTGGCGGTTCTGCTAGAAAAGACCGCTCTGCTCTTCCGTGCAATTGTAAAACGTATTCGCGCTTCTTTATAGGCTATATTCTGGTGCTCGTCAAGATTATTGGTTTGATAAGAACACTTCTTATCAAACCAATAATTTTTGGGTTTAATTTTTACCACGCCTCGACAGACTGACAGCCAAATTTTTTTGAAACCTACCATATAGACTACCATCTTTAATTTAAGATCTTTAATTTAAAAGTTCACAAATAATTTATTCAATTTAAAAGTTCAACTTCTTTAATTTAAATGTTCAACTTCTTTAATTTAAAAGTTTATTTTGTTTAAATTAAAAGTTAAATTCTTTGATTTAAAAGTTCAGAATTTTTTTTAAAGTTCTTCAAATTAAAAGTGCAGAATAATAAATTTGAAAGTTCAAACCTTTAATATTAAAATTCATATATAAAAGTTCAATTCTTTAATTTAAAAAATAACTTTTTTAATTTAAAAGTTCAACTTCTTTGACTTAAAAGTTTAACTTTTTTAATTAAAAGTTCAACTTCTTGAATATTAAATCTAAGATCTTTATTATAAAATGTCAGTTCTTTGATTTTAAAGTTCAGTTCTTTAATCCTAAACATTTGTTCATAAATTTAAAAATTTAATTTCTTTCATTTAAAAGTAGGTATTGTTTAAATTAAAAGTAAAGTTCTTTAATTTTAAAGTTTAAATATAAAAGTTCAATTATTTAATTTAAAAGATAACTTTTTTAATTTAAAAGTTCAACTTCTTCAATATTAAAATTGAGTTCTTTAATTTAAAAGTTCTATGATTTAGAAGTTTAAGTTCTTAAATTTAAAAGGTTAACTTCTTTAAATTAAAAGTTCATTTTCTTTAATTTAAAAGTAAACATTATTTAAATTAAAAGTTCAATTCTTTAATTTAAAAGTTCAATTCTTTGATTTAAAAGTTCAGTTCTTTATTTAAAAAGTTCAATTCTTTAATTTAAAAGTTCAGTTCTGTAATTTTAGTTCTTTAAATTAAAAGTGCAAAATAAATTTAAAAACTCAATTCTTTAATATAAAAGTTCAATTTATTTCATTTAAAAGTTTAATTTCTTTAATTTAAAAGTTTACATTCTTTAATTTAAAAAATTCATATTATTTAAATTAAAAGTGCTTTTAAATCAAAGAAGAACTTTTTAATTAAAAAGTTCTTCTTTGATTTAAAAGCAAAATTTTGCTTTCCAAATTTTGAACTTTTTAATTAAAGAACGTGAACATAATTATTAAATGAAAATTCTACCAATAGTTTAGATAGCTGTTGACATAGTATGCACACATGGCTCTATTGTGTGTCTCAACATTTGGTGAAAGCGCCCTCAACATTTCCTAAAATTTCTAAAGTTCTGTTCCCAATAAAGCATTTTCATTGTCTTACATCTGACAACCAAGATAACACATTTGAATCGGTGCAAGCATAACATTCCACACTATAAACACTCCGAAGAATATTTCGAATTAAGCACACTCCGATCAATTATATAACCCATTGATTGGGCGTCAGTGTTTTAATCAGACGCCATCAAAAACCGTAGAACTTAAGAACTTTTTTTCAAGTTTAAACAACGTTAACTTGCTCATCTTCCATTGCTGTTCGATGTCAGCATGCAGATTTTCCAACTTAATTTTTTCAACTATAGTTTTGGTAGGCTGGTTTTGAAAGCAATGATTGCATGTGAAATCCACCCTAAAGGTAAAATGCGCCCAATCTGAGATAACATTTCGCGTTTGGAATTTATTGTTGTCTCTCCGATCTGTATTTTACATGAAAATGTATATCTTTGGAAGAAATCCATGGGAAACCCAACGTTTCAACTGTCACGGTCTCGTCATTAATATTGAGATTGGCGTCTTTTCTGAAATGATCGCGCTTAATATAGGTGCAACTGCGCTTAATAGCTCAAGAGAGTTGGATTTCCATTTTTGGACAGTCAAATCGCCTTTTGCTAGCATTTTTGAAATCTTTTGCATTGCTAATTTTACTTTGTAGATTGAATTAGAACCAGATGGGCAATCGATGACGTAAAAATCATTCTATACTATACTGGATTCCGTTGTACCGTACGAATAGCTAAGAATGGAGTACAAGACGTTCCGTACGTGACAGTATTTAACTGAAAACCCCTAATTGGCTCAGAAGCAGACGGTATCCATAAGATGCATTGATCATTTTTGTTTATCTGGTTGACTTCGACCTGTCGATACATTTTCTTTACGTCTCGGCATATCTCCTGAACGACACCAAATCCTTCTGTATCGTGGAACCAACTAATAATTTATCAATTAATCAAGTTCCGAACGAGGATTTACAGGATCCATTAAAAAACGACTCGCAGTTTCTTGGTGGAACTGTCATGTTTGTTGGACATTCTAAATCATTAGATTCTTTGGCATATGTCCTAACCTCCAATTATGCTATATTATGTGTTTTTTTAGTATGAAGCCCTGGGTCAGTCGAATTCGAATCTCCTTGTTCACCTGAATTAAATTTAAATGGTAGTTGGACGACATACTTGCCTCTAGAGTTCCGTGAATGAGTTTCAATAAAATAGCTTGCACATTTCCTTGGGAAATGTTGATGCTGCTGGAAGTTTTTCCAATATCCTGAGCTCTTCAATATTACTTTTGAATGAGTTCAAGTCGGCTGTGCATGTATGAGTTGTTCCAGAAATGACCCATACAAGTTTGGTTAGCAAGTTTAGAATTGCGCGATAAGCCTATTTTTGATGATAAATTTGTCAGGCATGTGTAGTTCTCAGGATTAGAAGGCCCAATAACTGAACATTCCTCTTGTTCATAAGACCCTGAATCCAACAATGCTCGTATCATATACTGATTTTCTGCAGAATCACGAACTTATACTACCGATGTCGGTAAGAGGACAAGACGCGACTCGTATTCAACAACAATTCAGACATTCAACCATATTTTGTCAAAACAAAATGTTGAGAACTCAAATTGACATAATATTATGTCAAAAATAAAAATATATTACTTTTCCCCTAAAATTCGGCTAATGTTTTAAACTAAAATATTTAAAATGGCTAGTATTTAACCATATATTAAAAAAATTACTATTCTTGCACAAAAAATATTTTTTTACAATTGACTTTGACAGGTGTCGCTAATCACGCGTGATGTGCCAAAAACATATACACGGAAACCTCAAAAGAAAAGAAATCACCCGTTATTTTCGTAGCCGAAATTATAGTTATTTAATTTAAATAAGCAGCTTCTATTTGCGGATCATGTGGTCCAGCATGTTTGTTCAACCTGGCTCCTACGTCCCATGGAGGGTACATCTAAGGCCACTTGAAGGGCTAAGCGCGAGAGAACTTCCCGCGTGCTCGCGAGGGTTATTAGAGCCATTAGTTAACAGTTAACAGTTCTATTTTTTAAAATAGATATTTAAATTAGAATAGACATTTAATTTTTGGTTGTAAAATTTTGTGAAAGATATACTATTTTTTATGCACAAATAATTTTTCCGTCGAACGTTTAATTATTTTGATGGTAAAATTTTGTGTATAATTTATTTATTTTATGTACGAATAATATTATCCTATTTAAATTGTTAAGTCTCGACAGCCCGATTATATGAACAATGATAGTTAAAAAAAATCCTATAGTAAAGATCGTTAACTGTCGGTTATTTTTTTCATCTCATTCAGAGTAATAAAAGTTTAACTCGCTGTTTTATAGCAGTTTGCAGTAGTATTTTGTAATACTGGCTACACTTTTTATGTGTTTATATCAGTATATCACTGACATTTTGTTATTGTTGATAAAAAGTGTGTGTCAACATTTTAGATCTTACAAAATATATAATTTTAAAATAAAATTTAATGAATACACTAATCAAAATTTTATTAATTTGAAAGGTAAATATAAATTTCATCCCTTTTTAATTTTTGTTGATGATTTTTAATAAATTGTTGCGTTGGTTTCTAGATGACAGATTCAAAATTCTATGTGGAAAGACCAAATAACTTAGTGTACGTTTCCACCAAAATGTTGGTTGTTATTTTTACAACGTGCCTCACACGGTTAGTATACAGTCACAAAAAAATTGTGCAACGACCAAATAACTTATATTACTATAAGGGAAATCGTGAACATTTCCATAGTAAATGCTAACGACAACATGATTTCGTTCAATTTTGTTTCGGATAAAAATTCTAGATGGCATACCAAACGTTTTTAACGAGAACAATAGATGGCACGTCAACCAATTTTTTTATTTTTTATTTTTTCATAAAATTTCATAACAGCTGTCATTAATGGTACTATTGTTGTTATTTCAAAGTGTAGCGTCTCACGTCTGTGAAGTGAATAATAATAATTTGTTTTGTGAATTAAAAGTGTTGTATATTTTGTTTTATAAAAACCTTTCATAAATTATAAAATAACATAAATAAATAAGTTATTTTAAAATAACATAAATATAAAGTGCTTGTTTTATCAAAATGCCGCTGAAGTGTTTTAATTGTTCAGCGAAGATTGGTTTGCATTCGTAAGTAGTAATTGATGCGAAAGATAGCTAAAACATAATTATTCATCACTTTAGATGCTAATTAACACAATATAAATATGTTGTTTGTTTTAAATTTATTAAAATGTAAAGTTTAACCTATAAAAAAGTGATTTTATACCACCAAGCAATTGGACTATTCGAATTAGTAGCTAATTTTAGATAAATTTTGCATATATTTTCGGTTAAAGGTTTTATTTTTACAATTTATATTGCCTCAAGCGTATACTGAATAAAAGAGCTGATTGTACCCTTTAATTTATAGCGCACCATCATCTGAAGATTACAGGAAAATTTGGCGAGATATTGTTCCAAATGTCAAAGCTAATGAATTGGATTATCCTTCATTTAAACTTTGTTCCAAACATTTCGAGGAAAAATATTTAACCACTGGTAATCATCTTACAAGAAATGCGGTACCTTCGAAATTTGTTTTGGACAATGACATGTGGTAAGTTAAACCAACATTTCTTTTTAATGTAATTATGTTAAAGCTTGTAATAATAAAATTGTTATATTTGCGCCTAGGTATACTATTGAATATGATGAGGATGCGACATTAAATGTTCCTACTGAAATAATTAACTATAAAAAGCCAGAATGTAATAAAATTTCATGTAATGATAACACAACAAACTTAGAAAACGAACCACCAAATTACCCTTCAACGTCAGCCATGAATACGCCACCGAATTATCCTTCAACGTCAATCACGACGTCACCACCAATCAAAAAAGCAAAAAGTGGAAATATTCTACCAACAACACCGCAATCAAGTGATGCCATTAGCCGTCAGTTCAGATATACTGGAGACATTGATGCATCTTACAATTACACACCACGTACTTCAAAGCGAGCTATATCCAAATTGAAAGAGGAAATTGGGAAAACTCGAAAATTAAACAAGGCTCTTGTCACAAAATGTAATCGTTATCAAAAAAAGGTACAAGATTTTGAAAATTTCATGAAGAGGTTAGAGAAAGAAGGGATTATTAGTGGAGGATCGCGTGATACATTAAATGTAAGAAAATTATTTTAATTAAGCGCTTTACCCACAGGAAATCAAAAAGAAAAATTGGATGAAAAATACTTAATACGGTTTTAATTTTTAGTTTTCTTACGGGCAAAGCACTTTAAAATCAAACATTTATTTATTTGATATATTATTGTATATATTTATATACATATATACAATATATTGTATATATTCAAGTATATTAAATATATATTTGATTGTATATACCTTATGTTATTTGCTATATTAATTGTCAATACTAAAATATTTATAATTATTTTTTTAATTTATTAGGACATAAGCCAAGAACAATCATTTATTTATGAATTAAAATCCGGTGTAAAATTTGGCAAATATACACCGAAGTTGCGTCAGTTTGCGATGACCATGTCATTTTTTTCAACTGCTGGTTATGAGCATCTTCGGCAATTTTTTATTAAAAGTATCAAACTACCACATATAAGGACCATAAGACAATGGTACCAGAACTCAACAGGCAGTCCTGGTATTACAATACAAGCCGTGGAACATTTGCGGCAAAAAATCCAAACAGAGAATAAAGATATCTATTTCTCCATAATGATGGACGAAATGTCAATCAAAAAATGTATTGATTGGGACAATAAAAATAAGGAGTTTGTGGGGTTTGTTAATTATGGCGCAGGGTGTTTGGATGATAATGTAGATGATGAACAAACACAGGCATCTAATGTGTTAGTGTTCTTCATTTGTGCTATAAATTTAAAATTTAAAATACCTATTGCATATTTTTTTATTAATTCCTTAAATGCAGCAGACCGAGCACATATAATAAAATTTGTCATATCCCACTTACGCGAGGAGTGTAATGCGAACATTATAACGTTAACATTTGACGGGCTTAAGGCAAATTTTAGTATGGTCAAATTGTTAGGAGCCGAATTACCACAAAAGCCTTATTTTTATGTCGAACCTAGTGATCAAAAAATTTTTATTTATTTGGATAATTGTCACATGATTAAACTTATACGTAATCATTTCAAATTAAAACGTACATTTTATACAAAAAATGACGATAAAATTGAATGGCATTACATTGAAAAACTAAATAATATTCAAACTGAAAGCGGACTTGCACTTGCACCAAGAATTAATGCCACACATATAAAGTTTGAAAATTCTATAATGCGGGTAAAATATGCAGTGCAAGTGTTTAGTCGCAGTGTAGCAAACGCATTAGAATATTTAAGCCAAACCGATCCAATATTTAAGGATTGTATGCCTACTGTTAAATTTTTACTAATTATTAATGATTGTTTTGATATTTTTAATAGTAATAGTTTAATGGCAAAATATTATTTTAAACGACCTCTCTCTAAATCGACACACGAAACTTTTTTTAAAAATTTAGAATATTTAAAACAAACTATCAATGAATTAAAATATGTTAACAAATATCATCAAAAATTAAATGTAATACAAAGTAATTTCAATACAGGATTTTTAGGTTTTTTAATAAATTCCGAAAGTCTAAAAATTATGTACAATGAATTAATTGTAAATGATAAATTAGATTATTTGTTAACATATAAGTTTAGCCAGGATCACTTAGAGTTGTTTTTTGGGTTGATTCGTTATCGAACTGGCCGAAACGACAATCCAACATGCAAACAATTTATAGCATCCTATAAACGGCTAGTTGTTAATAAATCTATAAAAGCGCAAGGTACGGGTAATGTTTCCTTGCCAGAAATATTAACTATTTCATCCAGCCGAAAGACAAATCAATTAAATTTAAATGATGATGTTGTATTAGATTTAATTGAAGTCGAGCTGGATGAATACTCGTGTGATATAATAACGTATTTAGCTGGGTATATTGAAGCCAAACAATTGCCTAAATTTTTAAAATGTAAGGAATGTCTCCAAATTTTAAATAAAAGTGCACGGTTGGAGCTAAATCTAGGTTTATTTAATTTAAAAAAATGGGGTAAATTAATGACCCCATCATTAAATACATACAAAATTTTAGTCGAATGTGAGAAAATTTTTAAAAGTAGTGTTAATATTAATGTAAAATTAGAATATAGTAAGTTAGTTTTACGATCAATACAAAATATTAGTTTAATCGATTTAATTTTTATAGATAATAGCAATCACTTATACTCTAGATTTAATATTAATGATATAGAAAATCATTTTTACGTGTTAATTAAAACTATCATAAATATATATTATAAAATAAGATTTTTTCATTTTGCAAAACAAGAGAATTTAAAAAAAATTGGTGTAAGAAAAAAATTAACGAAGTTAATTCATTTTAATGAAATGAAATAATTAAAAAAAAATAAAATTTGGTTTTATTTATTTATTATTGTATATAAATATAAGCCCATGTACTCCAATCCCGATTATAAAATTTAAAATTTTTTTTTTAGATTTAAAATTTTTGTTTCGTTAATAATTCGTTCAATATAAAAAACTGTAGATAAAAAAATGTAAACATTTCGTTCAACTACTCTAGTGCCATCTACTATTTTTATCCCAACTAATATCATGTTGGCACATAAAATCGACGCGATTTCCCTTATAGTAATATAAGTTATTTGGCAACGACACAAAATTTGTAACCTACACATAAAAAAAAAATACAACGGATTTGTAGAAAATACAACCGATTTGTACTAATGGCTAGATGTTTTTTAATTGTTATTTTTACATTGGTACTAAAATATAAAATTTCCTCTAGGAAATTTTATGGACAACCCTTTGTTTATTTGATAAATGTCATTATCATGTATTTTTGTTGCGATTAAAATTAAATAAAAGCAATTAATTTTTTTATAAAAACTGAAAGCTATTTATTTTTGATTAAACTTTAAATATTTTAGATTTGGAACTATTTCCAATGAATTTTTATGAAAAAAAATCAACGTCAAAATTTGAAAACATTCAAACACATAAAATGTCAATACAAATACACAAAAAAATTTCCCATTGTAAAAATAACAACGAACTTTTCAGTCGAAACCTAGACTTATAATACTATAAGGGAAATCGGTTGTACTTTTCATTGTAAACTTTCGCACTAACATAATTTCGTTAAAACAATTTTTTGGATAAATTTAAAGATGTCACCCTAATCGTTTTATCGTAAATTATACGTTATTTGACAAATAAATTTAAAATTTTAACGAAAATGTTTTTGTTTCTTTTTTTCTCCTTGCTGTTTGTTGTTTTTTTCTCCATGTTGTCTTTATTTTATCTTTTTCTTTTATTCAATTATGAAAATTAAGCGACAAATATATAAATAAATAAATAAATAAATATATATATATATATATATATATATATATATATATATATATATATATATATATATATATATATATGTATATATATATATATATATATATATATATATATATATATATATATATATATATATATATATATATATATATATATATATATATATATATATATATATAAATATGTATACATATATGTATTGAATATAATATTTAACATATGAATATCATATTAAAGAAAATTCAACAATTTTATCGCAAATTCTGGTGGATATTTAAATTAATACGCAACAAATTATTTTAATATTGAAATACATTTATGACAGGTGTTTCGTTAAAAAAAAATATTTAATTACCGTGCCGAAAAACTAGGTTTTATTTAAACGTCAAATGATATTATTTTATTCGCTGTTTTGAAAACCACTTTTTTGAAATTTTAAATGACATTAGTGTGTTGTTTATTTTTTTATACGTAAAAAATTATACACACATATTTAAAATTGGGGAAAATATTGTTTTTGTTCGATATGTAGCTAAAATACAGATTGTTTTTTCAAAGAGGGGAAAAACGAATCGAAATCGACATTAGACACCAAAAACTGCTAGTGTTACCATATAATTTTTTGAAAAAAAAGTACAGTTTGTTTTTATTAGGGAAGGGGAGACCCATAGTACCGTAAATGGAAAAACTCATCGGTAAACGACAACATAATTTTTGAAAATAAAAAAAAAATGATTGAGTCATTGCCTCCATTCTACCAGGTTTTTCAAGTACGAGTTTCTTTTTCAAATTCAAAGTAAAAACACATTTTAAATGGAAAATCATGATCAATTTATTGATATATATAGTAGAGGGTCTACAATTTATGAATGATAAATGATATCTGGCAAATATCGCCCGCGTGCTCCTTTACAGATGTCGATTCTTTTGGTGAAATTTTTGATGACATTTCGGCATAATTGGGGCTCTATATTGACAATTTCGCGCTGAATGTTGCCTTTAAGGCATAAAGGCGTTAAATCCGGCGATTTTGGCGGCCAAACTGTTTCAGAATTTCGTGAGACTATTCTTCCCAGGAATTACGTTCGCAATAAATTCATTGTTTCGTTGGCTGTGTGGCATGTCGCATCGTCTTGTTGAAACCACATATTGTCAATATCCATCAACATCACAATATCGCAATCCGTTGACGGTAAGCTCATTTCCAGTTACATTTTGAAAGAAAAATGGCCCAATGACACCACCAGACCAAACTGCGTACCAAACAATAACACAAGAGGAATGTAAAGGCTGCTCAACATATTGCCGTAGATTTTGGCAATTTGGTTTGTTTACGTGCCCATTCAAATAAAAATGAGCTTCGTCTGGGAAGATGATTTTTTCAGTAAAACCATCTGATTGATTTTGAATGAAATTAACGAATTGTTGACGTTTCCAATGGCCGGTTGGCTTCAATTCGTGCACTAACTGGACCTTGTGAGGCTTAAGAACTAAACGCAAAATTCGCCATATGGTGGTTGCAGATAAGCCCAATTGTTGTGAACGCCACTCAATTGATAACTTTTGATCTTCTTCAATACTTTCCCTCTCAGCAGCGATATTTTCAGTTGAACGGCCGGGACGATTGTGCACTGGTGTTTTTATGTGTTGTGCCGAGCCAGACGACTCAATTTGTTTAAATATTTTTCTTATTCCGGGCTTTGTTGGACGAATATAACGACCGAAAATATGCACAATTTTGTGAAATGTAGTATTCACAGATACGGTTCTCGAGCGAAATCGAATTCATTATGATAAATTGTACACTTTCCACTTAATATCTGTCTAAAGAGGCACTTTGAAACTTAGACAGCTGTCGGAACAAAACACTGCTAAATGAGAAACGCCAACTTGAAAGATCCTGTACTATGAAAAATCAACATTAAGGACTGGAAAAACCATTGTTCTCGTTCAATGGATTTTCAAACACATTTTAATACCTTTCGGAGATTGCTCTTCTGATAGAAAAAACTATCGTAAAGCAGGGAACTTTCGAATTTCTCTGTTGATGACAGGAAATAAAGATAACCACCTCGTCTTCAAATGAAATATAAGTTTCAACAAAAGTACAAAATTCTTTGAAGCCTTCAGTTCTTACGGTATAAATAGAAAAAAAAATGTAGATTTTCAAAACATTTGATTCCACATCTATAGTTAATCTATCCCGAGCGTGATGTACGCGATTGTTTAATAAATGTACTAGACGTCCAATTACAATCAGCGGCTTCTTTAAATGTTCCTCAAATTTACGGAAAACATTGTTTGATCCTCTAGAATCAACTCCACCTGTAAAATGTGTATTGCAATTATCCCCTGTAAAAGCAATACATTTACTTGTCAAATTTAAATTTGCAAATGCTGCTCCAGATCTGCTTTACATTTATTGCCTATTGAGTAGTATTGCATGATTTACAAGTAATCTCGAATTCAATTTTTGTACCTTTGGACATAGAATATTTTGTTTCGAGTTAAATTTGCATTTTCGTCTTTCATGGTGATTTTCTTTTTAATGATTCACGACAGAACAGAATAAAATTTCCCTACTACTTTTTTTTTGTCAAAATGAAAATAGAGTACAAAAGAGGGAGTTCAGAAAAAAATAAAGAGTACAAAAGTACGGACCTCAAAAAGAGTACTTGTACTCTTAAAAGAGTACAAGTACTCTTTTAAGAGTACAATGGTAATCCAAGGTTAAACAGAGATTAGAAAAAAATCGGAGGGTTATATTTGTCAAATGTTTAGTGTATTTTGTTAACTCTACTCAGTTTCGAGTTATATTTTCTCAACAAAATAGCCTTTGGAGTTAATTGTTTTTTATATGAGTTTTAAGGCAGTAGAAAATTTATTTGTTTACTATTGAGAACTGGTCGTAGATCTGGAAAGAGAAATTGGTAATTTATAATGAAAATAGAAATATGACATTCGCAATTTGTATATAGAGCGTAGTGAACACTTCAAAACACATAAGATCAAAAGCTCTATTAAGGCCAGTGCACATTGAGAACGAGCGACGAGGACGATAATTTTATTTTTTATTAAATAATGAAAGAAAATGTTAAAATAAAATGGATCTGTCTATTTTTTATTAACTCTATTTTATAAAACTTACATTATATAATCTTATTAAATGTAAAATACAATTCTTTAATGCTCTAAATACAAATATTTAATTTATTGTCGCAAATTACAAATAATCGACGATAGATGTCATTTTAAAATACGTTCCACTCGTTTTTCACACATTTTTTGCTAGTACGAAAAAAAGATTTCCGTTTTGAAAAAGATGGCGATTGACATTTTACATAACCTAAAAAACATTTGAAGCTATTGATTTCGGTTGCAACATTCAGCAATTATTTTTAAATTAAAAATTGAAACGGAAGACTTTGATGAAATGCTAATTTTAGAAGTAGAAGACCACCAATGTCTTTATAACAAAAAGCATCCAAATTACAAAAACCGTTTAAAAAAAAATGAAGAATGAGAAAAAATTTCTTCAATATTGAGTGTTCCAGGTAAATTTATTTATAATATAACCAGTTTAAAAAAATTAAAACGTTTCGTTTAATTTTAGTTGAAAATTGCAAAAAGAAGTGGAAAAATTTACGGGACACTTTTTTCCAAATTTTACGTAGCTCTAAAAATATCCCGAGTGGAAGTGGGGCTGTCAAAAAGCCCAAGTGGCAACAATATGACAGCCTATATTATCTAATTCCATTTTTTAATGCAGCAAGGTGAGTTTCAATATAGCATGTATATAACCTTTTAACTAGTAAAAAACAAAACCATTATTTTAGAACGCTGTCCAATATAACACAACAAAGTCGTGCCCCGTCGGTGAGTGCAATCACACCTGAGACTGATGATGAGATTCATTGTATTGACCACATGAAAGGGCCAAAACAAAAGTTCTACTTTTGGAAGATAAAATCATTTCAATTTTGGAAAAAGATGTCATGAATGAAAAGCCACAACCATCCGATGCTCGAATGTTTTTAGAAAGCCTTATAAAACGGCTTGAAAATTTAAGCCCTCAAAAACAGTCTAAAATACAAATTAAAATTTTAGAATTATTCCATCATATTGAATTTGAAATGGACGACAGCAATATTGAGTTCCTCTTCGATTAATATGTACCTTAATATGTACCTCGATAATAATTTGTAATAATTTGTGATAATTTTATATTTTTTATTATATGAATAATTTATATTTTTTATTTGAAATAAATGAATAACTTTTGAAAAGTTTGAAAATTAATTTGAGTGGACGAGCTTATGCTGCCAAGGAACATCACCTTCTGAAATGCACCAATTAGCAAATGATTCTCGAACATCAAATGCTCTCAGGTTGGATATGTCACCACCATCAAAGTTTTGTGCGTTCGTGATAGAACAAACGGGATTACAATGATTCAATTTCGAAATTCTCAAATAATTGTGCAAAACACAGCAACAGGTCACTATTAACTTAGTAAATTCTTCTCCACATTGTATTCGCTTTAATAATATCCTCTATATTTGTGAACATACACCAAATTTTCTACAATCCGCTTGGCTCGGCTCAACCTTAAAGAATAAAGTTTTAGTTCTGTATTATACAAATTGTTATAAATTATATACCTGTAATTGAAAACTATTTCAGCAAATGCTTCATCACCTACAATAACAAAGGTAATTTCACATTTGTTTCTGGGAGTGGTTGCGGACTGGGCACATTCAATTTATCTTGCAACCACATCTGTCCAAAGTTTCTGTTTGCAAATACTTTCGCATCTGCCATTGAACCATAAGCACCTACATCAATAAAAACAAATTTGTAGTCTGCATCAACTAATGCAAGAAGTATAATCGAAAAATGTTTTTTTGTACTTAAAATTAATACTCCCAATGTTGGCAAATGAAACAATTGGTATATGTTTGCCGTCTACAGCACTTAGGCAGTTTGGAAAGTTCCAACGCTTTAAAAATCTGTTAGAAATTTCTAACCAATCCTCTTCACGAAGATTAGAAGGCATTACAATAGGCATAATAATTTTGTTAATAGCTTCTAATGTTTCCCTGATTATTTTGCCCCGATAGTTGAATATCCCCAACAAAAATGAATGGATAGGTCTCGAAATGACCACCGCGTGGCTAAAAACCTGAAATGAACATGCAATTAAAAATGATTATCATGTACTAATATGTATTGTTATATAAGTTCTTTATCGTAATGACCAGTTTTTCTCTTCCAGATACACACTCACGAAAATTGGATGGCTTTGGTTCAATTGTGCTCTAAATAATAATAAATAACTTATTAAAATTATGTCGGCTCATCCGGAAATATTTGTATACAGTTTCGGGTATTTGTCTAACTCTTTTATAATTTTATGATATAACCCCAAAGTCCTGCGATTTTTCAGGTATGGATGAACCCAAAATCTGAGTCTTCTATTATATTTATTTTTTATTAATAAATAAATTACCAACAGTTTGGGCCTTCTTGTAATCATATTTTTTAATTTAGCTTCAAATTATAAATATTTAGTGTATAATATTCAACCCCAAGTTAAGTTTATGTATGTGCAACGGCCTTTACCGTGATAATGTGTAAAAATCGATCAAAATTAAGAAATTTTATGTAAAAAAATGTCAAATAAATAGATGGTGCAATTGAAGCAATAACAATTTAAAAGTATTTTAATTTAACAATTATATTAAATGTATTTTAATTTAAAATTATGTATTTATTATTTTAAATTAAATTATTGTGTTATTTGTGAACATTTGCTTGACGCTCTCGAAACAAACTGCGAATGTCAAATTTTCATATACTATCCGCTTATTATTTTGGATTCTAGATGTCCTTCCACAAACTTTGCCAGTTCTCAATATATAAAATAATTTAACGAGCGATATCAAACGCCACATTTTAATGGTGTTGGGTATTATAACTTAAATTGGAATAGAGGTAAATCAAAATTTTTTTTTTTTTATTTTATTTATTATTATTACAACTGACTTATTTTATAGGTCATGTAGCAATTTTTCTATCTTAATTTAATTCACATTTGTTGGGATAAAGCCCAATGGCTAGTCCCAAAGATAAATATAATTATTTATTTAAATAAATATTTGCTATAATATAGTATTTATTATTTTAGTTTGTAATCACTAGATCCATTGGTTTGGTTCTTTGTAAGCGTCGTATTGCTATCGGACAGTCCAGCATACGTCGTATTTCGATATTCTCATGTTGTTGAACGCGTGAATCATGTTTGGCAGCATAAACTGCAATTACTTCATTGATGTCTTCCATCTTTAAGTCACGGTGCAGGTCTTCATTTCGAATGTACCACGGGGCATTTACAATATTCCGAAGTACTTTATTTTGGAACGTCTGAATTATCTTAACGTTTATTTTCTTAGTACAGCCCCAAAGCTGTATTCCGTAAGTCCACACAGGTTTATGTATAGATAGTTCCGAGTCTCTACCTATGAGCCAATACATTTTCCTGTATTTGATGTTTAATTCGTTCTTTTTCTTTTTGACATGTTCTTTCCATTTAAGTTTGGCATCAAGCGTCATTCCTAGATATTTTGCTGTATTTGCATAAGGGACTTGTTTAGAGTTTATTACGATTGGTATACAGACATAGTTTGTTTTATTAGTAAAATTCACATGAACCGATTTTGTTTCATTGAGCTTAATTCTCCATTTCTTCATCCAGTTACTAACTGTATTAATTGATGTTTGTAATTTTTCTGTAGCTTGCGTTACATTACTCCCTACTGCCAAAATTGCTGTGTCGTCAGCAAATGTAGCTATGGTTGTTTCTTTCATTAGTGGTATATCTCGTGTGTACAGGAGGTACAAGATGGGGCCCAAAACGCTTCCTTGCGGCACTCCTGCTGAAATTTTCTTTCAAAGAAAATGATCCGAGTATTCATCTTCATATTTTACACGGAAATGCCTGTCGGTTATGTAAGATTTTAGGATTTCATAATACTGTTTGGGAAGATCGCGATGTAATTTGTACTCTAATCCTTTGTGCCATACACGATCAAATGCTTGTGCTACATCCAAGAAGAGGCTTGAACATATCTTTTTCGTTTCTAGAGTACGTTCTATAATATCTGTGATTCTGTGAACTTGCTCTAGGGTAGAATGTTTTTCTCTGAATCCAAACTGATAAGCAGGTATAAGATCATTATCCTTTATTATAGGCTTTAGTCTCTTCAGAAGTAGTTTTTCAAATATCTTCGATATAGTAGGAAGTAGAAATATTGGTATAAATGACTTTTTATCGTTACTGTTTTTGTTTGGCTTTCAAATCATGATCACTTCTGCTACCTTCCACTGCCTTGGAACGTATCTTAATCTAAACACAGCATTGATTATGTGCAGAAGTTTGTGTATTGCTTTGTCTGGTAGTTCTTTTATAATTTGCCCAGTTATTAAATCATATCCAGGAGCTTTTTTCGGATTTACACTTTTTATTTCTTCTTTTAACTCACGGAGAGTTACAGTTTGTATTTCAAGCTCATTTGATCTGTGTACAAAATTAACATTTTCATTCGCAGATTGTCTGGGTAGTGGTTGAAAAGTTTCTTCGAGGTGTCTCGCAAACAGATCCGCTTTTTGCTTACTACTACGAGCCCACGTACCATTATCATTTCTAATAGGTGCTGTTGAATTTTTTGGTCTCTTGATCGATTTTGTTGCTTTCCATAAGGAGTATTCAGTGTCTTTTTGACCAGTAAGTGAAAATAAATATGATTCTATTGTTTCATTTTTTACTTTCCTGATAATAGATTTCAGTTTTTTACATAAGTTATTATGTCTCTAATATTATTTGCAGGTTCGAGTGGAGTACTCTGCCACGCTGCTTGCTGTATATTTCCAATTAGTCTGTCAATTTCTTGCTCAATGTGCATATATCGTCTTATTGGTACTTGCAGTTTTATATTATCATTTAACAATTCACGAAAAAAGTTCGAATTGGTATTCCTGTTGTAAAATCTTGGTGATATTTCTTTTTGAATAATAGTTTCGCTGAATGTCATGATAACAGGAGAGTGATCTGATGTAAGGTCCTCATTATTTTCAATTCGTACGTAGTTGTCAGATATTCCTTTTTTTACATAGAAATCTATAAGATCAGGAGTGTTGTTTAGATCTGTTGGCCAGTAAGTAGGTGCGCCACCAGATTGGAAGTCGCATTTTAATTGGCTGCTTTAAACAGTTCTCTTCCTTTTGGTGATGTAATTCTGGTGCCCCAAAATGTGTTTTTGCGTTGAATAATGTAACATCGTCCCAAAGAGTGAAAAAGTTCTTCGTATTCTTCTTTTTTTAAGTTATAGCGTGGTGGACAGTATACAGCTGAGATACTTACATCTTTGTTCTTAGTTTGAATTGTGATTGTTGTCACTTGCATCGACTCAGTTTCAACCTTCATTTCTTCATGGTGTTTTATATTATTTTCAATGAAAATGGCAGTTCCCCCTCTTGCCCTTTCTGCTGGATGAATAGCATGGTAGAAACTGTACCCACTTATTTTGCAATATGAAGATCTATTAAAATGGCTTTCAGAGATTAAACAAATGTCAATTTTTTGCATGTTTAGAAATATTTCTAGCTCAGGTATATGATGGATTAGCCCATTTGCATTCCATATTAATATTCTCAGCGTTTGTAAATTAATTTTTATTTTTGTTCACGTTGGAATACTGCGATGATAGAGTTTTCAATTGGTCAAATATAAGTTTATTTATATCACCTTGCTCGTCAAGTTTTTTACTTAAAGCTTCTATGGTTTCGATGAAATCTATTTGAACTTGGCCAGTATTATTTACTTTTGTGGTTGATTCTTGATTTTTAGCAACTTCTGCATATGATGCTTTACCTCGCAGATTGTATAATCCCTTATTGTTCGGTTGGTTTGTTGTACCAGGGTTTCTTTGATTTTGCACAGAATTTCTTACACGCTTTTCTAATTTTTTACAATTCTTTAGCTACTTCACAACCACGATAATTTGCAGGGTGTTGTCCTTTACAATTTATGCATGTTGCTATAGTGTTTCTGTCTAATGTACACATGCTCGTGAGATGCTTACCAGCGCATTTGACACATCTTGCGTCACGCCCGCAATATTTCTGATTTATTATTCTTTCTCATTGGCTCTATTCTAACTTTCATGTTTTGAATTGCTCGAATATTATATATCTTTTGGATGTTTTCTTTATTGCCAAACGTAAGCATAAAGAGCGGTAGTCCCCTTCTTACCAGTTCGCGGTTTCCTTTATCGCTTTCAGTTCTGTCTTTTTTGATCATATTGACAGCATCCTTAATATTTAAACCTTTATTCTGTAACTCAGGTATTATATCTTTGCTTTTACAGGTATGGTGTAGCCCTCTAGCCATAACCTTAATTGGTCTAGCTTGCTTATGTTCATAAGCATACCACTGAAACTTGTCAGCGTCAAGCTTCATGGTAAGTGTACGGTTTGTTTCTGAGTCTGGTACATTTACCTTCTAATGCTACTAACTTGTAATCTTTATCCGTGATATTTTTCATCAAGGCATTGATCGTAGGGTAGTCTTTGACACCAACTATATTAATAGGTGGTGGCTGAATTATTTTCTGTGGTTTAGGATTTTTATTGCTCTGAGTAGTTGCATTACCCGATACAGATGTCCGGGTTACTTGCTCAATATTTTCTGGTTGCTTTTGGTTTTCTTTCTGTTGAGTTTTATCATTACTCGTTTTGGGTGCTGCTTGTCCAATATATTCTGGCGATGATTCTGGCGATGATTCTTTTCTTTTCTTTGTAGGCTTACTTTTTATCAATGCTCAAGCAGTTTCTCTTGGTGGCTCGTCTTCGTCAGTAACTTCCATATTTATTGTTACTCTTTTTTTAGGTTTTTTTTGTCAAGAGTGTCCACTGAGAATCACTTTCAGATTTCTTATTCGGACGAATTTCTCGCTCGAGTTCTTCTTCATCTGTGTGGTATTCAATGGTATCCTTATTGTTTGAATGTCCACCCGCTTGAATGATGCGTTTTAGGTCTTCATTTTCTTTTTTTAGTAAAATAATTTCGTTATTTAACTTTGACACCATTTCTTCTAGACTCTTCAGATTTGCATAGAGATTCCGGTTTTCACTCTCTATGTTTGAGGCAGTTTTATCTTCATTCTCTTTTCTTGATTAATATGGATTATTTCTTTCTAATATCTCCTATTGAATTAGCTTTTTTAATTGTTGGAGATCTCAAGATTTTGTTACCTCTCAGAAATGGGTTCTCGTTTTCCCTTGTAAAATTTACTGTTACTGCAGCCAAGTTTGCCACGGCAGTAGCAGTGCTTGTTGTATTATCAGTTTCAGCTGCCAAGTGCACCACTGCTGAAACTTTGCGGTCATTGGATAACGACAACTTAGAGCCCGCTTGCACACTCTCTCCAGTCACCGGCACTGGGTCTCCGTTCTCTGTACCGTATGTTTCCTCCTTATCTGTTTTCTCCATTATGGATTTTTTTGTTCTGGGTTTCCCACCCATATACTGATGATAAAAGTAAATTTGCCCATGCATTCAGTCATGCACTGATCATTTCCAGTTACGACGCCTGGGTTATTCCGTTTGAAATTAACCAATCAGGGCCTACCCTGCCGATCAATGGTTATACTTTTGGCGTTACCCAGGATGCAGCGCGAGGAGCTTGTACAACCGTCGCACCCCTTTTCTTTAAAAAAATTTTGAAGAGTTATTTAACTCCGCGAGGAGTTATTCAACGCAATTATTGTAGTATTTTGTCAGGAAAATACGCTTATTATTGTCGTTCATACAATGCAAACTACGATTAAACTACGAGGATAAAAAATTACTTTACAATCAGGCATACGTGCATAAGTGCCGGATTTTTTTTTTAAAATATTATTGGCGTAAAGTAATGCTTAATACAGACGTGCGAAAAAAGGCACGGTTTTAGGGGAAAAACGCGTTTAATCTTTTCCGCACGTCTATTTTCAGCATAAAGGCTATTCTTAGTGAATACTACTCCTTAAATATTTATCGAGAAAGGAGTGAAATTATAGTTGATCAATATTAAGTTATTCATGGTGGTCCGTTTGCACCATGATCCACTGTTATATATATATATATATATATATATATATATATATATATATATATATATATATATATATATTTATGGTTTGGTATAACTGGTAATATATGCGAAGAACATAATATAACACATACACAATGAAAAAGGGTTAAATTAATTATAAGAAAATTAGAAAATTATATTTTTGTATGTTACAGATTTTTTTGGGTTTATGTTTATGTTCTAAAAATATGATATCAGGTTGAAGATTATATGGTATTTTTATTAACCAAACTATTATATTATGTAGAAAATAAATTATTAATAGTAGGGTGTGCTTTACTAGCACATAAGGTGATAAAGTGGTGGAAATCAGAAATATTTTTTGCCAACAACAAAACATAATTTCGTTTTTATTTGTCCAAAATTATAGATAATAATATTTATAGTTTGATAATAAGTGGTTTGATTTTAGGGTACAATATATTATGGTTTACTGCAAAGACAGCCCGTTACATGTGTGATTAACATTTAATCCGTTTAACGAAATAAATGGGTAAATTTGCCATTTTAATCTTCTTTTTTATTCATTCGCCATTTTTGTTTCCTTGTAAAATCAGTAATTTTATTACTAAATAATTCTACTAGGTTCAGATTTAGTGCTATTTTTAAACGGAAATTGAGACATTCGGATCACTATGCAGTGCTATGTACAATTTAAACGGTACAGAGACCAGATGTTAAGAATATATTTTCCGTTCGACACGACAAAATATATAAAGTATTTTATTGCCAGGTAAATTTCAAGTAATTCCCTGTCAAATGCTGAACACAAATATTCAAAAAAGTTTCTTAGAGAAGAATCCCAGTGGCTCGTAACAACTGAGATTGAACTGTTGCCGTACTACGTCAACTGCAGTGTTTGATGCATTATTATTAATGCTAAACTTTGAATCATTTAGTGGGTGAACAAGAAGTGTTTGACCAGCTTATTCTGACATTCGCTAAGCTAAGATAAGCTCTTGGCAGTCTTGGTTTTTTTGTAAATTGCGGCCAAGTGAAAATTAATTGGGGTTAAAGTTTCAGCGAGCTTTGGAATACATCAAAGGTAGTATAGTTTATACCATACCTAGTATCCGCCCAATCGGCTTAATTGAAGTAGGAGTTGGGAATTCTCTATCGCCTTAATTCCTTCTTCTGAACGTGGAATTGTATAAGGAGGAATCTTCAGATGCAACTATGGGATATTATAGTTTGCATTGATAATTCAATTTTGTCAATTTTGTAGAAGAGTGTGCATCCATTTAAATGCATTGAAAAGGTTGGGATGTGAGGTATCACTTTCAGACATTTTTTTTTATCATGTCTTATGGACAAGTTTCTGTTGATGAAAAACGATGATATATTTCTAATTCCACCATGTGTTGAAATTCAGGTAATTCCGATTGATGACACACCGGCAAAAGGCTTCAGTTACTATGTGATTGACCACGTTGTGTAAGACTGGCTTGTAATAATTTGACTCTCCTAATAGGGCAAGATAATTCTTTTAGAGAGTATCACAGCCGTTGTTGCTTAAGAAATCATTCGCTTAAGAAATCATCGCCAATGATTGGACGATGCACTGCTGTAGGTTAGTTTGTTTATTCTGTCACATATAGAGTGTGAAATAAATGAATTTCGACCTGGTTTTTAGTCGTTCTTTTGAATCGATTTGCAAGTTTAAATGCTAGCGATTGTTGTTGTTATTGGAGCTGCGTGATTGCCTGTGATTTCTGGAACGCGAATTGGAACATGAATTGGGACGCGAATTGGAGCGGCGAGATTTTGATTAGTTTTGTCTACCTAAAAGGTAACTTTTTATTTTTGATCCAAGGTGAATTTCGACGGGAGATGACATGCGGTAGATTTACATAAACTGACCTACTTTATGGTTCGCTGTGTGCTGGTATTAAAAGTAAATTTGCCCCAAGAACTGAAATCATTAAGGACGCTGGATGATATAGAAAATCATTAAGGACTCTGGATGATCATCGTTACTCGAAGAACGATTTGTTGCAGAACTTCTTCAAATTAGAAGCCTACAGTTGTTTGTCAATTGCACGAACTCGGTAAGTGCTTTATGCAAAGTGCCATGGCAAAGTTGCCATTTATGGCAAAGTGCCATGTATACCTGCCAAAAAAATAGGATGCATTGCATTATATATATTTATATATATAAATAAATTAATATATATATATATATATATATATATATATATATATATATATATATATATATATATATATATATATATATATATATATATATATATATATAAATATATTTTTATTTTTTTTTATTAATGGCTTTTGTTAATCTTTTAAATAGTGATTCTGGTCATCATATTATTAATGTTACTAATTCTAACTTTGTATCTTGTAGGGGAAACGTGAGTCAATATGAACTACTTGAGAATTTTGATGAAATATTAATTAAGTTTGGAAACCATCCATTTGTGCATCAAAATATTAGGAGTATATGAATGCGAATTCAAACTCTTTTCTATTCCACCTGGAAATAATTCCATAAATTATAGTTTTGTCTGAAATATGGATTAGCAACGAAGTGGTGCCAAATTACGCAATTAAAGGTTATAAATGTTTTTCAAATTGTAATAATAACCAAAGGGCTTCTGGAGTCGCCGTTTATATTTTAGATTATTTTGTTTCAAATTACAAAATTACGTGCCTTTCATTGAAATCTGCTGCTGGGATTCGGATCGATTTGTTATAGTGAATAACCAATTTTACACAATTATTTGTTTATACCGTCATCACTGTTACAGTGCATAGAGGAACACGTTCATAGAGGAATTTGATATATTCTTAGATAACATAAAGGTAAAAAATTTAATTATTATTGGTGATTTAAATATGAATCTGTTATTTATTAGACAGAACCTAAATAGCCAGCAAAAGATATGTTCCTGAGTTATAGATCTTGGTGTAACTGACTATTAGTCAGTTATGCTTTTCATGAATAATTATAAAGTAAAATTAAGTAATAGCACGAGGAAAACTGAATTTATCACAATCATTTGTACCCTACTTTTGGAGGCTCTTTCACGTGAGAATTGGCAAAAGGATTACGACTCAGTTTGTGCTGATGATGCTTACAATAACTTTTCTTGTATACTCAATTCGCATATAAAAAATAATCAAATGGAAATTTCGAAATATGTATCCAATCATTTGAAACCTTGGATCTCCAAAAGACTTTCTAATGAAATTAACAAGAAAATTAATTTGTATAAGAAACTTCAAGCTCATCCAAACAATAAAAAATTAGAACAAGCGTATAACTTAAAAAAAAAAAGTTTGTTGAGTAATTGGTTAAAGAAACCCGGGCCCAATACTATGACTACAAATCTAAAAGAAATATAAACAATATAAAGGGAACAATGGCGTATAATTAATGAGGCAATCGGTAAAAAAATGAAAAACGTAAACGATAAATTGGAAGTTAAAGATGCCGAAGGCTTTCTTCATATTGAACCGGCCGAAGTAGCATCGAGTTTTAATCAACTTTTCAAGTAGATACCGCTTAAGTTATGCGCTAAATACATTGAATCGAACGATTTAAGCAATCATGATAGTAATCAGCTTCTTTTCTCAAAATCGTATGAGCCAAAAGATTGTTTTTTGTCAGCTGTAACCATTGCTGAAATATTCATAATGATAAGTCAATTAAAAACTTCTAATGCTTGCTGTTATGATGGTTTTAGCAACGTTTTCGCTAAGAAAATTGCTTGGTTCATCTCGGATCCTCTCTAAGGATTTTGATACTGTCAATTATTCTGTTTTATTTAACAAATTATGGAATGCTGGAATTAGAGGAGTTGTTCTATAGTGGTTTAAATCTTACCTACTCGGTCGAACGCAGTTGGATAAAGTTGATAACATTATTAGCAATCCTCTTCCTATTACAGTGGGTGTCCTACAGGGATCCGTTCTAGAGCCAATACTTTTTTAAATATATATTAGTAATATTTTCAAGATGAACCTGCTCGGAAGGTTGGTGGCTTTCGCTGATGACACAGTGTATATTTTTAGTGAAAACAAGTGGGCTTGTTGTTATTGTATAGCTCATAACATTCAATGTGACCTCGTCCAGCTTAAACGTTGGTTTAATCTACACTAATGAGTTCGAAAACACGATGCATGTTATTTGATCTTAGAAACATGAAAGATATTCCTAATTTTGTTGATAGCCATTCACTGAATTGTCCACGCAACGTATGTAATGATAACTGTTTTCAAGTAGAAAGGGTGTCTAGTTTCAAATACTTAGGAATTACATTGGACACAAAAATAAAATTCTCAGTTCATATCGACAATATTTCTAAAAGTCTTCGTTTTTCTCTCCGTCAACTTTTTCATTTGCGAACTATATGTCCCTAGCATATTCTTAAGGTCATTTATTTTGCACTGGTTAACACCAAACTTGCTATGGCAGCATGGGGAGGACCAGTCGAATTATATATTTAAAAAAATCTACAGTTACATTTTCATTGTTTAGAAAAGCTCAAATCCTACCTTTGCGCTATAGATATGTACATAAAGTTTACCAAATTTTTTACGCTAGGAGTGGTTTTGCTCAGGTAAAGTCAATAGACCAATATGATTTAAGGACTAATAATAGGTGTATTATTTTATTTACCCGAAAAGAATATTGTAGACGATTTTACAAGATCATGGCCCCTGAGTTATATAATTTGTTACCAAACCATTTAAATTCATCGAATTCCATTTCCGGATTTATAAATAATTTAAAATGTTGGTTGTTTAGTGATGAGTCCAACCGTTTTTCTTGCAATCTAAATTCTTGCAAATTTCGCAAAACTCTGTGTGATTGCCACTATCGTTGGTATTATTTTACATTTTCATGCGGATGAGAATGTCGGATGAGAATGTCACCTAGCTTATATAAATTCTCGCACAGTAATGATTGCATTTTGTTGATTGTTTTAATTATTTATTAGTGTAGGTTTAAGTTGTTTCCATTTCCGCTGTTATGCGTGAAGCCGCATAATTTTCTAGCTCGTTTTTCAATTTATACTTACACATTCGTGTAATATTTAGTCCAACTTCTTCAGTTCATTCCTTGGTTAATGGAGAAACTTGGACATCCTGGTTTGGTAAAATGCATTTTTACAAAAATTTTTGCAATCCATTATGTGGCATCAACAAAACTAGCATACTGACTGGTTATTTAGCGATCATCTCTATTTTTAGGTTGTTTTTAGTTTTTTTTCAGCCGGATCGCAGTTTGGCAAATGCTTTTTGTATTTGCCAAGCTTAGATTTCCATAGTTTTCGCAACTATCCCTTGAAATATTACATTATATAAATTAATACTACGCCATCTAACGTAGGAAAGGCATCTATTGATATTTTTCTGTAAGCGTTTGTATTGTTGAAACGGGTTCCACGAAGATTACAAGTATAGTGCAACCATGAGGTGTTCGTATATAATTTAGAGGGAGCATTGATTCACACTCTTAGTTTTTTTAGCTACTAGTTGTAGAGTTGAGAAAATTGATTTACTAATTTTTGCAACTTATTTCACCCGAGAAGTGCCACCGAGTTTTTCGTCGAAAAATTATCTGAGCCACTTAAGTGTTTTGATCCCTTTAAGTATCATTCCATTCAAAAATAGGCCTCCGTAGATCTAACCTCTCTGGATTCGAAATGTTTTGACACTTTTTAGGAACACGTTCACCTACGTGCCACTAATCAATTTCTCGAGTAATGTATTTAAGACTGCGGGAGCATCATTATTGGTCTATCGAGTTTTGGGTCACTTGTATTTCGTTTACCTTACACAAAATTTGGTTGTATAAATTTACCGTAGCTAACTAAAAACATGAAATAGAGACATCAACAGACAAAATATCGTAAATCTTCCATTTTATTAGTTTTGATTTTTTCAAATCATCGTTTCGTTTTAATATGATTTAAAGTTTATGTAATCAAATTTACTACTTAAGTTAACATTTAAAAGCTTCCATCAAGTGTAGAAACTACATATGTGTAACAAAAAAATATGTTCTCTATTCTGATTAGTATAGTCATAAAAAAGAAATGCAATTACAGGGTGTCTCTAAGCGAAATATTTGACCGTAAATAACTCTGGTGAAAATTTAAACGTTATTTTTATGATAAAGATCAGCAAATTTGATAAAGACGATCATAACAACTATCAAATATCTAAGTAGTCGATTTCCGCAAAATTTCGATCGCCTGAATGTTCTTTATTTAAAGTGATACCATGTGATACATTATTTAAAGTGATACCATGGTCGTCTACTACTTTGCTAAATATGTTTGTAGTGATTGCTTGCGCTATAATTATAAAGATGTCTCTGGCTATACACTAAAGAAATCGTAACACTATGTAGCCCCACGTGATGTAAGCCTGTTCGCTCCAAATAGGATTCAAATTATTACTCGGTAGGACGCTAACCGCATTGAGTGCATATTTACGACATTGTAAAGAGTTCTTCCAATGCTGACTGAACTTGTGGGTAAAGCCTTTTCCACCCCATTTCTTCTGGTGAAAGACTAATTTTACTTAGCTTCTCTATATCCAATATTATTAGTGATAGTCATCATTTAATTACTCGATATATTTCTGCCAGTTCATTTCTTCTGACTTATACATTTTTTTATAAAATTGGAGATTATCTCCTCTTTTAGTTGTTGATAGCAGTATTGTTACATTTATATGGCGATCCTAGTTGCGTTGAGCAATTTAATCCGAATGCAGCTGTATCAAAATTTTAAAGCATGGACTACTTAAAAACAGCTTAATGCTTTGATTCTACCTCTTCGCGATAAGGCAGCAGATGTGGTTTAAGCTGTACCAGCCACAGAAGCATGAGCGACAGCCAAATTTTGAGAGAGTTGATGTTGAAATACGGACAATCCCAAATTCAGGACTATGAACAATTCTGTTGCATAGCAGACGTCAGCAGTGAGGAAACGTGAAACAACGAAACTCGTCTTAATTATATTGAGTGAATTGTTCGTGGATGCCCGAATAAACGACATAAGAAATAACCAGATGAAAATTCTTTTTAAAATGACGGTAAGAAGAAAATCAGTAAATAAAGTGTTAGCGTCAGGAATACGGAATACGTAGCAGCTGGAACCACTTTACCTACTGATTCTGTCAAATTACAGAAATAGAAAACCAACTCAAGGCTGCCAGGGTGGTAAACACTGAAGATTTAATTCCAAGTCAAAATGTTTCAAATGTCAAAAACTTGGTCACTTTATCAGGGATTGTTGTACGATGAAGCAGCTAGATATTCGGGGAAAACAACCGAAGAGATCGCGGTAGATAGGTGCACAGAAAGAAAATAGTGAAGGAGCTTATTTATATCACATGAATAAAGATCCTTAAAACTAAGTTCCACCAGAATTGCGGGGCGTAACATGGGCAAAGTGAGAAAGTGCCCCGCATGGTCACTATTGTTATTGCTCAACTCAATAAAGAGTGTAATAGTTTCGTTGTTAACATCACGTTAGGATCCGGAGCTTCCAAATTGGTGATACGTCCTGATAAGATGCTTCAGGACCAAATAGAGAGTTACCATTACAACCTTAAGTAAGGGCGGTTACTGTGAGTGTTGTTTCCAGTCACTCCATTTATAGTTGCCGATATAACCGATTAATGCACCCAGGGCCTACATTTCATGATATGCCACCAGTTGTCTCTTGGATTTGACGAACCAGGTATTGCCGTGGCGTGACTATGAACATATTGGATTACGCGTCATTACTGAAAAAGGATAAAAATACTATTATGCGGAAGAACCCTAGTAAAACTGCTGCAGAAAATTCCAATGAGAATAATGAATGTGAGCCTGACAGTAAATACTAGACAACATCGAACTATAGAACGTACATTTAATGTACGCATGTAGCAACCTGCAGCAATTCATACAAATTTTACCGATTTAAAATTGAGCGCATCAAAATGTGGCCTTTTTAAGAAGTAAGGAAGCAGATAAACTATACCTGGGTCACTTAGTAGCAAGTAAAGAAGTACAAACTGATTCCAAGCAGCCGTAGAAGAATGGCCCGCACCAAGGAATATCCATGAACTGAGGAGTTGCCTAGGGCTATGCTTGTACTATCATGTACCTAGCTTCGCAGCTGTCGAGTGAAAAATCTTTGAAGATCCACTAGTCGAAGGAGAATTAAGATGCGTTTATACAACTAAACAAGAAGCTCTGCAGCTCCCCAATTTTGACGTATCCACGTAATAGGAGGATCGGAGGAGTTATATAAAAAAACCAAGGAGGTACAAAACGATTATTAGCATACCATAATGGGCACTATCAAAGCTTGAAATTAATTATTGACCGATAGATTCCAATTTTTTTTGTCTCCTTTGGCTTTTTAAATTTAGCGATGAAGTCATATGAATTCTGAATAACACCAGTGAAGGAATACAGCTGATTGTATTCTTAATCGATATATATATATATATATATATATATATATATATATATATATATATATATATATATATATATAAATATATATATAATATATACTTGTTTTGTTGTCAACGGTCCGATGTTTGGACCAACCACTCAGGTCCCGTCCACCATAATGCAATAGTGCGCTTGAATTTCGAGTGGATTAACGTCGTGAAGCACAATCAGCTTCGTTTTCTTATGATGAAATATGTTTCAATGTGTTAACGTCACTAGCAATTTAAAACATTGGTTAATCGCTAGGAATGGCTTGCTTACCAATTTTCAATATTTAGAAGCTTATAGATTGTATAGAAGAGCACGAGATACTTTTAGGCATGTAGCAATGATGCTTGCTTAGTAGTTTAGTAGAAGCTACTTTTGTTTTGAGTAGCATTAAGGGACAACATACTTTTCCAGTTAGTTTTTTGACTTTGGAAAATATAACGACTGCTTAGTCGTTCTGATTTGCAACACAAAATCCATCCATTTGACTTGTTGATGATTTGTTCTTCGACATATATCTTGGGAAAAGTAATTTTGGCTAGCATGTTTCATGCTCTGAAATTTGCTATTCTGTTGTTCGTTGGTATGACAGTGGATCATGCCAGCCCAAATTGACAGCCGCCAATTTTTGTTGAATAATCATTTTAACTACAACGACGTCTAGCTAGTATATTGAGATAGTATTGTCCCTCTATTCACGGCAGATTCCATGTGCATATCTGACGAAAATGTGGATTCCTTAGTAGATGGGTTCCAGGTCATACCTAAAACCTTCACTAATCTTCCAGCCAATTCAGTGTTGTCGTTGATTCCCTTTGGGTTGTTAGTTTTGTCATCGCCATGTATTGAGTCCATTATTGTGGTTGTGCTCGATGACTATTTGTGAATAATGAAACCATGTTTCTAGACCTTAGGTTTTGTTTGCTGTCCACACCTATTCATTTATGTAAATGTCGCGCTCAATTATGTTTGTTACTAAAGATGATATTGTTTGATTTTCTTCGGTTGTTTGCTTTATTGCGCTAGATGCTAAAATTGAAGCAGTTGATAGTCAATAAGTTCTAGGGGGCCCGGTAGCAACACAAAATGTATATAGGTTGGCGTTGTACCCAATATAAAATTTTCGCAGAGCCGACGAAAACGGCTCTTCATTATTTTGTACTGCTGGAATTTTGAAGCAATCCCGTGGTATTGTGTTGAAAGTAAAATCCTGATGTATTGAATTTCTTGGTTCTCAAACATGAACTTGTGATAACATTACATGCTTTGTAGCCTTTGATTTGCATTACTGCAGGTGAATTCTTGAACTGCAAATTCAAAATCTGCTATAATTCGCTATCTTTTGTGGCGACATTAATGACTAAAAGATGGTTACTCCAAGTTAAAATGTTTCCAGAGGTAACCAAACAAATATTGTCTTCTGAAGTATAGCTCTGTGACGTTTTAGTTGCATCTGACGCTTTTCTAGAAGTTCGTTGAAATAATCAGCTGCAGTCAAAATGTCAATGCTAATGCTACTAGATATATGAAAGGAAGGATCTGATAACTTGAGTCCTCGATAAATGTCAATGCGGATGGGATTATATTCTATAGAATCGCAACCTTGACGTGATTTTTAACAAGATCAATGTCTCGATGAAATATTAGCAAATTCTTCAGTATTCACATATAACTTGTCTTCCTTAAATTCCATCATAGCTTCACCTAGCTCACACACTAAAATACAAGAGTCTCTTTTCTTTAGATTTAATCTTTGTAAACATATTATTACAATAAGGAATGTCACCTGTGGGCCTGCGTCTAAGGATTCGGTAATTGTTCGCCGTAAGCCTGTCTGGTCTGAGATTTAGTTACAGATGTGACTTCTGGAGCCGCGTTTTTCCTGTGTAACAGGTTGAGATGGTTGCGTTTACATTGTTAGCATCGTCAATGGAACTTTCATTTGAACGCTGGATGTTTATGCATCAAACAGGTGAAACATCTGCAAAACATTTGAAACAAATATTTTTGTTCCGATATTTTATATTATGGTCGGTTTTGAAGTAGTCCTCTTTGTTGGCATGGTAAATGATTATTGACCATCTATTCATCTAGCTATAGGAACTACAGCAAACCCAAAAATGAAGAACTTTCCACGACTGTAGTTGCTCACCCATTAGGCTTTCGACTTGTCATCTAATTTGTTTCGTAACAAGAAGCTTAACCACAGATCCCATGTTTCAGCGTTTTCACGCAGTGCCTTGAGACACGCACCTTTTCTACAAATATAACCATCAATCGCTTGATATTATTTGCATTCGGTGTATGGACTACCGTTTGCTGTATAAATGTACGGATAAATGAGTTAATCAAAATTGTAATTTTTCTGCATAACAGGACCTTTTTTTGTTTTTGATTTCCACCTGTCTGCTTGGTTGTTTTCATTTTCCCCAACAGTCATTAAGCAACCCAAGACAGGTTTTTATATGGATAAAGTGCACAGTGTATTATTTGAGGTTTTTGCCAGTATATATAACAGGTAAGGTAAAACTTGAGATTTTAGGACTAGTGTACTGAGAGTTTTTAAAATGATAATCAGGCAATTGCCGGCACTTACTGACTCAAAAATCCAGCCCCAATGATTTATGTTATGAGCTTGCTCTCCTTATTGTTTTAAACAACCTGAAGAATACAAATAGCAAATCTTTCTCTATCCCGACAAACTGCATTATCCATTTAGGATCAGCTCGCCGAAGTTACGATGCTACAAATTCCGAATCTCGTGGTTGAAGAGCTCTCAGTAATGTTGTCAATTTCGCGTTTAGGGCCAATATATCAAGCGCATGACACTTCTCTCAAATGTTATCGGCCATCTTTAACACTTATCCGTTAGGATCCAACTCACAGATCCATACAAGACAGCGGGTCTGACAACATTTGTTTGTTTGCTAAAATAAGCTTATTTCGTTTTATAAATTTAAAAAAAGAACAATTTTATTACTGTGATAAAAGTATACAAGATAGTGACAGACTGATCTTCTCACGCAACAATTTGTTTTATATTCGTTGCCACACAATTATTATGAGTGACAAGGAATCAGAAACTCGTCACCTAATCAAATTTCACCACTACTAAAATCCATTTTATTTTGGTATCTATAGCCTCTGATCATATAATTTTTTGGACTAATTTATTTCAAGACTGGGTCTAGGAGTTCCTTAACACCATTGTACTCTTACGGTATAAGGTGTTGTCCTGAAGCGTTTTGCCTTACAAAACATAAATTTTATCGCGAGATTGAGGAGATCGAGGACAAAGCACTTCTTTGCCGATTCTTCAACTACAACTATTTTTTAATATTTTAGATAAATATTTTTTGTTAGGAACACCCTATGTTATTTGCTTTACCTGGGTGCACTAACTGTATAATAACATATAAAGTCATAAAACATAAAATAGATAAAAAGTAAATTTAAAACGAAAACTATATTTGCTATCGTTAACATAAATCAAATTTTATGTATATATATATATATATATATATATATATATATATATATATATATATATATATATATATATATATATATATATATATATATATATATATATATATATAAACTTTAGAAAGGAAAGAGCTTTAAAGTCATCAATTACATACAAATTGAAACTGACACAAGTTTTATTGCGCTCATCGAATTCGAATTTATTATAAACGAGTAACATTTTCAGTCATAATATTTTTTACCCAGAAAATTACATAATAAATTTAAACTTTTCAAAAGCATATCTTGTCCCCATTTTACTGCTGTATACTTTTTTCCAAATATACTACTACTGTACTAAATACGACAGATAGATACACATAGTATCAATTTTTGACATCCTTTTTAAAGTTGTCCAGAATATCTAAAAATAAAAAAAATTTTAAATCAGAAATTCAATTAAAATAACATCAAACACTTTATTGCCATCAATTATTCTGTTTATTCCACTCCAAGGCTAGGAACTGTATTTGTTTGTGTACATAAAATGTACATAGAAATGAACATACATAAAGAAGTAGCAGAGGAAAAGGTTTTCATTTTTTTCCTATTTGTGTTAAGTAGCTTCCCTTCTTTATCTTGTTACTTGGTTTTTTTTTCGACTAATTCACAAAAATCCTTTATTGCATCTTTCTTTTTTTTTGGTTATGGGACACGAAGTCTTTGTTTCTCTGTGTATTTACAACCAAAATAAAATATTACTTTTGCAAAGAAAAAAAAATGTTGAAACAACTTAAGATGAAATAATATTTTCTTTTGTTATTATCGAGATGAGGAGAGAAAATATTAAATTTCCTATTTCGTTTTGTTTTTTGTTTTTAACCCATTTCGAAACTCATTAAAGTAATAACAAATAATAAAAACAATTCTTGTATTATTTTTAATCATCTCGCCGCCTCTCTATCATAATCATTATTTTTTCCCGCATCCTTTGCCATCACCACCATTATCATTATGATAGCTATCATCATCATCGTCATTTAAGTATAAGCAAGAGTCGTTTGATAAGTATATTTCGCTTCTAGTATAAGAGATGGCACTACTAACCATAATATTCAGAATTTAAATACAAACGTTTTCAACCCCGAAAGCGAATTGTCATCGATATTGACTTCTATGTTCAATAGAACATTTTTTTTGAAGTATCGACAGTAATTCTATTATTTCTAAATTTTGATTGATTGATTGATCTAGATTGTATGTACAAGCATTACGCAAGATTTCCCGGAAAGCGCCGGGACCGCTTACTTTTACATTTACTTGGAAGGATAGGACAAGCTAGTTAGATATATTATTGATTATTTATACATATGACAGTACAATTCTATATTATTATGATCAGCATCTCCATGCAGAAACCATCTGTAATCTGCAAAGTTTCTCTGAAACAAATAATCTATTTATTGGTTACTTTCTCCAAGCATGTAGGCTGTAATAAATTTAATTAGTTTTCGCCTGAAAAAAAAACAAATTAATATTTTGGTTAGTTCTAATAATATAATAATATAATAATATAATAATATAATAATATAATAATATAATAATATAATAATATAATAATATAATAATATAATAATATAATAATATAATAATATAATAATATAATAATATAATAATATAATAATATAATAATATAATAATATAATAATATAATAATATAATAATATAATAATATAATAATATAATAATATAATAATATAATAATATAATAATATAATAATATAATAATATAATAATATAATAATATAATAATATAATAATATAATAATATAATAATATAATAATATAATAATATAATAATATAATAATATAATAATATAATAATATAATAATATAATAATATAATAATATAATAATATAATAATATAATAATATAATAATATAATAATATAATAATATAATAATATAATAATATAATAATATAATAATATAATAATATAATAATATAATAATATAATAATATAATAATATAATAATATAATAATATAATAATATAATAATATAATAATATAATAATATAATAATATAATAATATAATAATATAATAATATAATAATATAATAATATAATAATATAATAATATAATAATATAATAATATAATAATATAATAATATAATAATATAATAATATAATAATATAATAATATAATAATATAATAATATAATAATATAATAATATAATAATATAATAATATAATAATATAATAATATAATAATATAATAATATAATAATATAATAATATAATAATATAATAATATAATAATATAATAATATAATAATATAATAATATAATAATATAATAATATAATAATATAATAATATAATAATATAATAATATAATAATATAATAATATAATAATATAATAATATAATAATATAATAATATAATAATATAATAATATAATAATATAATAATATAATAATATAATAATATAATAATATAATAATATAATAATATAATAATATAATAATATAATAATATAATAATATAATAATATAATAATATAATAATATAATAATATAATAATATAATAATATAATAATATAATAATATAATAATATAATAATATAATAATATAATAATATAATAATATAATAATATAATAATATAATAATATAATAATATAATAATATAATAATATAATAATATAATAATATAATAATATAATAATATAATAATATAATAATATAATAATATAATAATATAATAATATAATAATATAATAATATAATAATATAATAATATAATAATATAATAATATAATAATATAATAATATAATAATATAATAATATAATAATATAATAATATAATAATATAATAATATAATAATATAATAATATAATAATATAATAATATAATAATATAATAATATAATAATATAATAATATAATAATATAATAATATAATAATATAATAATATAATAATATAATAATATAATAATATAATAATATAATAATATAATAATATAATAATATAATAATATAATAATATAATAATATAATAATATAATAATATAATAATATAATAATATAATAATATAATAATATAATAATATAATAATATAATAATATAATAATATAATAATATAATAATATAATAATATAATAATATAATAATATAATAATATAATAATATAATAATATAATAATATAATAATATAATAATATAATAATATAATAATATAATAATATAATAATATAATAATATAATAATATAATAATATAATAATATAATAATATAATAATATAATAATATAATAATATAATAATATAATAATATAATAATATAATAATATAATAATATAATAATATAATAATATAATAATATAATAATATAATAATATAATAATATAATAATATAATAATATAATAATATAATAATATAATAATATAATAATATAATAATATAATAATATAATAATATAATAATATAATAATATAATAATATAATAATATAATAATATAATAATATAATAATATAATAATATAATAATATAATAATATAATAATATAATAATATAATAATATAATAATATAATAATATAATAATATAATAATATAATAATATAATAATATAATAATATAATAATATAATAATATAATAATATAATAATATAATAATATAATAATATAATAATATAATAATATAATAATATAATAATATAATAATATAATAATATAATAATATAATAATATAATAATATAATAATATAATAATATAATAATATAATAATATAATAATATAATAATATAATAATATAATAATATAATAATATAATAATATAATAATATAATAATATAATAATATAATAATATAATAATATAATAATATAATAATATAATAATATAATAATATAATAATATAATAATATAATAATATAATAATATAATAATATAATAATATAATAATATAATAATATAATAATATAATAATATAATAATATAATAATATAATAATATAATAATATAATAATATAATAATATAATAATATAATAATATAATAATATAATAATATAATAATATAATAATATAATAATATAATAATATAATAATATAATAATATAATAATATAATAATATAATAATATAATAATATAATAATATAATAATATAATAATATAATAATATAATAATATAATAATATAATAATATAATAATATAATAATATAATAATATAATAATATAATAATATAATAATATAATAATATAATAATATAATAATATAATAATATAATAATATAATAATATAATAATATAATAATATAATAATATAATAATATAATAATATAATAATATAATAATATAATAATATAATAATATAATAATATAATAATATAATAATATAATAATATAATAATATAATAATATAATAATATAATAATATAATAATATAATAATATAATAATATAATAATATAATAATATAATAATATAATAATATAATAATATAATAATATAATAATATAATAATATAATAATATAATAATATAATAATATAATAATATAATAATATAATAATATAATAATATAATAATATAATAATATAATAATATAATAATATAATAATATAATAATATAATAATATAATAATATAATAATATAATAATATAATAATATAATAATATAATAATATAATAATATAATAATATAATAATATAATAATATAATAATATAATAATATAATAATATAATAATATAATAATATAATAATATAATAATATAATAATATAATAATATAATAATATAATAATATAATAATATAATAATATAATAATATAATAATATAATAATATAATAATATAATAATATAATAATATAATAATATAATAATATAATAATATAATAATATAATAATATAATAATATAATAATATAATAATATAATAATATAATAATATAATAATATAATAATATAATAATATAATAATATAATAATATAATAATATAATAATATAATAATATAATAATATAATAATATAATAATATAATAATATAATAATATAATAATATAATAATATAATAATATAATAATATAATAATATAATAATATAATAATATAATAATATAATAATATAATAATATAATAATATAATAATATAATAATATAATAATATAATAATATAATAATATAATAATATAATAATATAATAATATAATAATATAATAATATAATAATATAATAATATAATAATATAATAATATAATAATATAATAATATAATAATATAATAATATAATAATATAATAATATAATAATATAATAATATAATAATATAATAATATAATAATATAATAATATAATAATATAATAATATAATAATATAATAATATAATAATATAATAATATAATAATATAATAATATAATAATATAATAATATAATAATATAATAATATAATAATATAATAATATAATAATATAATAATATAATAATATAATAATATAATAATATAATAATATAATAATATAATAATATAATAATATAATAATATAATAATATAATAATATAATAATATAATAATATAATAATATAATAATATAATAATATAATAATATAATAATATAATAATATAATAATATAATAATATAATAATATAATAATATAATAATATAATAATATAATAATATAATAATATAATAATATAATAATATAATAATATAATAATATAATAATATAATAATATAATAATATAATAATATAATAATATAATAATATAATAATATAATAATATAATAATATAATAATATAATAATATAATAATATAATAATATAATAATATAATAATATAATAATATAATAATATAATAATATAATAATATAATAATATAATAATATAATAATATAATAATATAATAATATAATAATATAATAATATAATAATATAATAATATAATAATATAATAATATAATAATATAATAATATAATAATATAATAATATAATAATATAATAATATAATAATATAATAATATAATAATATAATAATATAATAATATAATAATATAATAATATAATAATATAATAATATAATAATATAATAATATAATAATATAATAATATAATAATATAATAATATAATAATATAATAATATAATAATATAATAATATAATAATATAATAATATAATAATATAATAATATAATAATATAATAATATAATAATATAATAATATAATAATATAATAATATAATAATATAATAATATAATAATATAATAATATAATAATATAATAATATAATAATATAATAATATAATAATATAATAATATAATAATATAATAATATAATAATATAATAATATAATAATATAATAATATAATAATATAATAATATAATAATATAATAATATAATAATATAATAATATAATAATATAATAATATAATAATATAATAATATAATAATATAATAATATAATAATATAATAATATAATAATATAATAATATAATAATATAATAATATAATAATATAATAATATAATAATATAATAATATAATAATATAATAATATAATAATATAATAATATAATAATATAATAATATAATAATATAATAATATAATAATATAATAATATAATAATATAATAATATAATAATATAATAATATAATAATATAATAATATAATAATATAATAATATAATAATATAATAATATAATAATATAATAATATAATAATATAATAATATAATAATATAATAATATAATAATATAATAATATAATAATATAATAATATAATAATATAATAATATAATAATATAATAATATAATAATATAATAATATAATAATATAATAATATAATAATATAATAATATAATAATATAATAATATAATAATATAATAATATAATAATATAATAATATAATAATATAATAATATAATAATATAATAATATAATAATATAATAATATAATAATATAATAATATAATAATATAATAATATAATAATATAATAATATAATAATATAATAATATAATAATATAATAATATAATAATATAATAATATAATAATATAATAATATAATAATATAATAATATAATAATATAATAATATAATAATATAATAATATAATAATATAATAATATAATAATATAATAATATAATAATATAATAATATAATAATATAATAATATAATAATATAATAATATAATAATATAATAATATAATAATATAATAATATAATAATATAATAATATAATAATATAATAATATAATAATATAATAATATAATAATATAATAATATAATAATATAATAATATAATAATATAATAATATAATAATATAATAATATAATAATATAATAATATAATAATATAATAATATAATAATATAATAATATAATAATATAATAATATAATAATATAATAATATAATAATATAATAATATAATAATATAATAATATAATAATATAATAATATAATAATATAATAATATAATAATATAATAATATAATAATATAATAATATAATAATATAATAATATAATAATATAATAATATAATAATATAATAATATAATAATATAATAATATAATAATATAATAATATAATAATATAATAATATAATAATATAATAATATAATAATATAATAATATAATAATATAATAATATAATAATATAATAATATAATAATATAATAATATAATAATATAATAATATAATAATATAATAATATAATAATATAATAATATAATAATATAATAATATAATAATATAATAATATAATAATATAATAATATAATAATATAATAATATAATAATATAATAATATAATAATATAATAATATAATAATATAATAATATAATAATATAATAATATAATAATATAATAATATAATAATATAATAATATAATAATATAATAATATAATAATATAATAATATAATAATATAATAATATAATAATATAATAATATAATAATATAATAATATAATAATATAATAATATAATAATATAATAATATAATAATATAATAATATAATAATATAATAATATAATAATATAATAATATAATAATATAATAATATAATAATATAATAATATAATAATATAATAATATAATAATATAATAATATAATAATATAATAATATAATAATATAATAATATAATAATATAATAATATAATAATATAATAATATAATAATATAATAATATAATAATATAATAATATAATAATATAATAATATAATAATATAATAATATAATAATATAATAATATAATAATATAATAATATAATAATATAATAATATAATAATATAATAATATAATAATATAATAATATAATAATATAATAATATAATAATATAATAATATAATAATATAATAATATAATAATATAATAATATAATAATATAATAATATAATAATATAATAATATAATAATATAATAATATAATAATATAATAATATAATAATATAATAATATAATAATATAATAATATAATAATATAATAATATAATAATATAATAATATAATAATATAATAATATAATAATATAATAATATAATAATATAATAATATAATAATATAATAATATAATAATATAATAATATAATAATATAATAATATAATAATATAATAATATAATAATATAATAATATAATAATATAATAATATAATAATATAATAATATAATAATATAATAATATAATAATATAATAATATAATAATATAATAATATAATAATATAATAATATAATAATATAATAATATAATAATATAATAATATAATAATATAATAATATAATAATATAATAATATAATAATATAATAATATAATAATATAATAATATAATAATATAATAATATAATAATATAATAATATAATAATATAATAATATAATAATATAATAATATAATAATATAATAATATAATAATATAATAATATAATAATATAATAATATAATAATATAATAATATAATAATATAATAATATAATAATATAATAATATAATAATATAATAATATAATAATATAATAATATAATAATATAATAATATAATAATATAATAATATAATAATATAATAATATAATAATATAATAATATAATAATATAATAATATAATAATATAATAATATAATAATATAATAATATAATAATATAATAATATAATAATATAATAATATAATAATATAATAATATAATAATATAATAATATAATAATATAATAATATAATAATATAATAATATAATAATATAATAATATGATAATATAATAATATAATAATATAATAATATAATAATATAATAATATAATAATATAATAATATAATAATATAATAATATAATAATATATACTCAACCTTTAACCCAACCGGACTAAGCATCTGCGGTGACAAATCTCACTTTCTTTAAAAATTATCAGCATTAGAAGGGTTCGGAGTTTTGCTTATCGTTTATCTATGTCCGTGTGGAGTTGAAAGTCTCTCATATGGTCCTTGGGAGATGGATTAAGGAATCTCCTGACAGAATTGCTGGTGAAAAGTTGGGGAATAAAATACCATCCGTGGAAAAAATTTCCTTGGAGCGTCTTTTCATCAGGCGATCCTGAAATAGTGTCTTTGTGATGTCAGAGGCGGCTGAAACAAACATGGCACATAGGTATAAACTACTAGGCGGCTGAAACAAACATGGCACATAGGTATAAACTACTAAAGGAAGGCTCCCCAATTAAAAATTAAGAATGCAGAAGGGCACCAATAAAATCACGGTACAGGGGTATCAGTACCGTCAGCTTTAAGCGGTGAGCAAATGACTGATAAATGCAGAGAGATTCACTACCCCAAAGTGAACATTAGTTGGACAAAAAAAATGCATTTTAACAAATGCTCGTACTCTAATAAATTTGAAGCTGGCCTTAGGACCAAAGAGAAAACTGGAGAATGAAGCGTTAGAAGATAAACCAGAATGGCAAAAAAGCTCACTAAAATCCCATTAGGAGCCAACCAAAAACAGCTGTTTTCCAATCCCAACTGAAGAAAAGTGTTGGTTAGGATCGGTTAGGATACGTGATTTGGACGCAGACATTGTTATTGCATGTGGACAATAGAGGAAATTGAATAGTAAGACATAGGCAGCCGATTTCTGAAATCACGTTACTATCTACGTATTCATATATTTAGCTGCTATGCTCATCCATCCCAATGCAACCATAGAGGAGTTCAAAGTCTTTCTGGATAATCTTACTAGGATGCACGCCATCATAGCTCTTTGTTGATTCTGGGAATTTGATGCTTGGGGCATTGAATAGAGAACCCAATGTAATAATGGTAAAGCTGAAGTTCTGATGGAAGCATTTTTTTTCCAGCGAGGATGCTTCGAAAAAATGGAAATTTAAAGGCTGGAAAGATAAAATGTTTGGACAAAAGCTTTTTTCATGTTGGTTTTGTCAGGAACTGTAGAAAATCAGGTGTTTCAAATGACAGATTACAAAACAATAGTTTTTGTTGCAACAAAGCTTTGGAGATCAATAGATAGCTAGAAGATTCCAGTGTACGCCACCGTTCAAGACGCTTATATTTATACGTTATTTCCACAACATCCTGGTTATGTGAGAATCATCGAACCAAGAGACGAGGAAGAAATAATTCCACCAGTTTTAATAGAGGAGGTTCTAACAGCGTGAGACAAAGTGGGAAATAACAAGGTTTCCTGTCCTGCTTAAATTCTCAATGTAGCATTGACAACATTGGCCCATGCATATCCGGAATCGTTTGGAGCGCGCGGAATGGTTTGTTGTTTGTTAGCTTGCTTTGCAGAGCAAAGTTTAATAGCTAGTATATTAGGTGGCCGATTTTGCGGATGATCCGACTATTGTTATGGTTGAAAAACTTAGAGTGAAGGTAGAAGAGATATGTACTTGAAAAACCTGAAAAAGCGGGCAGTTTGTTTTTATATTTTAGCGGGCATAAGAAGAAACATCGTAATATGATCCTTGTGAACGAGGAACAGGATCGATGGTTCAATTCGCCGATTTAATTTCGTGAATAAATAAACAAATATGAAATATGAGGAGATGGATTTCTACCTGAGTCAGCTCCTAACTGGGCTTTATTGTTTTCGTGCTTATCTATATAAGTTCAAGCACGATGAATCTTCATACTGTCTTGAGTGTGAAAGTATACCTGAGAATGAACAGCTTGTGCTTTTTGAATGCCCGTGCCTTAGCAATGGAAGATCTGAGCTATTTAGGACTGTTCGAGTCAAACTAGCCCCAGTAAACATTATTGATTATTATGCTGAACTTTGAGAATGATACGTACGCAGTACGACTGCACAAATTAAGAAGAAACTGTGTCACTTAGAAAGGATTAAGCAGGCATATTAATTATTAAAAATGTTGACAGATTGAGATGAGCCGGCTTCGTGAAGTAATACTTATCGGAAGTTCGACGAGACTAAATGACTAAGGAAAATGGGGGTTAGGACTTATAGTCGATAAAAATTCGACACTCTTGCAATATTATGCAGGTCTCTTGTAAGGCCTTTAAAGATACCTTCCTCCACCAGTCTATGAGATGGAGCCATTAAAAATTTCCATGTTAAGTAAAATTTCCTGGTTGATTCCACGTACTTATCGGACAACCCTCGTAACACAATGTTTTTTTTTCATATTTTATCACTCGATTTTCTTTTTGTAGCGTACATCTTCTTAAAAATCTGAGGGATGTGAGATATGTGTCGTATACGGATAAAACTCACAAAAAGTGATAACATTTTTTTCATTTTCATTTTCACCATAATAAAAATAGATAAAATTTCATCACCTCGTTGTGTGTTTGTGTGTATGTGCGGGCGACTGATTTTCGTTTACATACCCATCATCATCATCATCATCATCATCATCATCATCGTTCGTATTGTTTTGGTTCTAATGTTGTGCTACTATACAAACACACACATATATACATAGAAGTATAATTTTCCATTCATCTTATTATGAGCGATAGACAACGAAAAATAAAAATTTTCACATCATCCCAACACCACAAGATGAATTATGATGATGGGTTTTCTTAGTTTTTGTCTTTTACTTGTGGTTTGTTTGGATTTGAATTGAACACGCGATTTTGATGGTTTGAGTATTTTATGGTGGATTTACAAGATAAATTAATTGAATATGATGTGAATGAAAATAGAAAGAAATTGTGACAAAGTTTTCGAAATAAAAGTTTTTCACAATTTAGAGTGGAAAAATTGTTGTTGTTGTTTTCGTTGTGCTTAAGTCGATTGGACCATTGAGGATTATGGTAATGATTTTTTAAAATATAAAAGTTTCATTTTTATGATTAATTCAAATTATGAAAATTGTAACGACGAAGGAGACAATCGTTGCATGAACTCGTCACACATAAATTATCGATTTTTAATTTAAATTAAATTTAATTCACGTAAGGAATATTATGTTTAGTTACAGTTGTTCTAACTCGATTTAAATGTATCGAAATAACCCGACGATATTTATGTCATCGACGTAGTTTTTCGGGCTATAATTTACACGAACGAATAAACTCTAAAAATACTCATCTCTCGAAATTTTCGGACAAGATCGGTAACTTATTGTTACAAAAAGGGGATCCAAAGTCGGAATCGTACTGGATTTCGCAATTAAAACATAATTTATACTTTCGTCCCGGACTAATATTTCTACTAAGCTTTACAATTCTCTTTAACACTTTACTTTGGCCACATAGACTTTAGCACTTATTATCACTTCCAAGGTTTAAATTCAATTTAGTTTTTAGTGGCAAATTGTCGCGTTTATAAAGGGTATACATCTTTATTTAATGAACCCTCATACAAAAAAAGTTGAGCGGCGTTAAATGGCATCTCCACGCTAGCAAATTAAAATCTCCAAAACGGCTAAGTAGTTATTTGGATTATTCAAATTTTGTTCGCAAGAGATCGATTATTTATCGGCTTGTATGACATATAGCACCATCTTGTTAAAACCAGAGGTTGTCATTCAAGGCGTCAATTTGGGGCCCCAAAAATGTTGGTTAGGCGGCCGCCATTGACAATAACGTGGTTTCCAGCAGCTTTTTCAAATTAAAATGGGCAAATTATGCCACCACTATAAAATCCACATCAAAGTGTTATCATCCTTGGTGAGTTCTGCTTATTTACAAAGCCCTCGAGATGGAAATGCTCTAGGCTAAAAACATGATTTTTCGACCACAATCGTCGTCCTGATCAAGCTGTTCTATGACCCATGCAGAGAACTAATATCTAAGTGGATGGTCATTTGCTTTCAATGCCTGAGTCATCTGGATCATGTAGGCGAATAATCGAGTTTTTGTGCTGCATTCTCCTCAGGCTAGTGTGATTAACGGCCAGTTGCTGCAATCAACGTTGAGTTGAGGTCGTGAATTCTGTTTGTTTTATTGCAGCGTTTATATTTATCTGTGTGTGTTTACTGCTAAATGTTTTTCCATGACGCGGAGTAAAGCTGCACTCATTATTTTGATGAATTCATCGACTACCATGACTTTTTTCTGGAATGTCGAATTCATCCGTAGTTTATACATCGCTATTCGTTTACCCAATATTTACTATAATCATTCTGCATTTGTCGTTTAACCGAAAAAACATCGTTGGCACCACAAATAAAAGTCATGGGTCCCAGGTAAGATAAAACACGCGATCTTAGTACTATTATACGTCACGTGCTTTACAATCGCGCCACCGCCAAGTATTATGTTTGTTTGGTTTACAATGACCACAATTCTATGTTAACCGTTCGACGTAGACTACATTCATCTTTCTTTTAAGGCTTCGTTGTATCCGATACACCACAATGTTAATTCTCTTATTAATCGTGTATGGTCCCTCCCAACTCTTTTGCAATTTGGGAGATTTTCCTATTTGTTTCTTGTTGGATTGTAAAACCACACCAAATCTCCTTCAAAAAATCCCCCGTTGTCCACTCGACGATCGTATCTTGTCCCTACCCTTTGTAATAGTACGCATCACTGTAGTGCGCGGACTTCAATCATTCTTTGTAGCATCATTTGTTGCGGGAACCGACTTAATTTCTGGTGTTTCAAATCTAATGTCACATAAAAGACGAAGTTCTCTACCAAATATGAGCAAAGAGCATTGCTGATGAGGTTCCAGTTGTATGATGAACTTCGCTACCATAACTCATTAGAAACAGATATATACATACCTGTCCCAATTGTCCTGATTGATATAGTATTCGTCTTTTGATTTTGAATATTTTATACAGCTGTGATCAGAATGCAGTAATAATGTCACACCGAATCTGCTTACCCAGTTTTTTGGAAATATGTCAGCTACGGTTCGAGCTTACTGGTTGACGTTAGGATATATGTCAACCCATTTATTGAAGCAGTCGATACATGCAAATCTTCCAGGTCTCTCTGCGAATTGACCGTATAAAACCTGATACGGACTTTCTCTTAAGTCTTCCTGACACCTAAGTGTGCTTAAAATCTACCATTGTGTATTTCCTGCAAAACCTTTAGTATTCGGTTTGCTGGTAGGACCGTCTGTTCCATGTTGTTTCTGCCGTCAGCTGATTCCCAGAGTCGTATGAGCATACCTTTGGATGTACCAAGATTGGTGAAATGTACCATCTCTTCTTTTACTGCGTGAATGATTCCCCATGTTCTTTTTCCCAGTTGAAATTTTGATTCTTCTCAGTAAGACGTTGTAGAATTTAGACAACTGAAGTTTAAAATAAATGGTCGATAACCTCATGTATGTTTCTTGGAGTTGGCCATATTCCTGCTGAATAAAATAAAAAGTCGTCTAAATAAATCAAACAGGTTTTTCAATTTAGATTCCGAATATGATCCATTAACCGTTCGATTGTAGCATGAGTATTGCATTGCTTTTTAAACAAGAACAACTGGTGAACTTCATGGACTGTCAGATTGCTCAGTCACTCTATTACACTGCATTTTGATAATCAGTTTTTCCGTCTGTTGTTGCTTTGCTAAGAGTAGACGTCTCAGGGTAGACGTCTCAGCCTGCTGGATTTTAATTAACTGGCATGTATAGATACGATACTGTGATATCTCAGTTTTTCCAAACTCCACCGCTATTCAAGATTCTTCTACTAGGAGATGTTTACATACTGCGCCTCCCGAGATAGTTTTTTTATTCTGCCCATTTTACTGTCTCTTTGTGATATAATTGACCTGTTCCTTCCTTACCAATCACTGTCCTTTTATTTATGACGTTTTTGGATGTGCTGATGTTCATTAATCTCACTGGTTTTTGGCTGAAATTCTACCAATTTTTTGCCCACATAGCAACCACTCTTTTTTAACAATGGTTGGTTCTCCTATTCCCATTTTGCTTTCTCCAGGGTTACTGTCTCTCCTGACATAATATTTTCGTACATGGGTGGTATTTCTAGCATATCTTCGGTGATGACTGTCGTCAGCTTATTGTGAAGGCTGCCACTTATTTGTAAGAGTATTGGTATATTCTGCTAGTTAAGCACATAATTAATTAAATCAAGGATCATTTGGTGCTGTGTCATAAAATCTAGGCCCAAGATGAACTTTATCCCTCCAATCGTGATAGCAAGAGAATATTCTCGTTTTATTGCTGCAGCACCACTAGTTGCTATTCTTAGATTATATCGGACTATTTTCTTAACTTGATCTTCAGGCACTGGTTAAGACACATAATTGAAATCTTCAGGCACCATGTCAGAACGTACTATTAATATGGATGCTTTGGTATCTAGCGTGAATATGCTTTGTTCTTTCTTAAACACGCCGTTAACAATTAGAATGTTGCAGCCCTTTCCAAATTGAGCAATTAACACGGTGACCCTGAGGTTTTTTCTCGTTTTCATAAACTTTCACCCCGTAAACCTGATGAAAGTTAGGTTTTTCTGGTTGTTGTTAAAAATGCTGGCCAATTATTGCCCTTATTGTCTAGCTGTAGCGCTATCTGCCACACCATTGGTTTCTGGATTGCTGGGTCCTTACAATTCTTGACGTAGTATCCAGATTTCTGGCATCGGAAACATCTGGACCTAGGATCTCCGACTTCTATTATTCCGCAGAGCTGGTCCCCTCATTTTCTTTTCTATGAGCCTAACACATCTGCTATTTTTCTTCGTAGGGCCAGGATTAGTCAACCTATTGAGTTGTATTGCAGCTTGCGATTTTTACAATTTTTGAATGGTGTTTCTCCAAACAGAATGTAATTAAGGTGCGAGTGCCGATTATCACCTCATGGCGATTTCAACACTCTTATACTGCGATGACGTTAAAAAATCGTCCATCAGAAGCTAGAGCTCAGGAGCTAATGAAACTGGAGGAAAAGACAAGAAGGTAAAGCATGGTTCACTCGACACACAACATGTTTTGGCACACAACATGAATCGAAACCATCACATCACATGAAAGCTTTCAAATTAGCTTACACAGTAGTAGAATCCTTTCTTGACCATTGGCTTTGTACAAATGGAATAAGGTCTCGGTATTTTAATAGTTACCTTATTGAAGTGATATCACCTATCACTGGACTATAACCACCTAATCTATTCAACATCTTTCTAAAACCATTTTATAAAAAAAAAAAATTAAAAAAAACTTTTTACATTTTCCAACAATAAAAGAAAAAACAAATAATTTTTCTTATCAGTTATGCTTATCAAAATGACACAATTTCTGTTTAATGACTTTGTGCAAAAATTTATTTCCCAAATTATTACCATCTAATATAATATTCAGAAATTATTAAAATTTTGTTGAACTTAAAATGACCCTACAATCAATTTTAGATTTATCACAAAAGATTTTCCTCGAAAGAAATAAAAATTTTCAACAAGGTACTTAAGAGATGATACGTCCTTTTTACTTTTCTTCGTTTTATTTTATTTGCTACAACGGTGAAACAATGGAATTTAAAGGCTATTTTTCAACAATTTATCTTTATCAAGATCAAAATCTTATATCCTTTTTTTATGTTTTGTATTTTGTTTTTGTCTCCTTATGGTTTAAGCGCAGGTAAACTTTTGTAGTCTTTATCGAAATGAATTTGAATTTTTGTTGAAAAAGGAGCTTACGTGTGCAGTATCTACCAAGACAGAGTATCCCGTTCCAAATTTGTTTTGTAGAAAAAAGTTATGTTTATAGAGTGTTTATGGGCATATGAGTAAACGTAAATTCAGGACATTCTATAATAAAATCATCTAATGTATATATATATATATATATATATATATATATATATATATATATATATATATATATATATATATATATATATACATACATACATATATGTATATAGTTTTGGTATTATATCGACAAAATAGTATACATATGAGTGTCACGTGGCAAAACGACCCAAATGATAAACCAAAATAACCAATCTCACGTGAACGATACACGAGATGACGATAGTATGTAGCTAAATAGTTTTTATCGTATATATTGCTAAAATCTGTAAATTTAAATAGTTAAATCGAGTGTTTATCATTTTTTAAAACCTTTCGATTACGTTGTAACGCTAGTCTAATTTTGTATGATGGTTCTAGAGCCATTGGTCGGGGGAACCCACATGTCTCGTAAATAATTTTTACACGTGCATGATATTATAAGAATACCACCAAAGTGCCCTTTAGTTCTCGTAGGACCTATATCCTTAAAAACGGTTTACAGATATGGATACGATGTGCAGTCGCTTAGAAAACTTATAGAAGCGTTTAAATAGCACTAAAACAGCCATGAAAGAGTATCGTTTAGAAATCGTTGCTCTCTAAAAAACTTGATGGTCAAAAACTGGAGGCAATGTGTCGGGAATTTTGGTGTTGGATTTCTTGTAAAATGTATATGCTATAACTTAACGCATGTGACAAGCTAACTTATCAATAATTTCTATTCATGCGCCCACGGATATTATACAACTCAAAGATAAAGACTCTTTTTACAACAATTTAGATGATTTGATGGCATCCACGATGTCCGAATATTGATTTGTGACTTTAAGACTACAGCTGGCGAAATTCTGACTCATAAATGAGAAAATATACTAAAATAAATAGCAGATTTTGACAACAGCTTTTACCTGTAATGTATTTTCAATGCATTCAGAGTCAGCAGGCACATTAAAAACATTGCATGTTCCGTTAACACAGTGTATGCATGCCTTTAAAAACATGGCCATACTCACTTCTTCTTAGAATTATATATTTATTTCAGTCATCAGCAAAAAACTTGATAATGAAACTGCAAAGTTCAAATCCTACACGTATGTAAGTGAGCCCATCACACGCTGCTGCAAACAAACAGTGCACCACCAAATCTGTTTATGATGTTAACCCAAGAAATTAATGATTGAACCGCTGCATCCAGTTTCCTAGCTCCTGGATAAGATATCATTGTTTGTGCATATTGTTCTTCTCGAATATGATGTCTGCCATCTATCGAAACTATACATAAACTAAAATCATTTCATCTGGCTATACATATTGGGCTAATATTATTCGGACATGAAAATAAATAAATCATGCACAAAATTTTACCATCAAAATAATAAAACGTTCTAATTAAAATAAATTAAAATAAAATTATTTTAAATAATTTTTGATCACAAAATTAAATAATTTGTACAGTTTGTTCGAGTGTAAGTAACGGCAATGCTAACGGAGTGCAATTGACTTTGACAGACGTCGCCAATCACGCGTGATGTGCTAAAAATATGCGCAAAAACCTAAAATAGTTATTTAATTTAGGCTAGTATTCAACCATACATTAAAAAAATACTATTTTTGCACAAAAAACAGAAATAGAATTTTTGGTGTAAACATTTTGTGCAAGATTTATTATTTTTTATGCACAAATTATTTCTTTTTCTTAACAGAACACTCTTTTATTTGTGCTTGTTTAATAATTATTTTGTGCAAGAATAATCATTTGTTTTTTGTACACAAATAGCAATTTTTTGTGCAAGAAAGGTAATTCTTAATGTATGATTAAATGCTAGCCACTCAAAATGTTCTAAAAATATATATTTTTTTGTAATATTTTTGTACAAATGGCGGACATATCGCTTCTTATGTATAAATTCATGGTCCTTCGAGCCAGATTTTAAGGAAGCATCATTGTTTAACTTTTGTCCCAAGTTCAGAAATCTTTTCGGGCGATGTTTAATGAATTCTCCAGAGATGAAGGTTTTTTTTCCAATGGCAGCTTCACTGAATTTTCTTGGAAAAATGGGTTGCATGTTTGAAAATCTTCCATTTACCAAAAAAATTTTTAGAGTTTCATCGACATTCAGGCTAATGTGAAAATTAAGACTAACTGGCTCAGATCCTTTTTCATGTTTAATGGCTTCGTCCCATAAAATTCATCCAAACATTGAAATTTGCGCGACTATATTTCTTCTAAATTATCCATTCTGCGTTCTGGCTCTGGTGTAGAAAAATGCGGTTCTGCAAATTGTAGTGTTTAGAAGCATTTATTTCGCAAGAAGGAAACCTTGATTGATATGACGCCTCTAGTTCTTTCCGTACATGGGGTACGACCTTGATTTAGGGCCTGCGGCTACGCATGTTTTTATTACCAAATAAAAGTCGCTGAGCACAGGCTTCGGAAATAAAAGATACCAGAGCTCTTGAATCTAGTTGAAATCGATAACTTTGATACTCGTTTGACGCATCCAGTACTCTTATGACAGCGGTGGGTAATAAACCGGTAAACCGCTTGGAGGTAGTTAGGTGAGCATCGTTTAAAATTTCTGAATTTATTCCTTTGGATGATGTCGTACTAGAAGTGATTCCGTTTGGAGTAGCGCTTGCTGATGATTTAGCGATATCCTGGTGTAGGGTTCTATGGTATCTTGCTCGACATATACCGCATCTAAACTTTGATCGTCGCTATGGTGAATGGTGATTGTTCGGCACAAATATATTTGTTATGTACCTTTGGTATCTTAGGATTGCATTGATTGATGCATCAAATAAATCTTTAAATGAATGGAACATAACTCGTGGCAGGCGAATATCATAGTCACTTTTCTTGCAACTCGATATTTTCTGAAGTTTCTTTATAATCTTTTTTATTCGTTTTGTAGTCATTCCATTCCTCGTTTAAGAGTTTGATTTGAGCCTTTATTTGTTCGTTGGTTTGGATGCTAGCCTTCGCGTTTTTGATTATGCTAGCAATCTGGCCCAAAGGATCATATATTTAGTATACTTCAGATAAAAAATATTGTTTTTATTTGCACTAAAAGTAGCAAAGTAAAAAAGGTTTTCAAATAACAACCTATTTAAGGAATAAATCGGAAAACTCAACGGAAAAACTACTATAGCCTCGGCCATGATTAACGTACCAACCATCAACATATTAAACAGTCATTTAAAATTCTTTCGGGTTCTAATAGTTCCGTGGGAAGATGGCTTCGTACTGAACCATGGTTTTAATCCGAAATTTCGATTAAAATAAAGGCCATGATTACCAACATAACTTCAGACGACAATCAGACAGTCATTATGAGGTTCGAATACCGTAAAAACTCGGATAATCTAAACTAAGAGCCTTAGTTAGATTTCTCGAGTTCAAAAAACGATTGTGGGTACTAAAAAAGCTTAAATCTAGGACAATTGGTAGAATGCAAAACCGATTCAAACAACAAATATTACATACCTCACCAGGCGATATTAAAAACTACCAGTTTCTAAGGTAAGATAGATAGAATCTAAGGTAAGGCAAGCTTGATAGATTCTAAGGTAAGGCAAGCTTGTTGATAGCAAAAAAGAGTTGCTCCAAGTTCAACCAAGTTCAGATTCATTAATAGTGGTGAGTTGGGTGAAAAACAAGTTCACTAAGTTCATAATATTTGTAGCGAATCGAAGCTCAGAAATCTAGAAGGTGTCCACGCCATCTAAATGCTTCTTTATCAAATCCCCTGGAACGGAAATTAAACTTATTATCAAAAATGAAGTACTAAAAAGAAGTGATACCTACGGCAATTATCCGCCCGATAAAAATTCGCACAAAAAAAAAAAAAAAAGAAATCATACATTACAAAAGGGGTATTTGTCCGCATATTTGGATGTATGGCGACCAAGACCATACACAATGAACCAGTAGGAGATATAACTAGAAAGGTATTCATCGCCGCATAAAAAAGATTCACGTCATGCAGTGGGTTGTGGCGAGTTGATATCGTCATATCAACTCGCAGTCAAAGGACTGAATCGATTACGACAGTTAAACAACTTACGGATAGCAGATCCTAATTATCATTTGGAAGGCAAAATTGATGTTCTTTTTGGTAGCGACATGTTCTTCGACTTAATTTGAAGTGGTAAAAGGTATATTCTGAAGACAAATTTAGTAGCTCATAACACGAACTTAGGATGGGCGATTGCGGGAACGCCAATTCGTGATAACGTTGGCACTGAAAACTTTCCAATTAATCTTCATCTGGATGTTGATCGGACCCTCAGGAAATTTTGGGAGTTTGAAGAGATTAAAGATGTCGTACACTACAGCGAGGAAGAAAGTTTTTGTCTTGATCACTTCCAAAATACTATTTGTAGAGCTGAAGATGGTAGATATAAAGTCAGTCTACTTTTTAAAAATGATATTACAGAAATTGGGCAAGTCCAAAACAATGGCTATAAAACGATTGTCCAATTTGGAAAAGCGATTATTTCGTAAGATTGAATTTAAACGAAAATATAGCGAGTTTCTGGACGATTATTTAGAGCTGGGACATATGAAATTAGCCAACGATTGTGATGCAGAAAAGAATTACTTACCGCACTATGGGGTATTTAGGGAGAGCAGTTCAACCACCAAGCTCCAGATTGTCTTTGATGGCTCCTCAGAGACAACGAATGGAAATTCTTTGAACAACCAATTGGCAGTGGGACCAGTAGTACAATCAACTTTGGTGGACTTATTTTTTCGATTTCGGACTCACAAAATCGTTTTCACAGCTGACATTGAGAAGATGTTTCGGCAAATTTGGGTCGACACAAAGGACACAGAATTTCAAAAAATTCTTTGGAGACAGAAATTTGAAAAATAACTGCATATATCTACAAGCTGTTAACGATTACTTATAGTACGAAATCTGCTCCTTTTTTTAGCGACGCAAACTTTAAATCATCTTGCGTCAGACTACTAAGGCAAATTTTCCGAGGCTGCAGAAGTGCTTGAACGAGACTTTTACGTCGATGTTGGAAAAAAGAGGATTCAACCTTCGCAAGTGGGCATTCAATAGTCACGAACTTATGTGTACTATTCTTGAAGCCACCAAAGAAGTCACACTCATGAATTTCGAAGATGAAAACCAAGCCGTTTCCGTCCTCGGAGTGAAGTATTCTTCCACAAATGACACCTTCCAATTCAAGGAATTGAAAGGAATTTAGTTAGTCAGAAATTTACCAAACGTAGCATGCTATCATAGGCAGCTAAACTATTTGACCCAATTGGATGGTAAATTGGATATTATTCCAGAAGCTATGGTTGATAGGAAGTGGTTGGGATAAACAATTACCAAATACAATTTCCCAGAACTACTCAGCAATAACAAATAACTTGAGTAGATTGGAAGACATTCGCATTAATAGATGGCTGTACACCAAGGATCAACTAGTTATCAAATACATGTTATGGATCGATTCAGCGATTGTGCTAAACTGGATATCATCATGCCCACCAAAATGGCAGACATATGTAGCTAATAGGGTATCATTCATTCTACAACAAACCAACCGTAGCCACTGGAGTCATATACCATTAGGCGACAACCCAGCTGACTGCGCCTCGCAGTGCCGTCTCCGGAATTTCCGGAGACGGCACTGAAAGAAGAGAAGAAGAATTTGATTACATTGTTGAACGTACAAGACCACGATTGGCTACCTGGTCTCATTGAACGATGTTCAAAATTTTCTAAACTGATATTCGTACTTGTTCGAATTATCATATTATTTCGGAAAAAATCGGCAAGCAGTGGGGATCCAGTTACACTAATACCAGAACCAAACTTATTGGACCAGAAGAAAGGTTGGTTGTCGCGCTGGCCGCATATTCAGCGGATGTTACAACACTTCTGGCAACGGTGGCATATCGAGTATCTGGTCACGTTGCTACAAAGAAATAAATGGAAAGTTACCTCTCCAAATCCAATGCCCGGAAACTTTGTGATGGTGATGGATAAGGATGTTCCACCAACCAAGTGGTTAATGGGATGCATTACCCAAACAATTCCAGGACACGATGAATTAGTCCGAGTAGTCGTTATTAAGACCAAATTCGGTGAAATCAAACAACCCATGTCAAAAATTTGCATACTACCTTGAGGCTCTGTTGAGCCAAGGGGCGCGGGATGTTCCGGATCATAGTTAAGGAATTAAAATAATGCAAATTTAATATACTATTGTTTGTTGTACACATTTATATCAGTAGAAAGTCGATAATTATTGTTTGTGTGATCAATTATAAGCGAATTGTATTACCGATTATTTATACTGCCATCTACCATTAATGTAGATTACTACAATTTAAGTAGCTTAATTATTTGTTCACCATTTTGTAAATTTATTATTGCTATAGATCATGACTTGACTTAAATTGTCGTCTCGTGCACTTTGATGCCAACAATCGAGCGGCACACAACAATAAAAGTTAAATAATTATAAGTAAAATAAATGGTTCTAACGTGTTGAAGAGTTACAAATTGTTTTAGTCATCTATATTTTAAATGCGAGTAATCTATTTCATACAATACTTAGTAAATATTTGGAGACCCTTAACATGTACTCCAATGCATTTCGAATGCATAGATTTATACGCTTAGAGAGAAATTACGTCTCTCTTGCCTTTACTAACTAGTACTAACCAGCCTTTCCAATTTGGAAAGAATATTCCCTATTGCAAAGACTTATTATAGATTTTGAGCAAAGACTCAGGACAAGTTTGCACAGTTATTTAAGGGCCTCTTAAAATAAACTTTTCTGCTTTTGATTTTTTTTCCTTTATCTCCAATTTAGGAGCATAAGGCGTCCACTATTCTGAACCATCTTACTCTATTTGGGGCTATTGCTTTAATTTCTGCCCATGATTTTCCTAGGTGTTCTACCTCTGCTAGAATCGTTCTTTTCCATGTCATTGCTGGCATTCCAACCTTTCTTTTTCCTTGCGGGTTCCAGTCTAATGACATCCTCGTTATATCACTTGATGCTTTTCTCAGTGTGTGGCCAATCCATCTCCATTTTCGTCGCTTTATTTCGGTCTTAATGTCTGACTGACATGTTGTTATGTGCAAATTGATGTTACTAATCGTGTTTGGCCAGAAGCACTTAAGTATTCGTCGAAGGCATTTGTTTACGAATACCTGTAGCTTCTGTATGATTTTTCCTGTATGCTTCCATATCTCACACCCATACAGTAGTACCGATTTCACACATGAGTTGAACATTCGTATCTTGGTCTTGCGCGACAGGACAGAAGTATTCCAGACTTTGTGTAGCATGTTGAATGTATATCTGGCTTTATTTATATGTTTGTGTATGTCTTCTTCTGTTCCACCTGTTTTCGTTACTGTGCAACCAAGGTATACGAATTCATTTACATCTTCAATTTGTATATTGTTGATGTGCATCGGTGTGGTTATATTTGTGTTGAGTCTCATCGCCTTGGTTTTCTTGATATTAATTTTGAGACCAACTTCATTAGCTAGATCTGATAGCTGTTGCACTTTCTGCAGCATGTCGGAGTGTTTGTGTGTGAGCAAGCATATGTCGTCTGCATAGTCCAAATCATTGAGTTTACCAGTTAACCCCCATTGAATGCCATTAGAGGACTTGTTATCTAGTTTCCGCATTACACTGTCTAATACGATTAGGAACAGCATTGATGAGAGTACGCAACTTTGCCTTACTCCTCGAGTGTTGTAGTATGTTTCACTTTGTTTGCCTTTGTATTGAATTTGGTTTCCAGCATCCCGATACATTTCTTGTATGAGTTCAATAATTTCTTTGGGATGCCTATTTCACAAAGTGTATGCCATATTGCGTTCCTGTTTATCGTATCGAATGCGCGTTCGAAATTGACGAAGAGCATATACAATGGTGAATTCCATTCATTGGATTGCTCAGTGATGATACGGATTGTGTTGATGTGATCAGTGCAACTTCTTCCTGGTCTAAATCCAGCTTGTTCGTTTCTTAATTTTGCTTCGATCGAAGGTGAGATTCTGTCAAAGATGATCATTGCGAGTACCTTTATTGTTGTGTTGAGGAGGGAGATACCTCTCCAGTTCCTACTTTCTCTTAGGTCACCTTTCTTGGGTATCGTAATTATCAAGCCTTCTTTCCATTTCAGTGTAATTCTCCCAGAATTCCAGATTTCTTGGATTATTGGTGTTAATATGGTTGCAGTTGTAGATGAATCTCCTTTGAATATTTCGGCGGTTATATTGTCTGTTCTAGCGGCCTTATTGTTCTTCAGTCTATTAATGACATTTTTAACTTCCCGTTCCGCTGGTGAATGGGTGTTGCTTTTCATAGACGAAACGAAATTTAGAAGTTCTTCTTTAAACAACGGTATGTTGCTTTACTTAATGAATCGATTCTCTCTTTGTTCCAGATAGTATGTCAGTATTTTTCTTAGTTTTCTTTTTCTTAAAACCCAATCTGTTTCTCTTACTAGTCCTTCTACATCAGTAAAAAAAACCATTTAATTATGCCTACCTTATTGCTAATTTGAGGAGGTTTCTTCCATTTTTCGTTTTAAAATTTGTTAAAATTTTCGTTTAATTTCTTGTTTAAAAATACTTCCATTTAGCTTAGAGTTTCGTGAAAATGTATTATCATCAAGCAATAGATGACCAGCCCTAAAATTCTTTGCTTCGTCCTCCGAAGAGGATGAATTTATCAGCATCTCTGCTAATATACCACCTATTTCATAATATTTAAACAAATCTATAATTTTAATTTTAAGGGTTTCGAATTAAATGATGTTAAAACTAATATTTTCAATACATTCATGTACCACAATTTTTTCAATATAGGCTGGCCAGTTTATCAATATTATGACCTTATTCCAAAACAAAAATAGCAAAACCACATGTTTTAAATAGAACACCCTAGAACATATATTATATATATATATATTTATATATATATATATATATATATATATATATATATATATATATATATATATATATATATATATATATATATATATATATATATATATATATATATAAACAATAATATATATAACGAGTATGTACTTGTGTATTGGCTTTGTCTTTTTTTGAAAAATTATTAAAAATTTTCGTCATTCCACAAAATCTAGACCAGTTTTCCACAACCCATCATCAACAGACCATATAATTTTAATTTACACAAAAAAAAATAAAAAAATTCCCAACAACACTTACAAAATGAACAATTAACTTTTCGGTTTTTGTTTGTTTGTATTGTAATAAATTTTTAGTTTCGTTTTTGTTGTTTTGTAATTACATTTTACCAATAATAGATGGAGTTTGAGAATATAAATATATATTTTAACACTCTATTATTGGGCCAGCTGTCCCAGAATACAAAATGGTTTATGCGTATGCACGTTTTTAATATTTTGTGTATTATACAGTACTGTCTAATGAAATTCGTACACATTGAATTTTTAGAAAACGTGCTCAGCATTACATACAATATGTCTAAGTCTTACTTATATGTGTAATATATCACTAAGTCGTAAATAGCATTAAGAAACGTGGAAGTATAGCCATTCTACTCTTAAGTCTCGAGGATAGGACAAACATTGCCTTAACCACATATAGTTCGTTTATAAGGAGCATAAAGCATTGTTATGGTGGAAATTTCGATTTTCTTTTATTGGCTTATCCTTTGAGCAGTAATTTTTCATATAACTTTGAAGAATTCAGGAAGCTGTGAAATCGGCCTATACCATGTTTTATCGTTTGCCGGTTTGCCTCTGTTGATTATTTGAACCATTTTTTAGAGTCCCGTTTTTGGGAATAGTTTTTACTATGCCATTAACTAAATCATATCCTGGAGTCTTGTTGGCCCCTTAAATTATACACTTGATCTTATTTTTTGTTTGCAGCCCTTATTTCACATGCTTACCACTTTTAAATGGTTTGAAATTTTTCTAATGTATTTTCGATCTCAAACCTTTCAAATTAGTGACGTATTCTTGAGACCATTGTTTCCAAAATCGTTTTAGTAGTTGTTGGATTAGTTGCCATCTATTTAAGCGAGTCATTTTTTTCATTTGAAGATCGGGTTCAGGTAACATTGTTATAGTGATTGAAATAATAATAAATGAGCGAATGTTAAGGGGCACCATCCCTACTCTTGGAAGTTTTCCACGAACTTTAGTCTGCTTGATTGTGGTTAGGAACACTTCATAGGTCAAATGTGTCTCTTCAGTAATACGTTGTAAGTGATGTTTGCAGGATTTAACTATTATTTCCTTGCAATACCGTTAAGGAATAGTTTGTAAAATTTCTGTAGTTAACGTTTGGCTCCTACAAGGTTAGAATTATTATCACAATGGATAAGATCCGGTATTTCTCTTACAGCACAGAATCTTTTTAGGCGGCAACATAAGCGTCGGATAACATATCGGTTGCTAGTTCAATTGAAGTTGCCTTTGTACATACGAAAATTGCTATATATGGCTCCACGCAAATTTGATGTTTTGAGTTGTTGTTTGCTTCTAAACCGTCGGCAGACGAAACACATATGAATTATTCTTCGAATTAAATTTTTGCGAGGGTTTCGAAAAATAATAAGTTGGCCTTGTAACGAAGAAAATAACCTAGTGAAATAATGTAACATTGTGTTGAATATTTGACAATCAGTTCATTAGTAATGGCAACGCTTGATTGAGTGGTAGCAAAGTCTGTAATAGTTTCACTGGTATTATTGGTGAGTTGGTTATCATGTAAATATTTTGGTCCAAGAATCCAAGTTTCTAGTTTTTACATTTCCTCTGGTTTTACTCCTTGAGTACTATAATCGGCAGGGTTGTTTTCGTTTGAAACAAAATATCATTGACATTGTACCAATAGGTAATGGTACAAAGGGTACGATAACAATTCTTTGGTTATATTCAAATGTCGGTTCCACAAATCTAATAAAATTAACAATTTGAATATTTTATTTTTATTTCTTTTTGTATATAATTTATAATAATTTTGGTTTTCCACTTTAATTCAATGTTGTCTACTTGATAGCTGGTTTGTAAGAGAGATATTTTTAGTTTACAATGATTAAGCGTTTTTTGACACAATATATTTTGTTTTTATATGATTAGTGCAGATGGCCAAAACTCTACACAACAACATTTTGAGAGTTTACAAATATCATTAAGGTAAGTTTACAATTGAAAATTTTTAATTTATTGTAGGTGAAATCTGCTGTGTTCAACATCCCGGCCGCCTTGAATCGGTTGATTCAATTCACTGGACTGGTAATAGACAGAGTTTGTGGATTGGACGTTTGATACAGCCGTGTTTTGTTTTGAGCGTAATTACTCTGACGTTGCCGTCTGTTCCTGAGTGTAATTCCACAACTTTACCCAATAACCATTTCGATGGAGGTAAGTTATTTTCTTTGATTAGTACTACGTCATCAATTTTTACATTATTTTGCTTTGTATGCCATTTACTTCTTTGTTGTAGGTTAGTAAGGTATTCCAGATGCCATCTCTTCCATATATGGTGGTTCATCTGCTGTACCATTTGCCATCGTGACAGTTTGGATAGTTTAACATCTACAAGGTCTTCACTGGGAAGTTGGGTTGTTGGTTTACCAAGCAGAAAATGGGCTGGCGTCAAATAATCCAGGTCATCGCTCGAGAGAACACAAATAGGTCTTGAGTTCAGTATTGCTTCAATTTCGGTTAAAAGTGTTGCCATCTCTTCTATTGTGAGAATATGGCCGTCAGTTATTCTTCTTAGATGGTACTTCATACTTTTCACTGCGGCTTCCCATAGTCCTCCAAAGTGTGGAGAGCTCGGTGGTATAAATTTAAATTGTATGTGATCTAACAATAAAAATTTAGAAAATATATTAGAATTTTGTTTTAAAAATTTGAAGAACTCATTTAAATGATTTCTAGCCCCAATGAAATTCGTCCCATTATCACTATGTATCTCGTTGCACATCCCTCTTCGTGCCACAAATCGTCGGAGTGCTGCAATATATGCATCCGTGGTAAGATCGGACACAAGTTCGATATGTACCGCTTTGGTAGCTAGACATACAAAGATGCAAATATAGCTTTTGTAAGTCTTCTGCCCTCTTCCTCTCACTGAGTGCGTTTGTATTGGTCCTGCGTAATCAACTCCAACTTTAAGAAATGGTCGGACTAGTTCTACCCTCGGATTTGGAAGGTCTCCCATGACTTGATTGAGCATTTTTGCTTCGTATTTTGTGCATTTCACGCAGCTGTGTACGACCTTTTTGATTAAATTTCTGCAGCCAATGATCCAGTATTTTTTCCGGAGTGTTGCCATCATTAATGTTGGCCCAGCATGTAAATATTTTTGGTGATGTTCCCTTACGATTAGTTCGACTAGTTTATCTTTTGCTGATAGTATCAATGGGTGTTTGATGTCGTATGTAACTGAAGCATTTCTTATTCTTCCACCCACTCTTAGTAGGCCCGATTTGTCGATGAATGGTTTTAAATATTTTAGAGTACTTGATGGTGGTAATTGCTTTTTGGTTTGAATAGACTTAAATTCGAGTTCAAATCGTTTGTGTTGTAAGTGATGAAAGATGAGAAATTGGGGTTTTTGTAATTCTGAGGTATGAAGATTTGTCGGAACTGAATGTTTTGGAACTAATTTTAGTTTTATGTTAATAAATCGCAGTATAAACGCTATAATTCGCACTATTTTACTGAAGCTGGATATTTTTTCGGTCAGATCATCTATTATGTTTGGTGGAGAGATTTGAATATGTATTGATTGTGCGCGTATTTCTTCAACTGTTGTAGAATGATTGTTTTGAGTTTCTGGCTAATCTTTTTTGTTGGCTAGCCAGGTTGGACCATTCCACCATAAGCTGATATTTTGTAGGTTTTCGGGGTTGACTCCTCTCGATGCAAAATCAGCTGGGTTATCCTCTGATCTCACATGTCGCCATTGAGCTCTACTCAAATTGGTAAGTATTTCACCAGTCCGATTATCAACAAAGGTGTTCCATTTTCCGGGATGTGCCGAAAGCCAGTCCAAAACTATCGTGGAGTCAGTCCACGCATTGATCTCCTTCACATTGGCGTTTAATGCTTGTTTAACTGAAATAAGTAGTTTGCTTAACAGCACCGAACCACACAGTTCTAAACGTGGAATAGAAATTTGCTTTACAGGCGCTACTTTGGTTTTTGCTGTTAAAAGCTTGATTTGTCTCCGTTTGGTAGTTTGGTCTCGGTATATATGACGGCTACATAAGCATGTTTTGAAGCATCTGAAAATCCATGTAGACATATCTCATTGTTTGCAGTTGTGCCAATATATCTGTCCACAGTGATGTCTTCTATTTTTATGAGGTTTTCTCGAACTTGGAACCATTCTGCTTTAGAGTCTTCTGGTAATTGATCATCCCATCCTAACTTCTTGAGCCATAACGTCTGAAGGAATATTTTAACACGGACTGTCACCGGCGCAATCCAAGATGCGCCGGTGATCCCAAGGGATCAAACAGGCGACAGGCTTCTGACAGAATTTCTCTTTTCGTTGTCGTTGGTTTTGGATTTAAATTCACTACGAATTGGAAACAGTCTGTTCTTGGATTCCAATTTAGCCCTAACACTTTGACTGAGTTTGATTCCTCGATATCTAAAACTGTGCTTTGGTTGTTGGGTTGAGTAAAATTGTTCAACAATCCTGCGTCATTGGTTAACCATTTTCTGAGCTGGAAACCGGAATTGGATAATATATGATTTATATCGTGCATTAATTTGTTTGCTTCTTCTATTGAATCGGCTCCTGACATCAAGTCATCTACGTACATGTTGGTTCTTATATGTTGTACTACTTCTGGAAATTCGTTCATAAATCTTTCGGTGGATTCATTTAGCGCGCGAGTTGCTAGATAAGTAGCACTTGCTGTCCCATATGTAACTGTTTGTAGTTCGTAGGTGATGAATGGTTTATGCGGTGTTTCTCTCCATATGATTCTTTGATATCTTGTGTCTTCTTCTGCTACACGCACTTGTCTAAACATTTTTTCTACGTCAGCTGTAAATGATATCTTAAATTTTCTGAATCTTATTAAGATTTGGTATAACATAGATTGCACGGTCGGTCCTACTGAAAGGCAATCGTTTAAAGAAATTCCCGAGGTTGACTTGGCGGAACCATCAAACACAACCCTCAACTTTGTCGTGCTGCTAGATTCTTTAACGACGCCGTGGTGTGGTAGGTAATATCCGTTAAGTTTTGCATCTGCATCACTTACTGCTCTCATGTGCCCCAAGGATATATATTCTGACATAAAATCTTTGTATCTTTGTGCAAACTCCTTGTCTCTGGTGAATCTTCTTTCAACTGAGTACATTCTTTGTACAGCTTTCGAAAATGAATTTCCTAACCTGCATGGAGATAACTTAAATGGTAAACGTACTTTAAATCGACCGGTGCTGTCTATTGTTGTGTTGGTATTAAAGTGATTTTCACAAAATTCTTCGTCTTTGGATAAGTTAGAGTTCGATGTGGTAACTGTTTCAACTTCCCAGAATTTTCTTAGTATATGATCTAAGCTTTCTTCATGTTGGCTTAGGTTCATGGTAATTGCCCGCTGTGTATTTGGTTCGTCGTATTGACCGGCAACCAGCCAGCCCAGTAGAGTTTTTTGTAAATGTAACCTTTGTACGGTTAGTTTACCCTCTGATAATATTCCAAAGAACGTGTCAGCTCCAAGAATAATATCAATGTGTGACCCTTTATAAAAATATGGGTCAGCTAACTCGAATTGCTTAAAATGATTTATATCAATATATTGTGAAACTGGTGATTGCTTGGCTGTCAACTTTGGAAAAATAAATGCTTCTATATTGATGCGAGGTTCATTGCCATGCCATGGTGTTACGACTAGCGATACCAAACCCTTTGTGAAACCACTTGATGTTGCGCCTATTCCGGTTATCGCAATTTTAGCCTCGGTTCTACTTAATTGAAGCCTCTGTGCACATCTCTCGGATATAAAGGAACTTTGCGACCCTGAGTCTAAAAGTACTCGGCACAACTGTTTTTTGTTGAATTTATCGGTTACATTGACTAATGCGGTAGGTAAAAGAGAAACGCTTATTCTAGTATTGATTTCACTATTGATTGAGAATGACGACTGGCTTGGTTGGTTAACTGGAACAGCATTACTTGAGTCCGGTTTTTGCGATGAGTTTTCGTGTACCAAGCTGTGGTGTTTTCTATTGCAGTACTTGCATCGATATCTGGACTTGCAATTATAAACATTATGGTTATTATTTAAGCAGTTGAAACAACGGTTTTGTGTTTTCAACAAAGCTCTTCTATTCTCTATGGACATATCTTTGAATTTATCACATTCAAACAGTTTGTGTTGCTTTTCAGAACATATTGAACAACGTGTAATTTCAAACGTTTCAACAGTGTGGCTTTTGATATTATATTTTGGTTGATTCCAATGTGGTTGTGCTCGTCTTGTTGACTTTTCTTGATTCTAGCGCATCTATGCGTTTTACAAGGAAATCAAAAAATTGTTTTAGATTTGGGAGCTTATTCTCTGCTGAATCTTGTGTCCATAAACTGTTGGTCTCGTCATCTAGCTTGGTAGTCATGATATGGATCAGCCAATGATCTCTGGTTTCTGCATCTTCTCCCATTGCTTTAAGACCACGGATAATTTCATCTGAGGTATCCAAAAGGTGTCGGACATTTGCACTATTTGGTGTATTGACTGATGGTTGCGACATGAAGTTTCTAATGAACGCGTATATGGTATGCTTTGTTCTGTCATAACGTTCTCTAAGTTTGTTTAATGCTTCCATATAATTTGCGTCTGTGATGTTAAAATGCTTTAGTAAGCCTGCTGCTTCATTCTTCAGGGAGCCCTTTAAATACTGTAATTTTTGTGATGCTGTTAATTTTGGATTGTCGTGTATGGTAGAGCAAAATAAATCAAAAAAGGACTGCCACTCCGTGTAATCGCCGCTAAAAACTGGTATAGATATTTTCGGTAATTTTACTTCCGCATGAATGCCACTGATACTTGTATTTCCAATAGTATCGTTCACTGATACTGTTGTATCCGATTTTACTCTAAGCGCACGATTTAAACCTGCAATGGCCGAATAATAATTCTCTTCGAAGTCTGGATCTAGCTCTTCTCTTTCATCCAGTTCCACTATTTTGTCTTCTACGTTGTTGAATTCTACTCGCATTTTATCAATATGGCAAAGTCGCACCTTAATTTCATCTATTTGAGTGCTGTCGTTTATGCCTCTAATGTAATTCAGTAACTTGGTTACATTCCCTTTAATGGTAGCGCTTCTTTTCTTTAATGATGCGAGTTGCGTCATTTCATGATATTCACTCGGTTTAACACTATCACTGTTTATCACGCTATTTACGCTTAATTTCACTCAAAGTCAACAATTATATCTTATTTATTGGCACGGTAGCTAGCGTTGTGATTATTATATATAGTACGATTAGCTTACTGATTGGTTTTATTTTAGGTTTTAATGAACACTTTAGGTTTAATAAATAAATTATCGCAACACGTTGGTTTTTGGTAGATATAAATTTTATTTATTTATTTCAAATTGATATAGTTAATAGTAATTAAATTATATTAAATTTTTGATACTTAAGGTTTTGGGTTCCAAAGTTGTTCTTTGCAGGTTATGTTGTAAGTTATTAATAATTCCATGCGGTTATGTATTTAACTATGTATTTATGTGTCCAAATTACGATAATAATTGATTATCAGCTTGCTCGTATTAAATCCGGCTCGAAGGACCAAAAATGTACCAATAGGTAATGGTACAAAGGGTACGATAACAATTCTTTGGTTATATTCAAATGTCGGTTCCACAAATCTAATAAAATTAACAATTTGAATATTTTATTTTTATTTCTTTTTGTATATAATTTATAATAATTTTGGTTTTCCACTTTAATTCAATGTTGTCTACTTGATAGCTGGTTTGTAAGAGAGATATTTTTAGTTTACAATGATTAAGCGTTTTTTGACACAATATATTTTGTTTTTATATGATTAGTGCAGATGGCCAAAACTCTACACAACAACATTTTGAGAGTTTACAAATATCATTAAGGTAAGTTTACAATTGAAAATTTTTAATTTATTGTAGGTGAAATCTGCTGTGTTTAACAGACATAATTTTGATGATTGCATTATTTCAGCCATTCGATTTGCTTGGAACGTTTCCAATAATTTTGGTGATAGCATTGCAAAGTTATGGTAGAGAGTCTGAGTATAAATAAACTTGAGGTTTTTTTAATAACTGGAGTGATTCCAGCTGGTTGCAGTACTTAACTCAAGATTGGGAATACGGCGAGTGTCTTGATTGGTGTCACTCGAATTTTTGCAAAGTTCACCTTCAGTTGTCCATTAATAATTGTTCTTGTATAAATCACAGCGGACTATGCGTGTCCAAACGCATGAAACTCTACTGGCTGGTCAGTTGTATACAGCCATTTAGGGAATTTTAACTGAGTTGAATAATGTAACTGCTCTCTTATTTTTAAATATGGCTCCAAGATGTGAGATAGTAGTTCATCATCCCAACTTCGGCCATGTGACCAAAGAGATTGGAACAATATTTTTAATCCTAATGTTACTGGTGATAATAAACCCAATGGGTCGAAATATCTTTGCTATTTCTGTAAGAATCAATCTTTTTGTAAATTGGCTTGCTTGAGGTAGTAATATATTGAAAAACAAGTAGTCTTGTATTAGATTGTACTTAATACCCAAAACTGATACCGCATTTGGCTATCTGTAAATTCCCAGGGCGACATTTGTCGATTTCCAATAGGAATATTTTGTAAGAGTAACGGATGATTTGAAGACTATTTGCCAAGGTTTGAAATATGATTAGCTATTGGAGCAATCCCATCTGGCATAAAATGGAATAGTGTGTTGTAGCGATTAATGCATTTTCTGCAGTGTTTAGGGCTTTTGCAGTTGGTAATAGCATGTTGGTCACTAAGGAAGTTGTAACATCTGTTTGATTGGGTTATTAACTCTCGACGATCAACAACAGACATGGCTCGAATGTGCAATCACAAAATCTATGACCTACGAGTGGAACATTTTGGCCTAACGTTATAGTTTTGCCTGACGTTCTAATTATAATTCGGTCTTGCTAAAACAGGCTCTCGAATGGTTCCTATTAAAGCATCCATACATCTATTTAAAAAATCAAGGAATTGCTGTGATGTTGGAAATTTTCTTTAGCACTCTCATATTTTCAGAGACGTCTTGTTTCTTCGTCGAGTTTGTCACTATGGTAAGCAAGAGTATCCAAGGATTGCGTTTAATAGCTTTTATATAAGTTTCCACAATAGGCTTATTTCTATCGTACTTTTTGGTAAGTCTTTTTAATGCAAAAATAATTCTATAATAAACAACATGATTTATTGGTTTAAAGATTCCTAAGTGATGTTCATTTCAGAGGACCGACTTTAGAATGAAACTTGATTTTGTAGGTGATATTTGATATTGAAAAATTTCAATAGTCTGGATATCTTTGCACAGTACTGTTTACAGAGTTAACATATTATAATTCTGTTGTTTATTATTATTATAATTACTGTCTATTATCATTAATTTTTGTTTAAATTTTGGTCTGACAAATTTACAAATTCCAGATGTCGCTACATTATATTCTAAAATATTTATCTGATCAATAAAAATATGAAAATTAAAAATATTGTGGCTGATTTTTGGGAAGCCAATGAAGCAATGTGTCAGTTAGTTAAACCAATTGTCGAGATAGTTATAGATGGGATTAAAAATCTTAGTCTTTTGATAATTGGTATATTTTAAATATGTAAAAGCATTTTCAAACTTATAAGATTCTATTTGCTTTTGCTTACGGTGAAATGGAATACATCATAACAAATCTTGTTGAGTACTAAAAACCCTAGAATGTAGGTCTTGTAATAAGTCTTTCGAGGTTGCTTTGGAATCCACTAAACCATCTGCCAAAAAATCTAAAAGTGGGCCTTTTCCGGTTAAGGTTTTTTACAGTCAAGTATTAGGCAGTGTAAGGCTAGTTATCTTACATGATGCCCTCAATGACAACCCTCTCAGTATGGAGTAAATAGCAAACATACAAGAGTGTGTCATTGACCGTATTATTGAGATGCAAGGTTCAACCCATAAGTCTCAATTCATTGGTTCTTTCCGGAGAACAGGATGGCTTTTCTTCGTATGTGTCGATCACTTCACAGCGTAATGGATGAGGAATAATTTCAATAGGCTAAGATCAAAATGTGGTCTAAGCATAACTTTGGTGGAAGAGGTAGATTTTCCTCAGCCAAACATAGTTAGGGGTTTTTTCGACAAAGAGCCTTAGCTTGTCTAGCGAGAAAATTCCCGCTAAGGGCTGCGCAGAGCAAATTCATGGAAGATACTGCAACGGATAACAACTGGCGCACTATGGGAACAACAGGAACGTGGTATACTGCTTCGGTCATATCTAACTCGTTCTCAAGACCGAGTCCCCCTTCACCAACCAAACCACTAGAGTCAGCTCCAGCAAGGGAGATAATTTACTAGCCTCAGAAGGAGGTACAAACAACGAGGGACAGCTGAGAGCAGCAGCAATGTAGAGCATCCTGTTCCCACTGCTTCTTCATCGGAAGAATGATCAGTAGATCTCTCCGTGACTCTTAATTTGGCACCGGTGAAAACAGATAAGGAGAACACATAAAGGGCTGTCAATGGAAGACAAGTCAAGTCAACGGCACCAACCTAGAGAATAAAGCCTAGGGGTGCTAAGAGGGTTACTGGGACTGATGTCAATAACTGACACTATCCCACGAGACAATAACTGACACTATTCCAACCGGCAGTTGGCCGGTAAGCAGTCGGCAGATAAGAAGCCAGGACCGGAGAGCTCCCAACTCTAATAAGTAAGTATGCCTTGTACTATTAGAGTACTACAAGCCAACCTAAATCATGCAAAAGGAGTCTCGGATATCTTCTGCAACGGGTTAGCTCAATAAAATTTCACTCTTGATCTCATCCAGGAACCTTTGGTTAGTAGAGGAAAAATCAGGGGCCTCTACCTTAAGTTATGTAAGTTGATTCACGATCGCATGGAAAAAGTTCCTCGAACAGCAATACTTTTTTACCTAATATTAACGTTCTTCCAATACCACAGTTCATCACTAAGGATTTGGTTGCAGTAATCCTGGAAGTACCGACTGGCAGAGGAGTGCAGAAGACCATGTGTGACTCTGCATACTTCCCTGGTGACTCGGTAAGTGTTCCATCTCTAGTTGTACAGGATTAGGTGCATTACTGCATCCTAAAATCAAACAATTTATCATAGGCTGTGATGAAAACGTGCATTATTTGGGGTAGCAATGATACAAATAGTAGAGGTGAGTCCCTTTTAAATTATCTTTTGAGTAATCATATAAATATTAATAAAGGGTTTAACCCCACTTTCATTAACACGATTCGGCAAGAGGTGTTGGACTTCACTCAATCGAGTTAGTTTACCTCTATAACTCTATCGCAAACTGGCATGTATTAAAACAAGCTTCTTTGTCGGAATAGTACCACATGCACATCAGATTAGACATACCAGGAGGCAGAGCGTCGTATCCCTTGCTCTACAAACTGGAAGATGTACAGGGATATTTTATTCGTCAAAGCGGATATGCTGCCAACTTTTAATTAATTAGTGACCTAGAATCTGCATCTTGTTTGCTATAGGAAGTGCTCCTAACTTTTTACGGAAACAGCTGTGTGGCGCTTAATGGTGTGGTAAATCGCAAAGTTCCATGGTGGAACGAACAGCTGGCTCAACTCCGTAAGAAGGTTAGGAAATTATTGAATTGGGCAAAGCATTCTAATAAGTGGAATGTATATAGGCAAAGCCTGAAAAATTACAACACGGAACTAATACTTTCTAAATGCCTTACGTAGAGGAATAACTGTAGTAATATCGAGTGGTAATATATACCTACAGTTGCTTGACTCCATAAAGTTCTTGCTAATGATCAGACCAACGAGTTTGGGTCCTTCTGAAATTCGATGGCAATTATACATCGGGTCTCAAGGAGTCAATCGAAACCCTGCTTCAGGTTCACTTTTTGGGCTGCACTGTTTGCGACACAAATACAGTTACTAACACCCTTGCTCTGGTAGCCTTATTTAGGACTAGCTTGAATTTGGCTGACATACCACAGGCTTAGAGCCAAGTCAATTTGGTTGTTATCCCAAAGGTTGGCAACCAACCAAGTGCACTCCCTAGGTCCTTTCGATCTATCAGTCTTACATCGTTTATCCTAAAAACAATGGAGCGACTGATAGATCTTCATATCAGAGACTGATTAACTGTAATCAGATCTCTGAATCGTAATCATTTCGCCTACAGAAAAGGCAAATCCACAAGGAGGGCGTTGCATCTACTTATTACCAAGATTAAAGCGGCCTACCGCTTGAAAGAAATGGCACTGTGCGTTTTTTTTGGATAGTGAGGGAGTTGTCATTACTGGATACGAATCAATTGCTAGGGCAATCAGGCGTAGTGGTATTGACAATCCGACTAACCACTGGATTAGTTCCAAGTTGGTTAGTGGGAACATTACTTCAAAACTAGGTAATGAGTCAGTCACGATCACAGCAGTAAGGGGGTGCCCGCAACGCGGTGTCGTGTCACGTTTGCTGTAGTCACTCGTGATCGACGAATTACTTGATCGGCTCCATCTACTCGGTTATGACGCCGTTAGTTATGCGGACGATTTGGTTATCATAGCCTCTGGTGGACATGAATGTACGATATCTGCCAACATGCAACAGGCCTTGCTTATTATTTTGAAACAGCGTACTAAAGAGGGCCTTTCGTTAAACCCTAGCAAACCAGTCCTGGTGCCCTTTACCAAAAGACGTAAATTAAACTTTGGTTCAGTTAGTCTAAATATCGGATACTCCAATGAAGTTATATATCTGGGTGTTATTCTAGATGAGAAATTGAATTGGAACTCTCATATTAACTCAACTTAAACGCGCTTTTAGAGCCATGTGGGTCTACCGGAGTATGTTCGGTAGGACTTGGACCTCAGCTCAAAAATGATTTACTAGATATGCATCATGATAGTGAGGCCAATTATAACCTGTGGGCCATAGTTTGTTGGCCTAAGGTACAATAAAAGTTATTATGAACAAGCTAACCTCATTGCAGAGTCTAGCATGTCTCGGAGTCACAGGCGCTATGCCCACCAGTCCTACGGCGGTAGTGGAAGCTCTCATCGGACTCACTCCACTTCACATCTACGTCATAAAATCTGCTACTTCCGCCGCTAGTGAATCAATTTAGTCATGAAGATCATAAGGGTCACCTGGAAATTTTGAATGAACTTTCAGACTTGGATATGTTTTTTATAATCCCGGACGTGATGCCCAAAGAACTCTGCTTTGGCAGGAAATTCGGGGTAACAGTCCTTGATAGAACAGACTGGGATACTGCGGTGGATCTTCTATGGAGCCTAGCAGCCTAGTATGGTTCAGATGGATCAAAAAGATAGTGGAGTTGGTATTGGTGTCTTTGGACCCAACCACAAAATATCGAAAACACGGTGAACTTATCCCAGTGTTTTTCTAGCCGAAATTCACGCCATCGAAACTTTCGTATTAACTATTTTAAACAAAGTTCTTAAAGGCACCTTCATCCACATTTTCTCCGACAGCCAAGCAGTATTGGCTTCTCACTGCTTGAATTCTAAGTCGGTTAAAAGTTGTTATAAACTGCTACAATCCCTCTCTTGCCATTACAAAGTTAGGTTGTGGTGGGTACCTGGTCACAAGGGCCTCACTGGAAACGAGATAGCCCATGAGCTAGCACGAGCAGGGTTGTCGACTACATTCATTGGCCCTGAGCCCTTCTGAGGCATCCTGTGGATCTCTGCAGCCCGCACAGTTAGTAAATGGGAATAAATACAGTGCTCGAACTAATGGAACTGTATTCCCGACCTTATACAAGCCAAATCTCTGATCAGACCATTTCAACATAAGGACTTAACGGTCAATTTCAGTAAAAGGACATATTAGGAAACTAGGAAGTTTTCTTTCAGGTCAATGTACCCTGAGTGTGTCGCTCTGTGTACACTAAGGTGTCTTCATTTTGAAGAGAGGTATTTGACCCCGGAGAAATGTACATTGGCCTCTGCAAATAGCATTCTCGCCTTTATTTGGAAGATGGAGAAGCTTTTGAACTAATAAATCTCAAGAGCGCAAAACATCTTTTAGGTCCTTTGGGCAGGGAAAAAAAGGCTAAAGTGTCGAAGATCCATAAAAGTTTTATGAGACCTTTCTAGAGCTCCGTTCGATTGTGTGCACTCGTAAAATTTGTCGCTTAACCAGTAAGAACTGAGAATGGAATACCGAAAACACACAAAACTTTCTACAAATTCTCGGGCAACTGCATCAGTCTCTTGATTTGGACTCGGTACAGCTAACGAACATTTTTGTTAAATTGTCTTGCTTCGTAATGATACATTTTTTGGAGATTGGTTTTGGTGATTTGGCTCTGCATATTCCGGAACTTACATTAAATGTAAGTAACCATTTATAAGATTGGTAGACACTTTGGTTATCTCCAAATACACTATGATAAAATTGGTCAATTAGATTAGTCTGTCAATTCAACAATATATTTCTTAACATTCAGACTGGTAGGTCATGCAGCTGAAGGCATTCTTGGGGTTGGTGAAATTTTATCGGAAGTTTATGCCAATAATGGCTTCTGAGTTGGCACCGCTCTACAATTTGACACAGAAGAACGTAAAGTTCGTCTGGACAAGGTGTTGCAATAATGCAAAACCAAGCTTGATACAAATAATCTGCTGTGCCATTACGACCCGAAGAAGGAGCTGTACTTGTCATGTGATGTCAGTTCGGCTGGTGTTGGTGCTGTGTTGAGCCAGTTGGTCGATGGACTAGACCATCCAGTAATGTTTGCTTCAGCGAATTTGTCGTCAGCTGAAAAGAATTACTCTCATTTGGACAAGAAGGCACTTGCAATCATTTTCGGAGTGAGAAAATTTGATACAATTTTATTTGGTCGCTCTTTTATCTTAGTAACGGACCATCAACCATTGGTATCGTTGTTTGATATCAAAAAGGGAATACCAATTACTGCTGCTGATAGAATCCAACGATGGGCCATAATTCTGTCTGGGTATAATTATTCGATAAAATATCGAAAAGGTAAAGACATGGTTCAGTTTCGGATGCCTTGTCGCGTCTGTCACAAGAAGACGAGAGAAGTGTGGACCCCCTCATTTGTGTGGTAAATGCCTTCTCGGAGGTGGACGAGATACCCATGTGTTATGAAGATGTGGCACTAGTGATGGTACATGTTAAAAAAGGATGGCCAGTGTCAACGAGCGATGCAACAATTTTACCTTTTTTTGTACGTAAACATGAATTATCACATGAAGCCGGTTGTGTCGTTTGGGGATGCCGAATCATCTTTCCGTCGTCATTGCGTGGATATGTTCTCAATCTATTGCATGATGATCATCCGGGTAGTACGAAGGAAGATGTTGGCCAGGTCATTTTGTTGGTAGCCCAACATAATGTGGACAATGTGGAGTTTGTCAAAAGTACCAGCGAGCTAAGCCCGATGGTTTTAAAGAAGCTTCATGGCCGAAGAGTGATCAGATTTAGTACAGAATCCATGCCGACTATTTTCCATTTTTTTACAATATAATTTACCCAAATAAGGCAAAGCTTTTTTACAATATTATACAATAATAACTTTTGATCTTAACTCGGACACTTGTTTTATTTCGATTCTCGTACAGAATAGTTTCTACCAACTATAATAAAAATCGGTAAGTGAAAACTATGCCGCGCTTTGTTACAATTTGGGCCTCAAGTATCGTTTGTGACTGGGAATCTAGTTCAGCAGTTAAACTTATTGCGGACAAATGCACGCACCAGTATCAGCGAAATTGGTTATACAACTGCAGGAATAACAAAAAGCAAGCTCATAATTGGCGTTTCAGACAGATTAGAACAAAATAATTGGCAATCAGGATGTCAAATAATATCAAAAATTATGTCATATAAGGCAATCACCTTATTTGAAAACCAATAACTCCTGACGTGGAACATCTAGTACGCTGGCTGGGTCACGTCCTACGAGCCGCTCCCAAATGGTTGGTGCAGCAATCTCTGAGAGGGAAGCCGATATTTGGCAGGCACAGAGATCGCTGTTGGTGACGATTGCTCGTCGAGGTAGAGAACGACTCATCTTCTTCGGGTTGTCTTAAACAATACGAAGAACAAGCTCGAGACCAAATCCGATGAAGCCAACATGTTGATTCAGTGCAGGCTAGCAATTGCCTGTAAAATCCGTTTTATTATTAAACAGGGTGGCTGAGACCAAATGTTACTGACTTCACTCTGCTGTCATTTGTGTAGTTGTCATTTTCGCACGTAAATTTTTTGACAGATTGAAGTTTGGTTAGTTGTTTACATGTGGTCAACAAATAATTGTTCTAAATTAATATCTTAATAAAAAAATTGTAATGGAATTCAAACGTAATAGTATAATTGCACTGTATTTAGGTGGAAATTCACAAACTGCAATAGTTCGTCAGCTCCAGCATTTGAATGTGAATAAAATGTTTGTGTATCGAACCATAACTCGATACAACGAAACTGGTAGCATCGCTAAACGCAACAGAGGCGGTCCTAAAAAGACAGCAACATCAAAAGAAATGATACGAAAGGTGAAGAAACGATTCCAACGAAATCCTCGTCAAAGTGCCAATCAATTAGCCGCACGTCTACATGTTTCACGATACAGCATTCAAACCATATTGAAAAATGAACTACACTTGAAGCCCTACAAGATACAAAAAGTTCAAGATCTTACGGAGCCACAAAAAAAAGTTTGACTTGAAAGAACACGAGCATTGAAGGCCTTGGCCGAACGTGATGAGATTCCAAAAATTGTCTTTTCTGATAAGAAAATTTTCACCATTCAACAGTTTGTGAATAAACAAAATGATCGTGTTTAGTTAGAGCATAAGTCCAACGATAATTTGGACACAAGAGTTGCCATGCGCAAGCAATCACCAGCTTACGTTATGGTTTGGGCTGCAGTTACTGCAGATGATCGCACTCCTCTGGTTTCATCGAACTTGGAGTCAAGGTAAACCAAGAGGTGTACCTCCAAAAGATCCTAAACGATGCTTTGCTACTTTGGGCACGTAAACACTTTGGTACGAACCGTTGGATATCCCAACAGGACTCTGCACCGTCACACAGCAATTTTTACAAAATTGCGTTCCGGGACTGATTTCGTCGAAAGAATGGCCACCATATTCACCAGACTTGAATCCTATGGATTTCTCCATTTTGGAGAGTAAGGTGTCCACTAAAAAATACGAAAGTGTTGATGCATTGAAGTCAGCTCTTGTTTGAGAATGGAATAAAATTCCGCAAGGTCACGTTCGGCAGCATGCAATGCTTTCTATGGAAGACTGAATCAAATAATCAGAGCCAAAGGAGGTCATATCGACCACGAAATTTCAATAAAAAATAATCAAAATTAAAAAAATTACAGCGTTTTTATTTGGTAACACTTGTTCTCAGCCACCCTGTAAAATTAGGAATATCTTTTTCAGTATTCCCCACTGTAAGCTGAATCACAATAAGCAATAAAATGTTGCAAGTATTAATATAATTATGCAAGTATTATTTAATATAATTTTCTATTTAAAATTCATTTTTGAGAATGTATCGTAATCTTGAAATCGTTTTTTTGTTTAAATGGAAGTACCTACTTTCCGGGTAAAAGTTCCGGTAGAGTAGATTTATTTAAAAGCAGTTCTCAGTTTGATACGGCTTGTCTTAAAAATTACTCCAGCACCAGATTAAATAAAATAGGCACGCTGATTAGAGTTACATTGTCATTCTTGGACTGCCATAACGAGAGAACATCTGTTTTATCATTTCTCGGAAAGATTTCTAGCCATGAAAGATATTAGTCCGTTATATGATAATTCAAAAATAATTTGCGTTGTGTTAATCCCTAGTGCGCTACATGACCAAATCGATATCTAAACCGGATTTTTGTCCCTCATTCTCTAATAAATCAAAATCCATCACACATGTGATGTGAATAATCGATGTCCTTCTCCATATACCGAGAGTAAAACTCGAAAGACAATAAATATAATTAATTTTAACTTCAATATATCAAACCAATTAATGGCACATACAACACAAAAACCATCTACATAGTCGAACATGAAATTATATCCAATTCGATTAAAATGTACCACCTAAAAATATTCCATTTCTCTAACTTTTAATCTCATACTTCCTTATAACATGAATCTATATCGCATTATGTACGAGAGTAGTATAGATATTGTATGTAAGAGTATGTACCATAATTTCCCAAATTCACCCCGAACGAAAATTGTCACAACATCCTTTTCTGCTACCACTTCTTCAATTTGTTTTTTTTTTCATCTTAGATACATTTTTATTAGGTATGAGTGGTATGACATTCAATAGTGATAACATACAAAAAAAAAGAAAAAATCGAAATGATGATGATGATATGAGTTTATCTGGATTTTATGTCGAAGATAAAATTTCAACAAAAAACAAAAAATAAAAAATAAAAAACCTTCAAAATGAAGAAATCATGGTAAAAAATATTTTCATTTTCTTATTATTTATTTATTTTTATCTTAAAACAAGTACTCACTCAAATCGTATATATGTACATGATGTAGTAGAGGGTGGCAAACAATCCGTATACAAAAGAAAATTTTCTGGTAATCTTCGAACATTTTTATTTTACAATTCAATATGGTATTTGTGTATATGCTATGACAATTTGTATTTTCTTCGAATATAAGCATACAAAATTGCATCTTATATTATATTGGATATTGTAGTCAAAATATATAGAGATGAAGTTTTTATTTTTACGGTATCGATAAGACAATATGTGTCGGTACGTGTTTATTATAATCGAATGAATTTTACTTGACCTAAGTTTTTAAATCTAACAAAAACTTCTTAAAATGGAATACTAATAAGTTGCAATAGAACATATATTATAGAAAATATTTAATGTCGGTTCTGTCTATCAGTTTAACATAGACACATATTATAAACATTATAATGGGTCTGAGTTGGCAACATTGCAATTTTCACAACCATGATCTAACGAAATAATTTAATTGCGTTTACGTATACTTAAGGGACTTAAGTATTTAACTTTGATAAATTTGTATCAGATTTACATGTTTTTGTTGAACGACCGTCGGTAATCTTTCTTTGTCTGTAATAACATTCTCAATTACACTTGTTCTGCAAGTGTTGCAGTAATAAGGTTGATCTTCTATGGTGATCAATAGGAGGAAACCGCAATACATGCACGTAAAAAATCAGTTTTAAGCGCTTAAAATATATTTCGAAAATTAGGCTTTCGGGAAATTTATTTTTCTGTTATATTCGGGAATAAAGTAATCGTACAAAGCTTGGAACCGAAAATCAAAGTTAAACCCAGGGGCCTGGAAATTGCTGTACCACGCCAGAAGAGATAGAGGAAACCATTCGAGAGAGAATTTTGTAAAACAATTTTACCAAAGTCGGCTGGCAGGTGATCTCTATAGTAAATTATAATAAATTAATCTATAGTAAATTATAACGGAACTCCAGATTATTAACTGTCGTTTATATCGGAAGTATTGTATTTACATTTAAATTAAATTTTTAAATATTTTTTTACTTTCGCATATTTTGCGTTATTTTTACTCATTGTTTTTAAAAGTGATCAAATTGGCCGTGTTTTTTTTTGATATCGGAGAAATCGGAGAGATTAGAGAGATTATTTATCGGATATATCAGATAATTTTTTTCTCCGATTTTTATCTATCAGATCGAAAAAAATATTTTTTTTGTTATTTTTTAGTACCAAAAATAATAAATTATTTTATGAATTTCAGCATTAAACTCCCTAAATTAAAGTTTTATTTGTCACCTGATAGCTCAACATTAATCGGAGTCGCCATTTTAGAATTTACTAAAAAATATAAAATAATCTGTAAATTTTTTCAGAGTAAAAAGATCGTATCCGATAATAATCGGAGCGTAAAAAAAAACGACACAGAGAGATAATTTTTTTCTCGGATATTAAAATAAAACGCATATCTGAAAATTTGACAGTAAATTTATCTCTCCGATTTCTCCGATATCAAAAAAAAAACAGACCCATTGGTTACCTTCTTGATTTCGCCCGAAAAATCGGTTGTTTTTTTCACAAAGGGAGATATTTTATTTTTTTTATGTATTAAAATCATAAATTTAAATATTTGAATTTTAACGTTGATTTTTTCATCAAAAATTATTGTAAATGTTTGCAAATCTAAAATGTTTAAAGTTTAATAAAAAATAAATGGCTATTAGTGTTTTAAAGAAATAAATAACTTTTATTTATATTTGAATCGCAACAAAAATATATGATAATGACATTTTTCAAATAAATGAAGGGTTGCCCATAAAATTTCCTAGAGGAAATTTTATATTTTAGTACCAATGTAAAAAAAAACAACAGCAAAAGTTCTCTTCATTAGTACAAATCGGTTGTTTTTTGTTTGCATGTGTAGGTAATAAATTTTTTGTTGAGACGCAATTTTTTTGAGAATGTATACTATCCGTGTGAGGTGTGATGTAAAAAAAAAACAACCAACTTTTTGGTGGAAACACACGCTTGCTTTATAATTTAACCTATAATTGTAGTGTTGTGTCAGTTTTTATAATTAAAGCGCTTGTGAAGCAAAAATAATAAAATAAAAATAAAATAATAATAATAATAATATTGTGTACAGTGGCCTAATTAAATTATATAACTGTTTGTGTTAATTGTGTCGAGTTAAAAATAAAAAATTAAAAAAAAAGAAGAAATGTCTTGAAAAAAAAAAAAAATGTTTAGATTGTGCGATAATCGTCGTTGATAAATAGTTTCTTGCTTGCTATATTTTTTTGTACAACTGCGCTGCTTCCGAAGCTGTTAAACAATTGAGCAAATACCCTAAAGATGTAAGGAAGGGAATGCACAATATAATGAACTTTATGGTTGGGTTATGTTGGTGCTGTCCAGATTGTTTTAAACGTATGCATGACTATCAAAATACAGTGATTAGTTTACTTATTAGAATTGCACAAGTCGAAAAGATTTTGAAAAATATAATTAGCGCAATTTAAACGACGGATTAACCAATACTGCCTGTCGGTACTGAAGATCGTCGATTAACAGGAGCAAAATCTCGGGCACTTACCGCTGTTCATACTGATAGTGTAGTACAGATTTCAGCTAACCCTTTTGCCGTGGAAAAAAATTGGCCACAATCAAATACACTAGTAGGCATGGAACCAAAATCATAAGGAAGACCAATAGCTAATAAAGTTAAGCTTCAGTCATCTTTCCAGGATATACAAGCCGTAGCTCTACTACGATGGGTATTTGTAGGCCAAACATCCAAATCAGTTAATAAGCAGCAGTTTGAAAATTTCATCAAATATAAAATGAAACTTACTGACACTTAATGAAGCGGTGTCATCAATATCACACCGAAAAGAGAAAATGGCCAAATATATGACTATGTTTAATTAAATTCATTAAAATCTGCAATGTGACAAAATTCGAGTGGAGATCATCCCGTAAAAAATTTTGAAACGCCAACCCATCCATACATCTGCTATAATCATCGTAGTTCCTCCGGCAGAACTTATTATTACTGTACTGAATTCCAACATCATCCTGACTTTCTCAACGTGACTTTCTCGTCGCCAATTTTACGGATTATATCTTTCGCGATTCGAGCATTCATACTAGCAAGCTGATAAAAAGACGGAAGACCATTTTAGATGTTAGCAATTTCTAAATAAGATCCCAAATAAAAGTTTTACTTTCAAGGATCCTGAGGTGATTTCGTGGATAAAATCAAAATCATTACCGAACGTTTCTTTTATAATTTTTGTAGCCACGTATGAGAAACTGGACAAATGTCTTTTGAAATGCTATTAAAAAAACGGCATTGAGCTCAACACGCACTACCTAAAGTCAATTAATGCAGTGACAAAATTATACAGAGTAGCCGACAAATTTATTGTGATAATACGCAATCAATATTAAACTAAGTTCAGGGATCTGAAATATTTCACGCAATCACGTCTCTTCTTCATCCAAGGAATCCAGATATATTTAAAACTGCCATGGACATCTTATGCAATGTTCCGATTACCGATATAGTGAGATTCAAACGGGGTTTGTCTACCTAAGATTTTCTTCAGCGTATAGACCTATGCATTTGAAATGCTGCGCAAAGAAAAATCTACCAGGGGATGAGAAGGGAGGCTGAGTGCATGGAAGATTTTTCGGACTATCCTTATATAGCAACTGAAAAACTGATAAAATAATAACAACAAGAAAAGTTATTCCAACCCTATTGCCGATGCGAATTGAAACGAAGGTCATTGGTACATAAAGATAGTTCAAGTATCTCGGTATATGAGGAAATATTGAAGGTTTCAAACAAAATAATCGAATACTACTCATGTCGGTCTCGCAGCCTATAATGAATTCAAATATGAATTCAAATTTGGTACTGAAGTAATCCGCATGGAAAAATATAGAATACGGAAGGCAGCTTTATTCAAAGAAGAAGAGACTTCAGAGTCGCGTGTTTTATCAAACGGTCTCAGAACCGACAGTACTCGTTATTGCATAATTTTTTTTGATTGATCTTTTGGCTGGGTAAAGGGAGAATTTGCACGATATGAAGGATACATAGGTAAAACAAGAACTGAAACAAAGGTTGAGAGTTCGAACCATGATGCTGTGGCAGAGGCGTTTGGCACAAGACACCATATTCAGTTGGATTGCAAAGCTTATAATTAATTAGCCTAGATAGATAGAACGTCAGTATGGAGAGATAAATTAAGCAGACTTCTTGTACAGAACGAGGTAAAGAACATGTCTAAAGTATATTCACAGCGATGCAGAAAGGGACCATGCTTTACACCCGTTTTTCAAAGAAGCAACTTCCCGATGTAATGCGATGAACAGTATCGAAAAGATTCAAGTCCTGAATAGTAGGTGGGGGTTTTGGTGGTTGTAAGTCCTACACTATAAAGAAGCATAAAGCATTTCCTCAAACCTATAGTTAAAAAAAAGTTGATTGGTTTTGGTTTGATGCTGTTATGTTTACCAATTAATGGTAATGAGTAGTGTTCCTTTCTCGAGCTCCATAAATCATTTAGTATTAGGTTTTTAATTTCATGAAGACGGTGCACTTTAATTCAAGAAATCTAAATATGGATTGTAAATTTGCGGAAATATTAAGGTTAGTTGGTGGTGTAAATTATTGTCATGGCAAGGTTGTGAAACCTTGGGTTCCGTCAAAATACGGGAAAATTTCGGGTTATATAATAGTAAGAAACGATCGAATAAATCATGCTGGTAGAGTGGCACTATATATGTAAGCAGTAACACAAAATCGAAGATTATTGATAGATCCCCCGACTTGAAAGTTGAATTGGTTTTTATTGAAGCTACGATATTGAAAGAAAAAGTATTGGTTGGAGTTATATAAAATTCGGTTGGTGGTAATTTTGGAAAAAAAAAATTATTTTCTATGCACATTCCTAATTACGAACAAATTTTAACCACCAGCATGCTCTCTCATAAGTCACTGACTTATGCTTTGCTAACTGGTAAGGCGCCAGTTAGAAGCTTTCAGTTTCGACAGTTGTGATTTTCTCCAGTTAAATTAACTGGACATTTATTACCCCGTTAAATAGTAAGCTGTCGGTTCAGTTTGTTGTGAAACTGGGCATTAGAGTAGCTAAAAATGTATCCGTGGTTAGGTCGAATACCAATTCAATATGTCTTTGTTGCTTTATGCACACATAAATTCAACATATATTTGTATAGACTTTATTCCTACATACCTTTGATGCTATATCCACTCGTTCGAATGTTGGATGCTGTGCTGCCTTAAGATTATTTCTGTCGAATTTTGATGTAATGAGACATAATAAATACCGGATGCCTTATGTTATAGGTTAAAGTTGCCCTTTCATTTGACAACCACTTGCTGAGAAAACCTTTAAAACAATTTTTGGTTCTTTATAGTTTGATGCCTTCTTCTAGTATCTTTTCACCGGTCATTAGTTCATTGATATGCATGTTACTCTTAATACTCATGACTGCTTGTATGCATTCTATTGGCTGGTTCTACATTGCTTTGATTAACTTTTAGAGTTATAGACTGCTGTACCGTAAATGACGGTATGTACCTTATGTAGACAATGGATGGTTTGTTTCCACCACATTATTCTTTGAAAATATGTCAGTAAAATAAGTCCGAATCCATAAAATATACCACTCTCAATTTTGTAGTACTGTGTGTATTTTTATGCCTCCGTAATATGGCAGGTAATATACGTTTCTTCAGTGTCTGAAATAGCTAAATTATATTTGGACATCAAATATTTGTAAAGCACCACAAACTCAAGTTATTTTTCTATTTCCCAGAATTTTTACAAGCGTTAGGCTCCCTCCAATTATGTAACCAAATATCGTGCTTTTTGTAATTAATTGTTTGTTCATGGCAATTTTTTCAAAAGTAGTTATAGTAAAGAAACGGTTTACTCCAATTATGGTGTCAATGCCAGCTCCTTTATCGAATTATGTATCAGTGAGTTCATGCTCTTTTCGCGAGTTTCTGCGCGTTTAAATTAATCCGTTTAGCGATTGGAGGTGGTTTGGCGGTTAATCACTTATGATACTACTCCTTTAGTATTCCAATTTGTGACTGCCCCAATTCCTGATAAAGCTGTGATCTGGAATGTTATTCGGACCAATTTGGTTTGTATACTGTATAAAACACCAATCAGGTTAGTAAATAGTGTTCAACTATGGGGCCGTCATTTGACGGCATTCTGTCTTGCAATTGGCTGGTAGCTACGGTTTATGTTGGTTCTCTTTGGCATTCTTTGAATTATGATTGTCGTTCAAACAATTAAAACAACGATTCAGCATAATTTGTGGCGCTCTTCTGGACACAATGACCATACTTCTGATGATGATAATAAATATAGTTGATATACTTTTTTGCAGTAATACCGCTCTCGTAACTTCCTTAATATTTCTATATAATTAGCATCCGAGATGCTGCAATGATTAAGTATCTTTGCGGCTTCCCCTTTAAAACTTCTTTTAGATATTGAAGAATTTGCGATGCTGTCAGCCTCAGATAATATCTGTGTAATTGGACTGCATCACAACGGTGTTCAAGAACTGCTCATTTATCTCAAATTCAAACAGTTCAAAACAAAATATATTATTCCTGGTTTTAGAGACCAAAACACAATGAACTTTAGTAGTGTTGCTCACATATTTGAAGGAGTGATAAGTTTTCGATACCTTGGGTCTCTTGTCACTTATGATAATTTTGTAGGAAGGGACATAAGAGGACGTTTTGTCACCGAAAACCGTGATTTATATACCCTAAGCCCATTACTGAAATCAAAATACCTTGCAAATGCCGACCAGCTGAAGTTGTACATGGTGTTGATCAGATGAGTATGATGGTTAATCCAATTTGAGTAAAGAGTCATCCTAAACGGTATCATTACGACACATAGCGAGTTTTATTCAACCACAAGATAAGGAATTTAACGAAAAAATGGAAATTCCTTATGTCGAAATAAAATGATAGTAAGGACGATGGCCCGGTCACGTTCTGCAAGCCGATTTTAAACAGAAGAGAGGAAAGTCGCCATTTGCAAGGCGCATAAGTTGGTTTTGGTCGACGATGGCTACTCGGGTTAGAAAACGACTTCTCTTCATCGAGTTGTCTAAAATCATACAAAAGAGCAAGCACGGGATCGACGCTAATGGCGCCAGATTAATGATTCACAAGCCAGCCATATCCTGTAAACCCCTTCTTATTATTGATTCACATTAACATCAAATATCAGCGGATCTTAAATCACAGCAGGTTCCTCACGTAAATACGGTCAAACATGTAGGCATGACACTTAACGGTAGGATTAGTAAAAGTAGCAAAATGTCTTGGATTAGATAGAAATATAATTATGCACATTTAACAAAAAATCAGTTTACGGTGTTTAGCTAACCAATTAAGTTACATCCCACAAAAAAACAACAGCTATTAAACACCAATTAGTGGCAACACTGTGGCGGCCACTAGTTAATAATTTTTTGTGGAGTAAGAAAAAGAATAGTATGTCAGTAATGATAGAATTAGTCCGGTTTCTCGGTAGCCAATATTCAAACTTCTGTTAGCATAAGACAATCAAAATGATAACGAATTGCTCTGTATTCTGTCATCTCTTATCAGCATCTCCAGTGTGCCACCATTCAACTGTAATATGCAATGTTTCTCAGAAAAAAAAATTCATTAATGGGCTAATTTCTCAAAGCCGTAGGTTGTAATAAATTGGATTAGTTTTTGCCTGAAATTTACAATTAATTAATTTATTATATCATTAAAAATAAAATTATAAAATTTATATTATAAATTAGATTTTAAAAAATTCGTTAAACATTACCAATTGAATTAACCGTTTCATGACAAATACATAATTTATTCGCCAAAAATCTAATTTATTTACACTTTAATGACACAAAACTTTAAAATTAATATAAATTAGATTTAAAAAAATTTGATTTAACATTACAAATCAATTGAATTAACCGTTTTAAGACAAATTTATCCACTAGATGAATTGTAATTCGGTTGTAATAAAATTAAAAAAAATAAAAAAAAATATATACACCACAATGTAAAGTAGGATTATGCACATAATTTCTGTTCCAACATAAGAGAACCGTAACACAGCATAATCACCATATAATCTAATCATACGACAATCCGAACTAACATATACATATACATCATAATGTTCAATAAAATCTTGAATAAGCCACTTCAAATAGTTTAACATTTAATTCTGAAAAAAAAAACAACAACAACATTTTTGTTGTATGTTAACCACACACGTAACAATTTTATGACGTTTTATTTCGAATGCGTGGCATTTGACTCAAATCAACAATTTAAAAAGGATTTGAAAGGATTTTAATAGTTTTATGTCGCGTATTATTATCATCATATGAGAGCGCGTTTGTGTAAATATGTGCGAAATGCTGAAATCCTTTTTGGCTGCAAATTGCCACATTATCAAACGATAATATTATAATGAGTCATATATGTAGTGCACATACGCTTGAATTGTATATCGTTTGGTTAAAATTCATTTTTAAGACACACATGCATTTCATAAGAGATAGATATTTAACCCCTGGCACCTTATAACTATATATACCAAATATAATAACAAAAACCAAAGCAATGCGAATTATAAAAGATAACGAGAACAGTACATAGAGCAGCAGGAGCAGCAACAAAATCTATATAATAAACGATTAACACTCATATCTACCTAATAAAATTTTACCCAAAGCACTAAACGTCAATTATTGCACATATGGCTTTAATATGTTTTAATTTTTTCATTACACAGAATGTTTGGCACTATTTTATGGCTCTTTAGTTTTTATTAACGCACACAAGCACACGTCATCTCATTATATTAAATTATAGAAATATGTGGGATTAAAGGTGTAAAGTATGTAAACGTGTGATGTGGTAGTTTTGAGGTTAATGTGAAATAATTGCTTGTTGGTTTTTTTTTCTATAGCATATCAGTTTGAAATTTATGATTTCATGATTATAGAAAACTCGACATGTGACTAGTGTCTAGCTTTCCCCGACTCTTTTCTCCATGATCGTACCTGGCTAAAAACATTACTTTAAAGCCTGTTGTTCTAAGGCGAAAATTTCTTGTCGTGCAATTTATTTTCCATCTAATGAACGGGGTTAAGGTTTGAAAAACACGTGATTGTTCCCACGATAGTACTTGAATGTTTCACCGGACATCGGTGCCTCATCACGGTACATTTTTTGAATTAACTTCTAAGTATATACAGTTAGTATCCAAGTGTTATTATTATATAATGTCACCAGCCGTAGATCCACGTCACTGCAAACTCAATTTTGCAACAGTAAAAATTAAACAGATCCAATACTAATTAACGGATGATCATGAAACTTGGTTGGTGTACAAAAAAAATGTTTCCTTCCTACGTGGTTATGGATACTGACCTACAGTTAGAGTATGTTTGAGATCGCATTGAGGATCTTCATATCAACGTTGAGTTGGAGCGTGAAGTGGTGAATATTTTTAGTGGTGAATATTTGGTCTGGCACCCATTCCTCAAACTAGCACGGAGTAGTGTTGCTGCTAGTGATATTGCAGCTGTGAAAATGTGTAATGAAAATTACGAGGTAGTCCTAAACATTCTCAAAGATCTTTTTGATAAGCTGACATTTATAAACGAGTAATATTTTCATGAACTATTTATGATAAAACTCTCGTTTTATCGACGAGAGGACTCCAAATAACCATTGAAACTTTTGGATAATTTCCGACCTTATTTACGGGTACTAATGACTTGTGAAGCAATAGGGTGACCTTATTTTGTAACTTATGATATCTGACCCATCGAAATACCCATCCAACGATGAATGACTATGTCTGCTCCCACACGCACCAGTTCGACAGTCAAATGAAGTCAGTGCCATCTGCATCGATGCAGATGAGATGAGTCTTCGCGGGGATGGATTATGGCCACTATACCGGCTCACTCTACGTTGACCCTCCAGTCCCAGTATGTATTGGACAATATTGTCCGGAGTCACGCGTTCCATAAGCGTATCTTGTAAAGTCGCTCGGGCATCGTCGAATCTCGGGCAAAAGAAGAATACTTGTTCAACGTCCTCCTTCGCTGGGTATTAACCGTTGAGTACAACGGCTCTTTCCTGACTCGTCCCATCGTGCCTGCCATTGATAAATGCTGGTACACCTGATGGCCATCTGGCGCTCCTCTCGATCGTTATCTTCTCCATATCTTATTTGGTAGCGGTTTTTCGCATCGGCCGCTAGTAGATCCAGTAGAACCATACCGACAATCATCAGAGCAGCATCTGTAGAGGTGGTGCGAAATGCACTGAACACTCTAAGTGCACTCGTCATGTATGTCGACACTTTTGAGGTGTTCTTTGAAATTAAGCCTGCCGTCCACCCATACACGGAGGTATTTTAGGTGCGGTACCGTGCGATACCGTGCGGACGACGCAACTATCAATCCTTATTTCCGCTACTTTGACCAGCTTTTGGGATGATACTAGAACTGCCTCTGTTTTGTGCTCAGCCAATTGTAGTCCAGATCTCGCTAGCCAATTCATCAAAGCAATGATAGCTAAGAACAGCCTCTTTTAGGTGTTTTGCAGTTGCCACTATCGCTATGTCGTCCGCATATCCTATGGTTTTGACCTCAAGCGGTAACGGTATACGAAGTGTACCATGAAACATGACGTTTCACTAAAGCGGGCCAAGCGCCAAACCTTGAGGGACTCCTTCAGTGGTTGCATGCTCACGCGGGCCTTTATCTGTATCATATAGCAGTATCCTGTTTTTGAAATAGCTATCCACCATTAGCTTGAGATACGCTAGTACTGAAATTGGGACAACGATTCTGCAATTCTCGCCTTGTTGGCAGAGTTGAACGCATTTTTTACGTCAAGAGTGACGATCATAAAGGACTTCTTTGTCCCGCCACTCCATCTCTTCCCCTCAACCGCCGCTTGCACCGTCTTAACAAGTTCATCAATGGCATTGATTGTAGTCTTAGACTTTCTGAAGCCATATTGCCGTTGTGATAGTCTACCGGTCTCGGCTATTGCATTATCTACCTTGTTACATAGTATCCGCTCAACGAATTTTCCAGCCGTGTCCAACATGCAGAGAGGGCGATACGCAGATGGATCTTTGGGTGGCTTGTTAGGCTTTGGTACTAAAATCAGGCGTTGTCGCTTCCAGCGATCTGGGAACACACCCTCTTTCATGCAGCTACCATACATTTCCGATAGCACATCGGGATTTAGGGATACCGCGGTTTTAAACACTCGGTAAGGGATTTTATTTGGACCAGGTGCCGTTTGGTCCCCAAACCTATTAGTTGCTCGCATTACTTCGTCTGATGTTACGCCCGGATTGTCGCACTGTCGTCGCCCGAGATTTTGCTGGTTTGGCGTGTAATCTTAAGCTGGGAATAGTGTTTCCATCTTTTTGAGCAGTACTGGGTAGCTTGTCGATGCCTTTCTTTAACACGGAAGCTTCCTCACTACCAGTTTGTAAACTGTACCCCAAGGGTCCATTTCGGTACAAAAACAAAGCTTTACGAAAGTTCTGCGTTTGCTTTCTTTAATAGCATTTTTCAGCTGCTTTCTAGCGGTTTTAAACAGTTGTGTAGATCCTGAAATTCTGGGCTTCCTCTGGTCTGCTGGTTTACCTTCCCCTGCATTGGCGACATTCCTTACGCAGCCTGGCGATGTGTTCTGTCCACCAGTAAACCGGTTTATGTCGTCCACCCAGTGGTCTTCCTGCCATTGCTGCTCGCCAGTCTAATGCCAGTCTAATGCTAATGTACGTGAGATCAATCACTGACCCAACTCCTCTTTTGGTGAATGTGTGCTGCGCATGCTAGTGTTTATTAGGACTATGTCCAATATCGCAAGTGCATCCATGATGATCATTAATCATAGGTTTATTTAGCCACGGTAGAAGTAGGTAGTTATTGATTTTGAACATGTTGGATGCCCTATGAGAGCTATGTTGGACCCTAGGACACAGCTAAATTTGAGACTGAGTCAATTTCTTCGTTGGTAAAACGCATGAAATTGGATCCAACGCCATGGCGTGCTCCACCTACTCAACAATCACAATGAGTCCACTCTCGACCAATTTCTGCACTACCTTGGATGTTCAAGTGCTGCCAAATGTTACGAATTATCAAACGATATATCAACTTAAAATATAGAATCTTAGCAATACCTTCAAATATTCAATTAGACGATCCTGCATTTTAAAAATTTTAAGGCACTTGCTCCTGGGTACAGAAGTTTACCAAAAATTACTAGAAAAATAAATAAATTAGAATAGATGATCATATATGCATATGCTCCATATCACCGTATTAGGCAGGATCGTTTCAGGAAATACTCGAAGAATTTTGAATATTCGAAGAATTTTGAACCATTAAAAATCTGCCTCACTCAATTTATTGTAAAACTGCTTTTCTCATCAGATCCAGTGTCTAAGGGCGCTTCAAAATGTTTTCCTACATGGCGATTTTATAATTTAGAAGGACTACTCCGCAGGTCACAAAAATGTTCAGCCAGCTATGCGAGGTTGGTTGAAGAATGTGTATCATTAAGCCCCATGGAACACATCGAATCGAACTCGATCACGTTTTCCTTCCACATGATTGAGTGATAAGGCCTGAAAGCTTTTTAACGAAATTATGTTTGGTTTTCGCGGAATCGGCCAAAACTTAAAGTGAAAAATCCCTAAAATCAATAATGATAGTGGAACCAGATGTTCAAAGTGACCGGTTTTCTATACTGGTATACGTTTTCGAACACAAGCATACACATTCTCTGCTAATATTGCCATGATGTATCGGCAAACTCTAGTACATGAAGATGATCACAAGTTTCAATTTACCATGTGCCGCCGTTCCTTGCCGATGTCTTAAGTAATTAGCGAAATAAAACAAATGCTCATTCCCTTTCACTTCCAACATTTTTCAAAATGACACTGTCGATGATTTGCTCACCGGTACAAGTTTTGTTAATCTCGCCATAGATTTGAAGAATAACATTTTAAAAATATTGCAGTTGGCTGGCATTCACAAAACTATTATACAAAATTGATGAAAATTATTTGGTGAAAGCATTGGAGATTGGTGCCTCCTGCACATTTTGTATATACCTAAGTTTGGTTCTGAACTTATACTCTAAGTTCAGGCTCTGAACCTAGTTGCACGCAAAACTGTTTTTGACGATTAAAGCCCACATAAACCGTCAATTAAGGATTGTCCAACTCAATATGCAAAATGCAAAAATAGTTGGACATGAAATTAGACAATGCGCACACTATAAGAAGATTAATATACTCTGTATGCAAGATCCTTATATGGCTAAAGAAAGAGTGGGTGGTTTGGCGACATCAACAGAGTTGTCACTGGTGGTGGTGAGAACTTAAAGGCTGCTATAGGCATCTTTAATAATGACCTAGAGGTACTAAGAGTCTCAAAATTCTGCGACTCACATTGTGTATGTGTTGAAGTAAGATCTGCTCTGGGTAACTTTTATCTAATCAGCATTTACTTTCAATACTCAGAGGATCTAGTAAAATACATCAATATGCTTGATAAAATTAAAGAAGGCCTCAGGAACCTTCCAATTATCATAACTGGTGACTTCAACACCAAGTCCAAATTATGGCATAATAAGGACACAAATGATCAAGGAATTCTCGTAGAAGAATTTGTCGCAAGTAGAGACCTTTTTGTTATAAACAGAGAAGGTCTGCCAAGTACCTATTGCCACAAGGGTGAATCAAATATCGACTTAACACTTGAGAATGGCGGGTTGCTGAGGAAAGTAACCAATTGGAAAGTAAAAGAAGACTGGACTTCCAGTAATCACCGAGCCATTGTCCCAACTCTGAATTATGTAAGCACACAAAATAGCAATGAGTCCTCAGGCAAGGTTCCCTGTTATGCACTCAAACGTGCTAATTGGGAAAAGTTTGACAACCTGTTGGAAGTATCTTGGCAAGGATGGTCAGAAAATATAACATGCTCATTACAAGAGGACGTTAACTTAATAGAAGCAAAAATCACGAGCTCAATAATCGGTGTCTGTGACAAAAGTATACCACGTAAACGTACAAGATTACCCTGGTGGAATAACACCCTGACCACCAAAAAAGCAACAGTAGCGAAGGTGCGTAGTACTGCTAAAGAAAATGCATTACAAAGAGTGCCGTAAAGAATACATGAATGACGTGTCTAAGACTAGCCAACTTAGTTTAGAAAGATTCATTACAGAGCGCGGTAATGCAGAACCATGGGGTTTCGTATATAAATTCTGTGCTGGGAAACTAAAAACTCAAAAGAAGTTTTAAGCATTTTAACAAACAGCGATGGCCTGATAACTACGTGTTGGAAGGACACCACAAATTGTTTGTTGAGTGCACTTCTTCCTGATGACATTGAGGCAAATGACACAGAAGCGAATAAAGAGGTAAGACTGCAAAGATTTGTTGCACCTAGAAATTACGACGTGGAAGTATTCAGTGATGATGAAACTACGGAAGCAATAATGTCATTCAAAACTGGAAAAGCACCCGGCATTTATAACATCAAAGTCGAAGTGGTACAAAGAGCCTAAAATAGAGTCCAGTATCACGCGTTTCCTAAACTAATGTCTTAAAATAGGAGTTTTTCCTAAAGCTAGGAAAAACGGTAAAGTACTTATAATAAGAAAGGGCGGTGAAAGAGACCCCACTGACCCAAAAACCTATAGGTCAATCATGCTACTACCAGTCTGGGGAAAATTACTCGAAAAAGTAATTACTGGTAGGCTAATGTACGCTTTTGAGAGTAGTGGAAGGTACAGTGACAAACAGTTCGAATTTAGAGAGAATCGGTCCACAGAGGACGCTATGGTGAGAATGATCGACATAGTCAAACAGTCTGAGCAAAAATATGTTCTTGGTATATTCCTTGACATATCTGGAACTTTTGACAATCTGTGGTGGCCTAGTATTATGAGTGAGTTAAAAAAGATGGGCTGTCCAGCAAATTTTTACGCCATAACTACTTCTCTGATAGATTCACAACGGTTGTCACAAATTTTGGCACACTACTGAAAAATGTGACCAAAGAATATCCACACGGGTCCGTTTTGGGCCCACACCTCTGGAACATCGTATTCAATAGTAGAATGAACGCCAGTGTCCAAGAAGTAGCATTTGCGGACGACAAAGTATTACTGCTTAGTGCTATTAACAAAATGACAGATTGATACTGCAGCAATAAGATGGAGCTTTCGTCAACCAAAACAGTTATGATCCAACTTAAAGGATTACTCGATATCAGACCACCTACGGTGTCTATGAACGGAGCGAGGATCAAGATGGTCAAAACTGTTAAATGGCTTGGGGTGGACTTTGACTAAAGGCTCGGAGTCACGTCGCATGTCAAAAGGATTGCAGAAAGCAGTAAGAAAGTTTTCTATGCACTAAAACGAGTAGCCAAAGAAACTTGGGGTCTTAAACAAAAGACACATATATAAAGGCCTAGTGGTTCCATTACTAACATATGGTTGTGCTGGGTGGGTCGACAGAATGAACTGTCATCACCGAAGATCATTGATAAGCGCACAAAGGGGAATCCTTATTGGCTTACAGAACTGTATCAACCGATGCACTTCCTGTGCTAGCTGGCGTAATACCAATTTATATACTGCTACAAGAAAGAGTTGCAATTTATAAATTGACAAAAAGGATAAATGTGATATACGGTAACGTAGTGATACAAGGTGATCAAATTGACACAAAGCGGAAGGCATCTATTGCAATATGGCATGATAGATGAAACAACGCGTTGGATGGCAGGATAACTTTTAGTTTCCTTCCAAACATCGCAGTAAGATTGGATGAAAGGCTTGAGCTTAGTGCACCGTTTACGCAAATGTTAACGGGGCATGGCAAAATAGCATCCTACCTTCAAAGTTTCCACATAAGTGAAACCAGCAGGTGTGAGTGCGACTACAGGTACAATCTTGTCGAAGAGGAAAGAATCCAATTAATGATGGAGCTAGGAACAGAATGGCCAGCCAGTAGACTTACGTTAATGATGCCCAAAAACATCATGACTTTGAAAAGGTTCTGTGACACTGTTCTAACCAATAGATAGTGTCAAGTTCCCGCGAAAAGGACACTAGACAGTGCGCTAACATGCACATGTCAAAGTACTAATCAGACAACGGGGCTAGATAGTAGGAAGTATGCCCCTCCACGTGGCAGAGACGGAAATAGGTTTAAAAACCTGGATAAGCATACTAAGAACAATTAGAAAGACAAAGCACGACGGCGCGAGAATGTATAAAGACTAAGTCTAGATAACATTCTCAAGCATAAAACGTCAAATGATTAATATGATGATGATGATGATGATGATGATGATGATGATACCTAAGTTTGTTCAATAGTTTAATCGATTCTGGCCCCGAAATTTTTCCTTAGATCAATACTGTATTGTAGATGGTTGTATGTCAAGTAAGGTCCGTATAGTAGAGAGTTAGAATTGGGATATGATGTGAGGAAGATGGTCCGTCATATTTGGTTACGTATTAGTTACAGTATGTATATGTCGATGCTGATGTATTTCTGTCTACATGCAAGAATCCATCTGTGCTTGAAAATCCTAATTTTTTTTTACGTATGCTACAGTTGTACCAAATTGAACAAGCATATGTTAATAGTAGCCTAATTAGAGCTTGATAGTAAATCACTTTGACACGATTTATGATATGTTGGGCCCTAAGTTACCTGTTTAGACTAAATAATGCGCAATTTGCTTTTATTAATATGTATGTTGATTTGTTGGTGATCGTGTAAACGGTGGACTGTTTAACAGTCCACCGTTTACACGATCACCAACTCGATTATTTTCTAATTTTATTTTAGTTATAATATTGTGATAGTTGCTTTTGCTTATAAGAATTTAAATCAGTCAAAATAAGAATAGGAAAATCGATGTTTGAAACAGAAGACAATGTATCAAAATTAAGAAACGGAAAAATTAGAATGAATTCTACTGCCGAAGGTAAACTAGATGTTAATAAATCAGAGGATAATCGTGAGTACGAAATTGAGTTAATAAAAGATTGTAATGATTTCATGAAATCTACGGATAGTGTGTTAAATTAAATTACGAGTGAAAGTGTAATTCAATATTCTACTAAAAATTCAATAGATTCTACTAATAAAATGTCAATAAATATTGACCATTTTTTAAAAATTGTACTTGTCTGGACCGTAAATGGGTGTACGATGCAGAATGTTGATGCTGTTTATTCCGTAGAATGGGTGTACGGTGTAGAATGTTAAAGTGTTTTTCAACTGCTGGGTTGGTGTCTATATACCGTAGAATGGGTGTACGGTGTAGAGTGTTATCACAATTGATGTTTACTTTGTATTTATTATTTGTATTTATTTTGATGTTTACAGCTTGATGTTAGTATATAGAATGAATTTTATTATATTATTTTACACAGAGTGTAATTTCAAGTTTACAATTTTTTCATATAGATGGTATAAGTTCGATCATCATTTAACGAACGCATAAATTTCAATTTGACATCATTATACATAAATATTGAGGTAAGAATTTTATATAAACATAAACAATGTAAGTTAAATATAATTGAATATAATTTTAGATACGAGAAATATAAAATATTATACGTTGAAAGTTCCGTGTAAGTATATATATATCAGTTACGAAATATAGAATGATTTATTCTATATATTATAGTAAAATTATATTTATATTGATTTGGTTTGTTTCTTAGGTTAGGTTGACGGAATAACATATTTATGGATGTATTGGGTCATCAATAAATTTAAAGATAGGTGGTATAGCTATCTATATTGGATACATTTTAAATGTTCTTTTTTTTGTTTTAGGTTTGTTTCCATGGTGAAGATCAAGATCTACGACAGTACTTGAATATGACGGTATCTCAGGAAAATTGCATAAATTTTGTGCTTGTTGTGATTTAATCCATAAAAATACAAAACAGGAAGATGCAACTTTATTTTTAGAGCTAGTGCAAGCTAAATTAATTGGCAAGGCATACGAAATATTAAAATATAATAGTTTTCAGTCCTGGAAAGAATTGAAAAGAGAGTTGGAATTACAGTTACAGGTAGAATTGGTTACGGTAAAGCAGGGTAGACAAGAGAACGTTAAGGATTTTGCAAACCGCATCGAACTATTGTTGTCAGAACTGAATGATGCTTGCATAAAACGTGAAGGGATTACCTTTGCGAAAGTGGTTCAAAATTTGAACTCGCATACAGGATTGAGAGCATTTCAGGATGGGTTAAAGGAACTCCTAAAATTAGTTGTAAAGGCCTGCAGATTTACTTGTTTGAAAGAAGCAATTACTAAGGCTATTGAAGAAGAAACGATTGGAAATTGTAAAGGTGATCGCCCAAGGAATAGTTTACAGCATTCTTTTAAATGCCATACAAATTCACAAAGTCACCGACTTCCAAGTTAGATGCCAGCTATGTGGTAAAATGGGCCATGGTGCAGAGAAGTGTTATTGTTTACCTCGTAACCAGATAAATTTAAATAAAAGGACTTTTGGCCCTTTCAATCCTAATTTCCATAGTGGTCGTCAGTCTGAAACTCCTTTTAATTTCAATTTTAATAGCGGTCGTCAGTTTGTGTATTCTCCAAGAGTCCAAAGTGTTTCACAGGTAGTTAGTGCCTATTGTCATAATATAGGTCATAGTATTAAACAATGTCGCAAACGAGTGAGTGCATCTCGCTATGTTCATCATAATGCAGGTAGTGCTAACGACAACTCCGAGGAACGGAATCCTCAGTCAAATACAAGGAGTTCGGGAAACATACAAGCACTTGGGAGAGATCAGTCGAGCACATCGTCCCAAGTGCCAGAATAAGAAAAAACCGGTGCTCAAAAATTACAATGTCAAATGCAATTAAACTACCATCAGTTAGATTAGGCGAGAATGAATGTTCAATTGATTTGAAGTACGTTCCTCTTCGTTTCGATACCTTAATTGATGAAACTTCGCATTTTATATTTGATAGTGGAGCGGATATTACGTTGATAAAACTTAATTATTTAAAGCCAGAAGTACAAATCGATAAATCATAAATATGTGTTGTAAATGGAATTACGCACGAACAAGTAAATTCGCTTGGTGTAGTTAATTTGAACATTTATCTCGCAAATGATGTAATCTTAAGTCATCCATTTCACGTAATGCCTGAGACCTTTCCACTAGATTGCCATGGTATATTGGGAAAAGATTTTTTCCAAAAGCATACATGTGTCATAGATTATTCAGATAAAGCATTGGAAGTTCTTTCAAATTCAAATTCAAAGGTCATTATTAAATTTTGTTCTAGTTCAGGGAAAAATAATACTGTATTTATAATACCAAAAAGATCTGAAATAATACTCCAACTAACATTCAACGTTCCAGATGGTGAATATATCTGCGACTCCAAAGAACTGAAATTAAAAATGTTTTCTTAGCTGTTAAAAGTAACCTTGCCTCGGTAAGCATACTAAACATTAATGAGCATCTTGTACATATTGCAAAAGACGTTGATATCCTACCAAGACACTTACTGGATTATGAGGTTTATTGTTATAATCAAACAAATCAAAATAATTCAATTGAAAATCGTTTGAAAAAGTTCGACGAGAATTTAGATTCGAATCATTTAAACGTTGAAGAGAGACAAATGATATTTAACATATATCGCGAATTTAATGACATTTTCTCTCAGCCTGGTGATAAACTAGGATTTACATCAATTATACAATTGTACGGATTTATCTAAAAATAAAATTTTACTTGGGGACCTTAATATTCACTTATTGAAAGAATCTTATATAAAGGACAAGTTTTTAATGTTGTGCGCTTCGTTTGGGTTGGAGTCTTTTATGAATAGCGTTACTAGAACATGCTCAAATACGTGCATTGATCATGTTTTTGCTGAAACGAATATTTCAAAATTCTTTCTTGATGTCAAAAGTGTAAATTTGCATGTGACAGATCATAATACAATTTTGTTGGCTTTGAGTGTACTTGGTCCAAAAATACGTAGTCCACGGTTCGAACGGCGATTTCAAACAAAAATCAATTACAGTATGCTATCTGAAAGTTTAAGTTCTTGTGACTGGGCTTCGGTTTTCTCGGCTGATGATCCAAATATTGCGTTTTCCAATTTTTTATTAAGGGTTACTGATGAATTAAATAAAAATAAGGTAATTTCGAGAATTCGTAGGAAAGATTTCAAAATTAAGTCTTGGATGACCACTTCGCTGCTTAATTTAATTAATTATAAAATCAGTTTAGCCAAAAAATTGGCAAAGAATCAAAATAATGCTGTTTTGAATAAAAAATTTCAGAAAATCAAAGACAAAATAAAACGATTAATTCCTCTTACTAAAGAAAGATATTTTAAGTCTAAATTTTATGCCGCAGAGAACATAAAATCGAAGTGGAAGGTCATTAACAATGTTTTGAATAATTCACAAAGCACAAATAAAATTTTCTTAAATAATGTTGGTGATAACAAAATTGAAACTGATCCTTTGCGGATAGCTAATGTTTTTAATAATTTTTTCATCAATGTACCTTACGATATTTTAAAAGCAAATCAGGAATCTGTATCAATCGATCAGAGTGTAAGGCAAAATTTAGTTCTCTCGAAAAGCATTAATAAGAATTTCTTCTTGTTTCCCATCTGTGAAAGTGAAATTGTTGCGATTGTCAGGAATTTAAAGAATACTACGTCATACGGCAATGATGAAATTTCACACAAAATAATGAAAAATATAATTGGTAGTGTTGTTCATGTGTTGATTTATATTTTCAACTTATCTTTGTCCAAAGGGGTTTTTCCTGAAAAACTTAAAATTGGAGTCGTAAAGCCGCTTTTTAAGAAAGGCGCACAGTCAAATTTGAATAATTATCGGCCTATTACTCTTCTGAGCACTTTTTCTAAAATATTAGAAAAATTAATTAAAAATAGACTTTTGGGGTATCTTGATAATATAAATTTTCTAGATAAACGACAATACGGCTTTTTAAAAAAATCTTCCACTGAAAAAGCCTTAATCGCATTCCTATCGCCAGTTCACCAGTTTTTAAATAATAATTTCAAATCTGCTGCTTTATTTATTGATATTTCAAAGGCTTTCGATACGGTGAATCATAACGTTCTTTTATCGAAATTATGTAATATCGGTGTAAGGGGTGTCGCCTTAGATTTGTTTAAGTCTTATCTTTTCAATCGTAAGCAAAGATTGATGGCATTTCCAGCGAAGAAAAAATTGTTAATGTTGGTGTACCACAAGGATCAGTTCTGGGGCCTTTGTTATTTTTAATATATTGTAACTCGATTTTTAGTCTAGAGCTGCGCGGAAACATTGTCGCGTTTGCTGTTGATATGGCTTTATTGTATCATGGTACAGATATGGATTCATTAAATTATGCAATGAAACATGATATTATTTTATTGAAAAAATGGTTCTTTGTTCATTTCATGATTTTGAGTTGCAAGTCTAAATTAATGAACTTTAGTATTGGTGGTACTATCCAAGTATTGAATTCAACATTAATGTATCATTCATTATCTTGTGATCAATTCAGTTGTAACTCACTTTGCATTCCTATTGAAACTGTGAACTCGTTTAAATATCTTGGTTTGCAGTTAGACTCTCAGCTCAATTTTAAGAAGCACGTTAATAATTTAAAAAGTAACTTAAGGATGTCATTAAGAACTTTTTACTATCTGCGGAACATTTGTAGTCCTGAATTTTTAAAGTGTTTGTATTATGCCCTGGTTGACTCGCACCTTCAATATGGAATTACGTGTTGGGGTGGAATTTATTTATCTAACATTAAACCATTGGTGTCAATTCAAAAAGCTGTTATACGAATAATTAACTTCTTGCCAAAAGTGACTCCATCTTTTCCGTTGTTTGTTAAACTAAAGATTTTGCCGCTTCGATACCTATATGTTTTCAAAGTCCTTAAAGCTTTTTATATGATTAGCGGAAATCGTTCTGTTAATAGCGTTGGTAGCATTACATACAACTTGCGGAATTTTAAAAGAATTATGATCCCTTTTCCTAATAAGGAACATTTTAAAAGATTTATCACATATACCGCTCCAAAGTTTTATAGTCAATTACCGCTGTCTATTTTCAATGCAAATAACTTAAATGAGTTTTGTAGATTAGTAAAAGTTTGGTTATTTACAATTAGCAATATTGAAACGCTTTTTTAATATCTATTTGTTTTGCAAATTTTGAAATTATGGTAATATTGTGTTAAGTTGTCGATTATGTACTCAGGTTTGTTGGTATTTTACTTTACTTTACTTCGTTTTTATTATTGATATTTATTATTATTGTTGATATAGTAAATAATTGTATTTATTATTTTAATGTTTTTATTTTTTGAATTTTAATTTTAACTTTTTTGGTACATTTTTTTTTGTAATATTTTATTTTTTCTGATTTGAATCGTAGCTCTTATACATTTTTGTTAAATATGGAGCTTACTATACTAGTTTGTTTTTTTTGTGCTTTGTTTACTTCTGTAACATTATTTTTATAAAATGTAAATATGTATATTAAGTTTAAAAAAAATAAAATAAAACTAGAAATATAAAAAAAAAAAATAAAAAAAAAAAATATTATTAAGCATGAGATACCATTACAACCAAATTCAAAGCCAGTTCTCATCAGACCTTATCGTCTTCTGCATTCGAAAAAGCAAGAAATAAATAATCAAGTTGATCAGATGTTAAATGAGGGTGTAATCAAAAACAGTTTCAGTCCGTGGAATTCACCACTACTCGTAGTACCAAAAAAAGCACAAAATGGTGAGAAGAAATTTCGAGTAGTCGTCGATTTCCGAAAACTAAATAATATGACGATAAATGATGTATTCCCTATTCCTAATATACTAGATATATTGGATCAGATTAGCTGATCAAGACAGTGAGAAAACTGCATTTAGTACCGAAACAGGGCACTTTGAGTATGTTCGTTTACCCTTTGGCCTGAAAGGTGGCCTCAGCACATTTCAAAGGCTTATGAATTCAGTTCTTTCTGGTTTGACCGGGATAAAATGTTTTGTTTACATGGATGATGTAGTGGTGTATGGTTATGATTTAGCAGACCATAACTCTAAGTTTAAAGATATATTTAATTGTTTTCGTAAATTCAACCTTAAATTAAAACCAACTAAATGTCACTTATTAATTTCCTGGGTCATAAAATTTCCGATCAAGGTATAAAACCTGATACTAACAAAATATCATGCATTACAAATTTTCCGCGGCCAAAAGATCAGACGCAATTAAGAAGTTTTCTTGGTCTTTGTAATTACTATAGGCGATTCATCTCAGGATTTTCGGAATTACTAGAACCCTTAAACTGTCTATTGAGAAAAGGGATTCCCTTCATTTGGTCAGCATTTTATGAAGAAAGCTTCGAAAAACTAAAAATAGCCCTCATCACTGCCCGAATTCTACAACATGCGGATCATGAAAAACCTTTTTTTATTACGTGTGATGCTAGCAATGTTGCTATAGGCGCAGTTCTGTCTCAAATCGTTAATTCCTCTGATCTACTTGTCGGTTATGCAAGCCGTTCCCTAAATAAAGCAGAACGAAATTATTCTGTAATCGAACGAGAATTATTAAGCATAGTTTGGGCCATTAGGCGATTTAGACCGTATGTTTATGGTAAACATTTTGTGGTCAAGACAGATCATAAACCGTTAGTTTGGCTTTATGAAACGGCTAACCTAAATTCTCGACTATTAAGATGGCGCCTTGAATTAGAAGATTATGATTTTGAAATAATTTACAATCCAGGAAAAAACAATCAAATTGCAGATACTTTGAGCAGAATAAAATTTGCAAACATCAAAAATTCAGAAGAAACTGTTCAGGTAATCACCAGATTTCAATCCAAAATTCAAGGAAAACGATCAACTGAACAAGCCATTCTAATTCCAAACTTAGCGAAAGATAGCACCGACAATACTAAACTTATCATCAAAGAAAGCAAATCAAATGCAAATCAACTGGATAAAGGAAATGATCAAATTCTTAGAAACCAAATTCAGACTTTAAGTAATGAGAAAGATATTCAGTGCATTCTCGATGAGTTCCATAAAAGTTCAATTGGTTGTCATCAAAGTGTAATGAAATCGTATAACAGGTTAAAATGTTACTATCAGTTCCCAAAAATGTTGAAACGAATAACTGACTATATAAAGAAATGCAGCTTATGCCAGAAAAATAAATATTGTATTAAAACCGTCTGTCCATTAAAAATTACGTCAACTTCCAATGAACCTTTCAAAAAAATATTCTTGGATATTGTGGGACCTTTACCACAAACATATAATGGGAATTCTCTTAACTATGCAAGATGATTTAACAAAATATTCCATTGGAGTTCCATTAAAATCACAAGATGCCTCATCTGTGGCAGAGGCTTTTGCCAAAGAATTTATTTGTAACTTTGGATCTCCTCAATCGATTCTTACGGATCAGGGTTCGAATTTTATGAGTCTCGTGTTTAAGGATGTGTTCAAATTTTTAAATATAAAGAAATTGAATGCAACGGCGTATCATTCCGAAACTAATGGTGCATTAGAAAGAACTCACCCCACGTTTGGTGCACATACTTCTACTAATTATATGCCATTCGAACTTCTTTTCGGTTTCCAACCAACAATCCCAACTTCTGTCAAAAGGCAACCGGAACCAATTTATAATTATAGTGATTATTTACAAGAGTTAAAATATAGACTGCGTACTTCATGGCAAGTGGCAAAAGAGAATTTAATTAACAAGAAATTAAAATCAAAACAGTATTATGATCAATCAGTTAATTTTCAAAAGTTCAATATAAACGATTTAGTACTACTTAAAAATGAATTACGAAAGTCAAAGCTGGATCCATTATGGCAAGGCCGTTTTATCGTTATTAAGGTCATATCTCCTGAAAATATAGAAATTTAACTCAAAAATAAAAATGTGACAGTTCACAATAATCGTCTAAAACACTACTATACATGAAATCAATACATTTTTTAATTTTTTCCGGTAATTCAAACATAGCCATTGTCTTTTGGAGAACATATTTTTCATTGTTAAGTAATAAATGTATCTAGAATTATGTACTAGAACTAAGAAAGAAATAAATTAATAAAAAAAGTACCCTTATTTTAAGGAGGGAGGTGTTGTATTATAGCATTATACTATAGTCTTTATATTATATTATAGTAAATGTTTGATAAATAAATCGTAACTCAAGCGTCATAGAAGACATACGTTAATTAAAGTAATAATTAAATAAATAATAAACGTTTAAATATCATATAAAACTTGGTATTAAATTAGTTCCTGGCTCCCCAGGTACCAGCATAGAGATATACAACATATGATAATCTCATAGATCTTACCCAGGTCCGAGAGCAATTTTATAGCCCTCGACTTTGTATTACTTTTTTTTTTTTTTGTACTAAGAAGTAAAAATGTGAATTTTGTTTAGAGATTAACAAACACAGACTGAATCGGTATAAGTTACCGGTTTGTTTGTTTGCTTTTTTTGTGAAATCATTGTATATATGTATGTATGTGTGTATGAATGTATGTATGTGCATATGAATATGTGTATGTATATGTGTATGTATATGTGTATGTATGTGTGAATATATGTGTATATATGTATATATATTTTATGTATTTATGTATTTATATATTTATGTATTTATATATTTATGTATTTATGTATTTATATATTTATGTATTTATGTATTTATATATTTATATATTTATATATTTATATATTTATATATTTATATATTTATATATTTATATATTTATGTATTTATATATTTATATATTTATATATTTATATATTTATATATTTATGTATTTATATATTTATATATTTATATATTTATATATTTATATATTTATATGGTTATATATTTATATATTTATATATTTATATATTTATATATTTATGTATTTATATATTTATATATTTATGTATTTATATATTTATATATTTATGTATTTATATATTTATATATTTATATATTTATATATTTATATATTTATATATTTATATATTTATATATTTATATATTTATGTATTTATATATTTATATATTTATGTATTTATATATTTATATATTTATATATTTATGTATTTATATATTTATATATTTATATATTTATATATTTATATATTTATATATTTATATATTTATGTATTTATGTATTTATATATTTATATATTTATATATTTATGTATTTATATATTTATATATTTATATATTTATGTATTTATGTATTATTTATATATTTATATATTTATATATTTATGTATTTATATATTTATATATTTATATATTTATATATTTATGTATTTATATATTTATATATTTATATATTTATATATTTATATATTTATATATTTATATATTTATATATTTATATATTTATGTATTTATATATTTATGTATTTATATATTTATATATTTATATATTTATATATTTATATATTTATATATTTATGTATTTATATATTTATATATTTATATATTTATGTATTTATATATTTATATATTTAT
>OY744477.1:114329592-114372092 GCA_963556175.1 Tipula confusa
AGACTTTAGACTTTAGACTTTAGACTTTAGACTTTAGACTTTAGACTTTAGACTTTAGACTTTAGACTTTAGACTTTAGACTTTAGACTTTAGACTTTAGACTTTAGACTTTAGACTTTAGACTTTAGACTTTAGACTTTAGACTTTAGACTTTAGACTTTAGACTTTAGACTTTAGACTTTAGACTTTAGACTTTAGACTTTAGACTTTAGACTTTAGACTTTAGACTTTAGACTTTAGACTTTAGACTTTAGACTTTAGACTTTAGACTTTAGACTTTAGACTTTAGACTTTAGACTTTAGACTTTAGACTTTAGACTTTAGACTTTAGACTTTAGACTTTAGACTTTAGACTTTAGACTTTAGACTTTAGACTTTAGACTTTAGACTTTAGACTTTAGACTTTAGACTTTAGACTTTAGACTTTAGACTTTAGACTTTAGACTTTAGACTTTAGACTTTAGACTTTAGACTTTAGACTTTAGACTTTAGACTTTAGACTTTAGACTTTAGACTTTAGACTTTAGACTTTAGACTTTAGACTTTAGACTTTAGACTTTAGACTTTAGACTTTAGACTTTAGACTTTAGACTTTAGACTTTAGACTTTAGACTTTAGACTTTAGACTTTAGACTTTAGACTTTAGACTTTAGACTTTAGACTTTAGACTTTAGACTTTAGACTTTAGACTTTAGACTTTAGACTTTAGACTTTAGACTTTAGACTTTAGACTTTAGACTTTAGACTTTAGACTTTAGACTTTAGACTTTAGACTTTAGACTTTAGACTTTAGACTTTAGACTTTAGACTTTAGACTTTAGACTTTAGACTTTAGACTTTAGACTTTAGACTTTAGACTTTAGACTTTAGACTTTAGACTTTAGACTTTAGACTTTAGACTTTAGACTTTAGACTTTAGACTTTAGACTTTAGACTTTAGACTTTAGACTTTAGACTTTAGACTTTAGACTTTAGACTTTAGACTTTAGACTTTAGACTTTAGACTTTAGACTTTAGACTTTAGACTTTAGACTTTAGACTTTAGACTTTAGACTTTAGACTTTAGACTTTAGACTTTAGACTTTAGACTTTAGACTTTAGACTTTAGACTTTAGACTTTAGACTTTAGACTTTAGACTTTAGACTTTAGACTTTAGACTTTAGACTTTAGACTTTAGACTTTAGACTTTAGACTTTAGACTTTAGACTTTAGACTTTAGACTTTAGACTTTAGACTTTAGACTTTAGACTTTAGACTTTAGACTTTAGACTTTAGACTTTAGACTTTAGACTTTAGACTTTAGACTTTAGACTTTAGACTTTAGACTTTAGACTTTAGACTTTAGACTTTAGACTTTAGACTTTAGACTTTAGACTTTAGACTTTAGACTTTAGACTTTAGACTTTAGACTTTAGACTTTAGACTTTAGACTTTAGACTTTAGACTTTAGACTTTAGACTTTAGACTTTAGACTTTAGACTTTAGACTTTAGACTTTAGACTTTAGACTTTAGACTTTAGACTTTAGACTTTAGACTTTAGACTTTAGACTTTAGACTTTAGACTTTAGACTTTAGACTTTAGACTTTAGACTTTAGACTTTAGACTTTAGACTTTAGACTTTAGACTTTAGACTTTAGACTTTAGACTTTAGACTTTAGACTTTAGACTTTAGACTTTAGACTTTAGACTTTAGACTTTAGACTTTAGACTTTAGACTTTAGACTTTAGACTTTAGACTTTAGACTTTAGACTTTAGACTTTAGACTTTAGACTTTAGACTTTAGACTTTAGACTTTAGACTTTAGACTTTAGACTTTAGACTTTAGACTTTAGACTTTAGACTTTAGACTTTAGACTTTAGACTTTAGACTTTAGACTTTAGACTTTAGACTTTAGACTTTAGACTTTAGACTTTAGACTTTAGACTTTAGACTTTAGACTTTAGACTTTAGACTTTAGACTTTAGACTTTAGACTTTAGACTTTAGACTTTAGACTTTAGACTTTAGACTTTAGACTTTAGACTTTAGACTTTAGACTTTAGACTTTAGACTTTAGACTTTAGACTTTAGACTTTAGACTTTAGACTTTAGACTTTAGACTTTAGACTTTAGACTTTAGACTTTAGACTTTAGACTTTAGACTTTAGACTTTAGACTTTAGACTTTAGACTTTAGACTTTAGACTTTAGACTTTAGACTTTAGACTTTAGACTTTAGACTTTAGACTTTAGACTTTAGACTTTAGACTTTAGACTTTAGACTTTAGACTTTAGACTTTAGACTTTAGACTTTAGACTTTAGACTTTAGACTTTAGACTTTAGACTTTAGACTTTAGACTTTAGACTTTAGACTTTAGACTTTAGACTTTAGACTTTAGACTTTAGACTTTAGACTTTAGACTTTAGACTTTAGACTTTAGACTTTAGACTTTAGACTTTAGACTTTAGACTTTAGACTTTAGACTTTAGACTTTAGACTTTAGACTTTAGACTTTAGACTTTAGACTTTAGACTTTAGACTTTAGACTTTAGACTTTAGACTTTAGACTTTAGACTTTAGACTTTAGACTTTAGACTTTAGACTTTAGACTTTAGACTTTAGACTTTAGACTTTAGACTTTAGACTTTAGACTTTAGACTTTAGACTTTAGACTTTAGACTTTAGACTTTAGACTTTAGACTTTAGACTTTAGACTTTAGACTTTAGACTTTAGACTTTAGACTTTAGACTTTAGACTTTAGACTTTAGACTTTAGACTTTAGACTTTAGACTTTAGACTTTAGACTTTAGACTTTAGACTTTAGACTTTAGACTTTAGACTTTAGACTTTAGACTTTAGACTTTAGACTTTAGACTTTAGACTTTAGACTTTAGACTTTAGACTTTAGACTTTAGACTTTAGACTTTAGACTTTAGACTTTAGACTTTAGACTTTAGACTTTAGACTTTAGACTTTAGACTTTAGACTTTAGACTTTAGACTTTAGACTTTAGACTTTAGACTTTAGACTTTAGACTTTAGACTTTAGACTTTAGACTTTAGACTTTAGACTTTAGACTTTAGACTTTAGACTTTAGACTTTAGACTTTAGACTTTAGACTTTAGACTTTAGACTTTAGACTTTAGACTTTAGACTTTAGACTTTAGACTTTAGACTTTAGACTTTAGACTTTAGACTTTAGACTTTAGACTTTAGACTTTAGACTTTAGACTTTAGACTTTAGACTTTAGACTTTAGACTTTAGACTTTAGACTTTAGACTTTAGACTTTAGACTTTAGACTTTAGACTTTAGACTTTAGACTTTAGACTTTAGACTTTAGACTTTAGACTTTAGACTTTAGACTTTAGACTTTAGACTTTAGACTTTAGACTTTAGACTTTAGACTTTAGACTTTAGACTTTAGACTTTAGACTTTAGACTTTAGACTTTAGACTTTAGACTTTAGACTTTAGACTTTAGACTTTAGACTTTAGACTTTAGACTTTAGACTTTAGACTTTAGACTTTAGACTTTAGACTTTAGACTTTAGACTTTAGACTTTAGACTTTAGACTTTAGACTTTAGACTTTAGACTTTAGACTTTAGACTTTAGACTTTAGACTTTAGACTTTAGACTTTAGACTTTAGACTTTAGACTTTAGACTTTAGACTTTAGACTTTAGACTTTAGACTTTAGACTTTAGACTTTAGACTTTAGACTTTAGACTTTAGACTTTAGACTTTAGACTTTAGACTTTAGACTTTAGACTTTAGACTTTAGACTTTAGACTTTAGACTTTAGACTTTAGACTTTAGACTTTAGACTTTAGACTTTAGACTTTAGACTTTAGACTTTAGACTTTAGACTTTAGACTTTAGACTTTAGACTTTAGACTTTAGACTTTAGACTTTAGACTTTAGACTTTAGACTTTAGACTTTAGACTTTAGACTTTAGACTTTAGACTTTAGACTTTAGACTTTAGACTTTAGACTTTAGACTTTAGACTTTAGACTTTAGACTTTAGACTTTAGACTTTAGACTTTAGACTTTAGACTTTAGACTTTAGACTTTAGACTTTAGACTTTAGACTTTAGACTTTAGACTTTAGACTTTAGACTTTAGACTTTAGACTTTAGACTTTAGACTTTAGACTTTAGACTTTAGACTTTAGACTTTAGACTTTAGACTTTAGACTTTAGACTTTAGACTTTAGACTTTAGACTTTAGACTTTAGACTTTAGACTTTAGACTTTAGACTTTAGACTTTAGACTTTAGACTTTAGACTTTAGACTTTAGACTTTAGACTTTAGACTTTAGACTTTAGACTTTAGACTTTAGACTTTAGACTTTAGACTTTAGACTTTAGACTTTAGACTTTAGACTTTAGACTTTAGACTTTAGACTTTAGACTTTAGACTTTAGACTTTAGACTTTAGACTTTAGACTTTAGACTTTAGACTTTAGACTTTAGACTTTAGACTTTAGACTTTAGACTTTAGACTTTAGACTTTAGACTTTAGACTTTAGACTTTAGACTTTAGACTTTAGACTTTAGACTTTAGACTTTAGACTTTAGACTTTAGACTTTAGACTTTAGACTTTAGACTTTAGACTTTAGACTTTAGACTTTAGACTTTAGACTTTAGACTTTAGACTTTAGACTTTAGACTTTAGACTTTAGACTTTAGACTTTAGACTTTAGACTTTAGACTTTAGACTTTAGACTTTAGACTTTAGACTTTAGACTTTAGACTTTAGACTTTAGACTTTAGACTTTAGACTTTAGACTTTAGACTTTAGACTTTAGACTTTAGACTTTAGACTTTAGACTTTAGACTTTAGACTTTAGACTTTAGACTTTAGACTTTAGACTTTAGACTTTAGACTTTAGACTTTAGACTTTAGACTTTAGACTTTAGACTTTAGACTTTAGACTTTAGACTTTAGACTTTAGACTTTAGACTTTAGACTTTAGACTTTAGACTTTAGACTTTAGACTTTAGACTTTAGACTTTAGACTTTAGACTTTAGACTTTAGACTTTAGACTTTAGACTTTAGACTTTAGACTTTAGACTTTAGACTTTAGACTTTAGACTTTAGACTTTAGACTTTAGACTTTAGACTTTAGACTTTAGACTTTAGACTTTAGACTTTAGACTTTAGACTTTAGACTTTAGACTTTAGACTTTAGACTTTAGACTTTAGACTTTAGACTTTAGACTTTAGACTTTAGACTTTAGACTTTAGACTTTAGACTTTAGACTTTAGACTTTAGACTTTAGACTTTAGACTTTAGACTTTAGACTTTAGACTTTAGACTTTAGACTTTAGACTTTAGACTTTAGACTTTAGACTTTAGACTTTAGACTTTAGACTTTAGACTTTAGACTTTAGACTTTAGACTTTAGACTTTAGACTTTAGACTTTAGACTTTAGACTTTAGACTTTAGACTTTAGACTTTAGACTTTAGACTTTAGACTTTAGACTTTAGACTTTAGACTTTAGACTTTAGACTTTAGACTTTAGACTTTAGACTTTAGACTTTAGACTTTAGACTTTAGACTTTAGACTTTAGACTTTAGACTTTAGACTTTAGACTTTAGACTTTAGACTTTAGACTTTAGACTTTAGACTTTAGACTTTAGACTTTAGACTTTAGACTTTAGACTTTAGACTTTAGACTTTAGACTTTAGACTTTAGACTTTAGACTTTAGACTTTAGACTTTAGACTTTAGACTTTAGACTTTAGACTTTAGACTTTAGACTTTAGACTTTAGACTTTAGACTTTAGACTTTAGACTTTAGACTTTAGACTTTAGACTTTAGACTTTAGACTTTAGACTTTAGACTTTAGACTTTAGACTTTAGACTTTAGACTTTAGACTTTAGACTTTAGACTTTAGACTTTAGACTTTAGACTTTAGACTTTAGACTTTAGACTTTAGACTTTAGACTTTAGACTTTAGACTTTAGACTTTAGACTTTAGACTTTAGACTTTAGACTTTAGACTTTAGACTTTAGACTTTAGACTTTAGACTTTAGACTTTAGACTTTAGACTTTAGACTTTAGACTTTAGACTTTAGACTTTAGACTTTAGACTTTAGACTTTAGACTTTAGACTTTAGACTTTAGACTTTAGACTTTAGACTTTAGACTTTAGACTTTAGACTTTAGACTTTAGACTTTAGACTTTAGACTTTAGACTTTAGACTTTAGACTTTAGACTTTAGACTTTAGACTTTAGACTTTAGACTTTAGACTTTAGACTTTAGACTTTAGACTTTAGACTTTAGACTTTAGACTTTAGACTTTAGACTTTAGACTTTAGACTTTAGACTTTAGACTTTAGACTTTAGACTTTAGACTTTAGACTTTAGACTTTAGACTTTAGACTTTAGACTTTAGACTTTAGACTTTAGACTTTAGACTTTAGACTTTAGACTTTAGACTTTAGACTTTAGACTTTAGACTTTAGACTTTAGACTTTAGACTTTAGACTTTAGACTTTAGACTTTAGACTTTAGACTTTAGACTTTAGACTTTAGACTTTAGACTTTAGACTTTAGACTTTAGACTTTAGACTTTAGACTTTAGACTTTAGACTTTAGACTTTAGACTTTAGACTTTAGACTTTAGACTTTAGACTTTAGACTTTAGACTTTAGACTTTAGACTTTAGACTTTAGACTTTAGACTTTAGACTTTAGACTTTAGACTTTAGACTTTAGACTTTAGACTTTAGACTTTAGACTTTAGACTTTAGACTTTAGACTTTAGACTTTAGACTTTAGACTTTAGACTTTAGACTTTAGACTTTAGACTTTAGACTTTAGACTTTAGACTTTAGACTTTAGACTTTAGACTTTAGACTTTAGACTTTAGACTTTAGACTTTAGACTTTAGACTTTAGACTTTAGACTTTAGACTTTAGACTTTAGACTTTAGACTTTAGACTTTAGACTTTAGACTTTAGACTTTAGACTTTAGACTTTAGACTTTAGACTTTAGACTTTAGACTTTAGACTTTAGACTTTAGACTTTAGACTTTAGACTTTAGACTTTAGACTTTAGACTTTAGACTTTAGACTTTAGACTTTAGACTTTAGACTTTAGACTTTAGACTTTAGACTTTAGACTTTAGACTTTAGACTTTAGACTTTAGACTTTAGACTTTAGACTTTAGACTTTAGACTTTAGACTTTAGACTTTAGACTTTAGACTTTAGACTTTAGACTTTAGACTTTAGACTTTAGACTTTAGACTTTAGACTTTAGACTTTAGACTTTAGACTTTAGACTTTAGACTTTAGACTTTAGACTTTAGACTTTAGACTTTAGACTTTAGACTTTAGACTTTAGACTTTAGACTTTAGACTTTAGACTTTAGACTTTAGACTTTAGACTTTAGACTTTAGACTTTAGACTTTAGACTTTAGACTTTAGACTTTAGACTTTAGACTTTAGACTTTAGACTTTAGACTTTAGACTTTAGACTTTTGGACTTTAGAATTTAGAATTTAGAATTTAGACTTTAGACTTTAGACTTTAGACTTTAGACTTTAGACTTTAGACTTTAGACTTTAGACTTTAGACTTTAGACTTTAGACTTTAGACTTTAGACTTTAGACTTTAGACTTTAGACTTTAGACTTTAGACTTTAGACTTTAGACTTTAGACTTTAGACTTTAGACTTTAGACTTTAGACTTTAGACTTTAGACTTTAGACTTTAGACTTTAGACTTTAGACTTTAGACTTTAGACTTTAGACTTTAGACTTTAGACTTTAGACTTTAGACTTTAGACTTTAGACTTTAGACTTTAGACTTTAGACTTTAGACTTTAGACTTTAGACTTTAGACTTTAGACTTTAGACTTTAGACTTTAGACTTTAGACTTTAGACTTTAGACTTTAGACTTTAGACTTTAGACTTTAGACTTTAGACTTTAGACTTTAGACTTTAATCTTTAGAATTTAGACGGAAACTCAGGTTGGTGTTTTAAGCGATCAGTACTAGGAAAGGAATCTCTTTGCCAGCTTTTCGGACCTTTGGGGCTATGCGGAGATATAGATTATCGACACTCGATAACATCCGAATAGTTACCTTGGTTTAAAGAATGATACGATTTCAGATTTTCGGGTTAAACTGGATGGGCTGGAAGACGCTCTACGTGACACATTTTATTGCATGGGCATTGAAATGAGGCATGTCACACTAGGATACCAGATATAATCTCATTTTGGGGAATAGCATCAAGATTGAACTTAAAAATGTTAAATGAAGGATCCACGGCAACTTACCGACGACTAGATTTCGGCAATTCCATACCAGATATAACGATGGTGTCGGTACGGCTAGCATATTTTTCAACTCATTGGCCAGTAATTGAGGACTACACAGGTAGTAACGACAGTTACATTAACCTTTTAAGGACGCTGTAAAGCTATTTAAAGGACCTTTAGGGGATAAAGGTTAAAAAGATTACTGCTGGATCAGCTCTTGCTTTTTGAGATGCACGACACGATTTTTTTTTGATAGGTTATGCGGACGATATCGCCATTGTGATCACCACCAGAAGGTCCGGAAAGGCTCAACTTAAACTTAAACAAGTTATAAGGAGAGTCATCATTTGGATGGTTGAACACTGGTTCCAATTGACAATTGTAATAATGAAGATCGTGATGCTTATTAGATGGAGAATACCAGCTGTCTTTCCCATGACTATTGGTACAGAGGTGATTCAAACAAAGAGGATGAAAAAGTATTTAGGGGTCACTTTAGGGAACAAGCTTTCCATCTCTGAACATACTCTGAAGTCTTCCGAGAAAGTGGTCCTTGATTTAGATTACGAAGACTCCTAATGTCAATAGAATATTAAGGGTGGCTTGTTGGAATCTGACGTCACAGCCTTTGTTGTTGCTGGAGCAATTCCAATTTATTTGTTCGCGTTGGAGCGGCGAGAGTTTATTTGGTTGAGTGCTGATGTGGGAAGGGAAGAAGCTGTAGCTAGGATTTTGCAGGGAAGATGAGAAATACAGGTCGATAGACGGCTAGATTGATAAGTGAGGTCCAGCATTGGATCGAGTGTGGGCACGGGGAAATGGAGTTTTTCCTGTGCCAGTTCTTGACAGTGCGTGGCTATTTCGGAAACCATCTACATAGAATGAACAAATAGAGGTATTCTACTTTGGAGTTGAACAAGACACTGTATATCACAACTTTTTGCGGTGTGATAGGTTTAACGAGGGAAGGAGACAGATGCCTTCTGCATTGGATCAGGTTATGCCTAAAACCATTGTAAATCTAACGCATCGATCCCAAGAAGCGTAACTGGCGATTGCACGCTACGTTTAAACTTATTGGGGTGGAAAAGGGAACATGGGTGTTTAGGAGTTCACTAGTTCCGAAGATGGTTACATAGTCGAGTGGCCTCATATTGGCCAGTAGATCATACCTTCTGGTATGTCCTATATAACAATACCTTATATACTAGTACATTGCTGTTCTCGAACTTTTCTTTATATTTCTGCCGGTGTTACGTAAAAGGTAGTGCCTGGGAATCTATATTTACTAACATAATAAACCACAGATAAGGGCAATATTGCCATCTTTGTTCTACCAATCTACCTATAGAAATTAAATCAAGACATGTGACATGTGCAAGCACAGCATACCTTGGCATGACTCTCTATTCCAACTGACGAGGACAGAGCAGGTCAAAAAGAAATATATTGTCTCTTTGGTAGAGTCTCTGGTAAAGTGCTGTAATTTCTGAAGCCGATGCAGTAAATTCTGAAACAACCGTCAAAATATTACAGAAGTTCCAAAACAAAGTTAGTTGTGTCATCATAAATACCCCAAGATATACATGTAATAAGGTCTTTACAGGGACCTACGGATGGAATACAATTCCATGCCGCAAAACACGAAATAATGGTGAATTTGCAATAATAATGGTGAATTTGCCAAATAAAAAATAGAAATTGGTTTAGGCAATTACAGGACTAACTGGGTTAAACTATCTTAATGCTCTCTATTTGCAATCAAAAATGCTAGATGAGCATCGTCTTAGTTGTAAGAAATAAATAATTGCAAAAAAAAACAAAAAAAAAAAAAAAAACAAAAAACGACAACCAACTATTGTTAAAGCTTACCAAAAAATTGTAATAGATATTCAGTCAATATTGCAAAATTTTTTATGGTTTAGAACTTTGCTTAACTAATCACTCATTTTTAAACACAAGAATCTCACTCTATATAATTTGACAAAGATGACATTCATTTGTACAATTTTGCGAGTGCAACATGTGTTTCATTGCATTTTATGTATTAAATATACATAAACAATTAAATGTAAAATTGTGTATTTAAATGAAATAAATAAATAAAATTAAATTGTATAATTTTAATATTTAAATACGTACGTAATTATAGTGATAGAATAATGAATTATTTGTTGATAAAATGGAAAATTTTTGTGTTTCAATTTTTTTTTCGACATCATGATCGGACATGTTTTATTCTATAATATAATTGAGATACATATTTTGCGGATTGGGCAGTATAAATTTAAATCCGAAAAATTAAAGTTAATTGTGTAAAACGCTGGATTATAAGTCGAAGTGAAGAGTGAACATAAACGCATTTACAAGCAAATGACATAATGTGAAACTTGTAAAACTGCATGCTAGATTACAAGTTGCATCACTAACTGATGCAACTAATAAAAACCCGATTTGTGGTTATGTGTGCTAGTAAATTATGTTGGAATAAATTTTTAGAACAGAGCCTTGAAAAAAGGTAAGAATTTTATGGTTTTTTTATATTTTAAGCCCAAATTGAAATTGACAATTTAATATATATTGAGAAATGATTAACTATGGATAATTCACCCAATTGCTTTAACCGTTATATTACATTTATGAATCGACGGTCATGTTAGTCGACTACGTTAGTAACATAACTACTGAAAAAAGTAGCGGGTGCGGTAGTTTTTGGTGGTAATTTTCCAATAGTCTGGCAACTATCCTAGTAGTAGAGTTGGCTATCGTCGCTTTTCTTTTGTTTAGAAGAATTTTGTCAATTTCTAATTTCCCGACCATCTCAATAGTTAGGATTATTTGGAGGAGAGTTAAAAAAGTTGTTGACACAGTAATTGCCTATAGCTTTTCAAAATTGATGTCGTTTCTGAGAATGTACCTTTTCAGAGTGATATTTTTATTTGCTTTTTGGATTGTAGTACAATCGACTCATTTGATTGCATAGCAAAATAAATAAAGGAGTTTAGGATGAATATTAAGGTTACTTTTGAGTGAAAGGTATAGTTTTCTTGATGGCGCGTTACATGATGGCATTTACTTCAATTTAAAAAGGGGTAGAGATTGGAGACACATCTAGAAGGTTTTGTTGAACTTGGAAGTAGTTTCGAAGTACCTTTGTAGGTACAGCTTGAATATTGAATGGAACTATAGATATCTTTGGTAAATGATCATACCAAAATTCGTGCAACACCCGTGGAAGATTGGTCAACGAGATATTTTTGGTTAGTACGAAATCAATAATTGAGTTCCTAGAAAATGTACGCTCGTAAAGAGCATTAATTTGTATATTAAAATTATGCATTGCATAAACTGAAGAGTTCTTGGCCATTCTGGTTATTGCTTGGGCGATTCCAAGTAGATTAGCGTGAATTGAAGTCGCTTATATAAAACCTGTAATTTGGCGATATTGCTGCTCTCCGCAGATTACACATTCGGCTGGCTTATTTATATCCGCATTGTTGACACAGTTGCCCGGCACGTGCATTTCCTTGCGCACTTCGTGCATCTATTCGGATTCGGCTATATTTTAGTGCAGTATGGCAAAATCTCTGACAACTCCGAGAGCGAAGAAAGATCGGCATAATTAAGTTTAAGCTCCTTCTTTCAGAAACCCTCTTTTTAAAAAATATTGCCCTCACTTTGGCAACTATTTGATTTTTTTCTCGTGGTCATCTCGATCTCCTCTGGCTTTAGAGAGGAGTGTGTTTCTCACATAATCTATGCCAAATTCTTTTCGTCTGTGGGCATGTAATTATGATTCTCGAAGTTTTCCTTGTAAACGGCCGTTCTTATTTTTTGTTAGTCCTATTTTTTTTGGTTGTATCCGTGACATTTATCACATTTTATTTTTGCTCGGCCTTCCGCAGTAACTACAATATTCTCCGTCGTTTCTGCTACGTTCTTGTCAAAATAGTGATTATCTGAGACAAAACTTGCTTTAAACAGCGTGGAAATTACTCGTTGTTTATTGCCGCTTACCATGCATACTTATTGCCAAAAGGAATTTCACGTATTAACGTATGTCTGGGAAAGCAGTTCATATTGAATTGGTCACCGATATGATCACAATCATTTATTGCTGCATTACGTTGTTTATATTTTGCAATGAATGGACTAATATTAACACGGTCGGATGTCGAGTTCTCACCACTTCTCATTTTTGAGCATTATGAATATCTAAGCGGCATTGAATGTGTACTAAGCAAGGGTATCAACCGTAAAAAGTACAGTTAACCGCATGAAACTATACTTATTACCTCCTAAAAATGTCCCAAAAATGAATGATTTAATTCGGTTGATTAGGTGTGGTTTAACATAGACAACATAAAGGTAAATTCTCCTCGTGATGGCTATAGGGTCATTTGAAATTATCGAAAATATCTCACCGGAAAATATAGGAATAAAAATCGGTCGAAATACAAAAATTTCGACAAATCTTTTTTTACATTGGACAAATGGTAATCTTACCAGCAACGTATACTGACAGTCCGCGCCATATGCACGAATATTTCCACAAAATGCTATGATGTATGTTCGAAAGTATGGACGTCCAGATTTGTTCATCACGTTGACATGGAATCCAACGTAGATTGAAATCACAGATTTACTATTCACCGGCCAAAACTCATCGCAAAGACATGACCTTCTCTCACGCGTATTCAAGCAAATGATAATTAGACTCATCAACATCATAACTATAAGAACCGTATTTTTATGCTGCGGATGTAAATTGACATAGAGGCTTTCCCCACGCTCATATTTTGATTTGATGATAGAAAAAAATCGAACACAAATTGATAGTGTGATTTCTACTGAGCTTCAAAGTCCAGAAGAAGATCCCACTCACTTTGAACCAATCAATTAAAATGAGGTTCAGGAGCCATGTGGAGCACTTAATACAAATTTAACCAAGCATGAAGGATGGCAATTATTATACAAAGCGATATCCATGTGAACTCAATGACACTCAAACTGAAGGTGATGGATACAAAACTACTGTCAAAATGCGAAATGTAGATATGGACATCGACATGAGATGGATGGAGACATGGCCTTATTCGGCCTAGCGAATCAAGGCGATGAAATCACTCAATTTCAAATAAGACGCTACAACAGCAGCAATAAAGGTGTTTGTCACATATATTCGCAACATCTACAAACACTACTCAACTGTTCAACATATTGCTGTTAAAAAATAACCAGCGTGTTTAATTCACCGATTAAAATGTACAAAATAAATCTGTTCAACCACCAAATACAACATTCATCGCCTTTTTCCAATTGTGGGCTTCCGACAACCTCGCTAAAAACGTTGCATCAAACCCACAAGAACTCTGTGCATCGTGAAAGCCTTATCAAAGACATTCTTTGACAACAACAAAGTATGATGGCAACTTGGTATGTCGGCATTTATACAAGACACTAATGACGTGAGATCTGGTGCGAGAACATCAATGGGATGTAAGCTATAGTAACAACCTTTCGTGGAAACACAAACATAACTTTTGGTTGCTGATCAACAAAAAAATGCATACGACAAAATCAAGCAACGTGTAGACTGTGAAAATGGTAGTATTTTTTACCTTAATACTCCGCAGGCGGAACCGACAAGACATTTCTGATAAATTTAATACTGGAAGCGGTTTGAATGCTGCGAACGGAATAGCACTCGCAGTAGCATCTACCCTATACTCGATGGTGGATGAACAGCGCAATCAACACTCAAACGACCGTTGAATTTAACCCAGATCGAAACACAACCATGGAACATCAGAAAATATTCCGGAATAGCCACAACTCTTAAAACATGCAAAATCATCATTTGGAATGAGTGCCCAATAAAAAATCTATGGCAAATAAAAAATGGTTAGTCGCTTGACCAGACTTCCGAGGTAAAAACCAACCAATTGGAGGCGTTCTGATACTTTTAACTGTTTAATTTTCGCCAAACCTTGCCCGTTATACATCGAACGACACCCGCTGATGAGCTGCATCTTATTTACGGAACAAAGTCGAAAAAGTCTCTCTCTTAACGAACATACTCTGATCAAACATTTCCCAAAAAGCTTTTGTACATTGAAAACGGCAAAATTCAAATTGATCGCACAACCAATGAGATTTCGTTTCCGTCAATAGACAAGCTATGCCACCATTTAACAAGTAAATACAAAAATCCGGAGTGGCTGTGTGAATGTGCAGTTTTGATTCCCAAAAATGATGATGTGGAAAAGCTAAATGAAAAAATTCAATTAAAATTGCCCGGAAAAGTCAATAAAGCCACCAGGAATGCCACCACCAAACTGACATTACAAATTTAGTGTCGCCAATTTGAAATTTGAACGTGACAATGCTGTTCAACGGAACTTGATTGAACATCAAAAAACTAACACCAAATCTGATCGAAGCAACAATCATCAGCAGTTAATTCAAAGGAAACGATGTGCTGATTCCATGCATATCGATGATGTCATACCTTTGAATTCAAGCGGCTACAATTTCCTTTCGTGCAGCCACGTGTATACCTATAGTTAAATCGATAAAGCACAATTTAAATAAAACGGCCGGATCTAATGTTCTATAACCTATATGAGCAAATCTTTACAATAATAACCGAAATTGAGGCGGTATTGAACTCATGTCCACTGTGTACCGCGAGTGACAATGCCATATAAATAATTTTGACAATAATTTTGATGCACTAACGCCGGGATATTTTTTGGTAGGGAATATGCATATTATATGGACTGGACACATAATGATACCGGGTGTCAACGTAAATTAATGTTTGGTTATCGAGCAAACAGCCTCTCTGATTTTACTTGTAACTTTTCAATTATTCAGATAGATTCTCGTTTTATTCAGCTAATTAATCAAAAACTAGGTTATTGAAAATACTTTTTTGTAGTGTGGGTTGAAGGGATTAATCATAATGGAAAGGGCTCCACTGAAATCCGGCTCGAAGGACCAATGTTAATTTCCAAACCACTTTACTTGGTTTTTAAACTAATGTTTAAAACCTTAGAAAGAGAACTAACTTGCTTGTTGGTTTAATTAATTCTCTTTTATTTGAACAATATTCACCGTATTTATATGTTTTGCATTAGCTAACTGTTAACTCAGCCAGATTAGGTGTCAAAATATAAAATGTGTTTGGCTTAACATGCAAAACAAAATTCTTACTTTAAAAACATCTAATTACATAATTGAAATTTAATTTAATTTTTAAACTTATTTCGCATTATATGCAAATTAGCTTAATGCGATATTAGAAACAGGAAATGTTCAATCATGAGTTGAACATACTCCCAGGCAGCATAGAACTCGTTGGTTGTGCTGCAGTTGGATTCTATGGGTATCCTTTACGATCCATCTGCTCGAGGAAGTGGCGGCACTGGTTGAGGTTTAAACTTGAAGTAACAAATGACGACACAAATGATCAAAATTCCTATGATTGAATAAGAAACCGTGTAGTGGTGAATATCATGGTTATTCAGTCTTGCTGGCAGTTGTTGTTTCCTCTTATTGTTTCCAATTTCCTCTTATTGTTTCCAGCTCCTTCTCCAAATTTGTTACGGCAAATGCCGTTATAAAATTTGGATTATCATTAACAGTTGGTTTTGGTTTTATTTGCGAACCGAATTTCTTCAGATTAATGGCTTCGTTTATACGTTTAGATGACCTGTGAAATTCATTGTTGATGTTGTTGCTTGCTGTGCCGATGGCAATAATTTGTAGATTTTCGTGCTTTAGTGTGCAGCTAGCGTTCATCGTCACCAAGCCAGATCCTTGAAATTTAAATGAGTGCACTTTGGATCCACATACGACGTCCACCGTTGTTTCACTGGGAATTACATATATCCAATGATTGGGAGCGTTCAGTTTTATCCAATGTTTTATTGACTTTATTGACTCAACCTTGCATAATATGTCAAGCGTCGATTTTCGCTGTAAGATTGCTATCTCGCACTGGTTGTCGTTGCTCATTGCGTTAAAAATTGGTGATATTTCGCACAAAAATTGTGAAGGTTCAAACCTTTGGCAACGGTTCACCTGTTCCGTTGTTAGAGAAGTCCTCGATGATTGTCTACTGCTAGGTATTTCGTTGATGTGATGATGTGCGATTGTGTGTTGTTATGGTTAATGTCAGGAACTGGTATTATGGCTAATATATTATAATCGGCTGCAAAGGACAGCGGTATGATAATTTCAATTATCACATTTCGTTGTGTTATCCTAATGCGAACATTCATTGTTTGATATATGTGTAGGAGATTATGAATGTCGTGGCCTGGAATGGTTATTGAAGCTGGTATGAGTAGTCGAATCCTTTGTAGTTGATCTTCTAACTGTGCCGGCGCAAGTATTGTTGGATGCAAAATGTTATGATGCCAATAGTAGGCGACGTCAAGAAGACCTTGTTGAGTATCCTCTAGATTCTTTAATATTAAGGTTAATTCGATCAAGGTCATTTATATTGAGCGCGCCCTATCTTTATATGTTCGATACTCGTTAAGCAGTTCCATCTCCAATCTTAGTCTCTGTTGTTCTTTAATTAGATTGTTCAACGACGTCACTGTTAGGTTAGAATTGTGCTTTATCAACTTGATTGTGTTGTCAATTATTGATGTTTGGTTTCTCATCAACGCCATTAAATGCTTCTTGTTGTTGTTAACATTTTCAAATTGAACTTCATATTGGTCAGCTTCACGTTGGGTGAGAAGCCCAAACATGTCACCAAGTACAAGCCCTACTGTATCTTCCAAACCCCGTCTTCCTCGCCGCCGTTCTTTGTTGATTGTTAGTAAAAGCTCATTGTCTGCGATTAAGTTTTTAATTGCCACTGTAGTTGTTCTAGGATTATATCGCATTTTAAGTTAGAGAGCTCCTTGCAAGCTGCTCCTAATTCGGCTTGAGCTTCTTTGAATACTTCCATCTCTTCCCAGTAACTCGTCATATTGTAGTAAACTACTAACGTCCACTACATGGCTACCACTTCAAGTCTGCCTATATCCTCGAAATATATTCCTGTCGAGTGGTTGAATGGGATAACATTGATCTGGGTATGTGCAAAACCTAGTTCGCAGCAAACTGAAAGTACTGCTAAAGCTAGATAATTTGCTTTGGTTCCACTCTTCGCATGTCTATGGGGCTGCTGTCTCAGGTTTTGGTTGTCCTTCTTGGTATTGGGTTGTCTAGTATCAGTAGGCTTTGGATTAACCTCTGGTGTAATTGTATTATCTGAAATACCTCCTTCCGAACCTTTTTTTGTTTGCTGCTGTATTTTGTTTCCATCCATCGTTGTCGGTGCATGGATACAGTCCTTAGCTTGGTGGATAATATTCATGTGATCCTCTGGGTTGTTAGTTACTGGTAGGTGACATACCTTTGTAATATTTCGTTTAAAGGTGTTATCTTTGTATCTTAGTGATACTACTCTGACAAGTCCATCTTGTTCAGGGTGTAGTTCGACGACCCTTGCCAGCGGCAAGTGTGTGGGGGGTAAATGTTCGTCCTTGAGTATCACTAATTCTCCCACTCGAAGGTTAGGTTGTTCGAGTAACCATTTCGACCTATGTTGTAATCGTGAAAGGTACTCCGTGTGCCACTTCTTCCAAAATCATTGACTGAGTTTGGTTAGCAGATTCCATCTCGTTGTGACGTGGATATCATAGATGTCAGGCTGTGGCATTACTATCAAGGGTCTCCCTATTAGGAAATGCGCTGGACTTAGAAATCCATCATCTTCTGGGTCGTCTGAGAGAGGAGCTAGTGGCCTAGAGTTCAAGCATGCCTCTATTTGTGTTAGAACGTTGATTTTACTCCGGCTTCCCATAAACCTCCGAAGTGAGGACTTCCCGGGGGCAGAAAATGCCAAGTAGTGCCCATTTGTGCTGTTTTGCTTTTAATTCCGGCTTCTTGTTGTTTAGCCTGTCTTTTTAGTTCTTTATAAGCTCCTACGAAGTTTGTGCCACAGTTACTAAATATATTCGAACAAATTCCTCGTCTTGATACGAATCGTTTGTATGCAGCAAGGAAGGCATCTGTTGATAGGTCACTCACGAGTTCGAGGTGAATTGCCTTTATCGCTAGACATATGAATATAGCAATGTAACCCTTCGATGTTTTGTTACAGCGGCCTTTCCACAACTTTATGCTGATTGGACCTGCATAGTCTACCCCGCTATTTGTGAACGGTAGTGCTGGATTTACCCTTTCCTTTGGTAATATACCCATTAGTTGGGTTGATGCCAATTCCCTTGACCTAATGCAGATTATACATTCGTGTATATATTTACGAATTGTGGTTTTGGCATTTATTATCCAATACTGCGTCCTCAGGTGTGATAACGTTACTTGATTGCCACCATGTAATGTTTTTAAGTGAGCATCCCTGATGATTAATTTTGATAATTTGTGTCCTCTCGGCAATATTATTGGATGTTTTTCTTCATATGGAAGGCTCGAATATGACAGTCTCCCGCCGACTCTTAGCACACCATTTTCATCGATAAATGGAGTGAGAGTTATGATTGCACTTCCTTTCTGTAGATTTTGATTTGCTTCTAGCCGTTTTATTTCTGTTCCAAAGGATTCTCTCTGAACGATTCTAATTATGGCCCTTAACGATATGTTTAGTTCTTCTGGTGCGAAATGTGAGACGTTTCTGGTGTTTAGTTTTATATTAGATGGGAATCGTAGACAGTGAGAATCGACTGAATTCAATCACTCGATTTTCTACTGTTGCTGTTAATGTTCTTATTGAGTTGCTTTCCATGCTACCTGCCTGTTCCATCTCTTGAGTATCAATGTTGGTTGTTGGGTAACACAAACCCTTTAGCCATGCTGGCCCTTCCCACCAAATCTCGTAACTTAATAATTGAAATGGGTTTAATCCTCTAGATTGGGTGGTGTAATGTGTCCAGCGGTTGATTCTAATTTGTTCTAGCTGTGGTAGCTCTTGTTTGTTTGTTGACCATCTGTTATCAAATTTTGAGTTGAGTTTTTCATCCCATCCTACGCCAGATGCCAATAAATCTTGAAGCAAGATTTTTGCCTGGACCACCATGGGCGCTAACCATCCCAGAGGATCAAAAAGCCTAGATGCTTCCGATAGAATTATTTGTTTGGATAATGCCGATTTAATTTCCTGCAAGGAAACCTTAAATTGGAACGTGTCTTTTGCGGAGTTCCAGAGGATTCCTAAGGTTTTTATTGTCTCGTCAAATTGTATTGTGTGTAGACCAGTTTCTTTGAATTTCTCTGGAAGTTCTTCCAATATTGTCTTGTTGTTACTGGCCTATTTTCTGAGGTTGAAACCTCCTATTGAGAGAAGTTCTTGTAGCTCTCTTTGTGCAATTCTTGCCTCTGTTATTGTGTTGGCCCCAGACAGTAAATCATCCACATAAAAATCGTTTAATGCGAGTTTGGACCCAATCGGATATTTTGGTGCTTCATGTATGGCCAACTGTTGTAAAGTTTTTGTGGCCAGATAAGTTGCAGAGGCTGTCCCATAGGTAACTGTCTTTAATCTATAGCACCTCATTGGCATGTTTGTGTTTGTTCGCAAAGGAATTCGTTGAAAGTCCTGATCTTGGCTGACTACTTGTATTTGCCTGAACATTTTCTCAATGTCCGCTGCAATACCATAGCGATGTTTCTTCCATCTGATCAATATCGTTGTTAAATTGTCTTGTAGAATTGGGCCTACATGCATCATTTCGTTTATAGAAGTACCTGTTATTGTTTTACAGGAAGCATCAAATACTACTCTTAATTTCGTGGTTGTGCTATCTTCCTTTAAAACGGCGTGATGTGGCATGTAGTATAATCGACAAGGATCCGAGTCATAATCATCTTTAACTCCATATGGTTAAGCTGGATATACTCGTTGATAAACTTGTGGTATTTCTTTTTAAAGCTGTCATCCTTCTTGAATCTTTTCTCGATTTGAAGCAATCTTGCTGCTGCTTTGCCTTTAGATTCTCCTATACCTACTTCTTTGAGTTTGTCATTTTTAAGTGGAATATGAACCTCATAACGCCCATTTTCCAACCTGTTATGTGTTTTCTTATAGTGCTCGTCGCATTCTATTTCATTCGCAGTTAGAGTCCGTTATGGATTTAGTTTTTCGTACTGCCAAAAACGCTTGAGTTGATTATCAGTACGAAGAATTGTTGATTGGAATCGTTGTCTAATGTTGATATATTTAGTTTTGTGTAATTGTTCTCCTGCTCCCGATTTTGCACGTGCAGCAACGTGTGATTATGGCACTGGCAGGTATAACATGTTGTCTTGCTCTTACAACCTGTTGTCGCATGGTTTTGGTCAAGACAGATTCTGCACAACTTGTGTAGCATGACCATTTGATTCCTCTCGGAGGTAGTCATGGTTTTGAACCGTGGGCATATGTCGATTCTGTGGTTCTTCTGACAGCCTATACAAATATGATTCGTTTGCGTAGCAGCTAAGAAAGCGCGTTTCAATGGTTGAGCTTGAAACCTTGTTTGTTGAGGTGGTACTAGTTTGGTGGTACCAACTGCTTTCAAAGATTGAAAACGCCTTTCTAGAAACTTCAAGAATTGGCTTGTTTCTTGAAATTCTCTTAGGTTATCCAGCGAGCTTTCGTATAGACGGTGTCGTGATTCGGTGTCTAATTTCTTCAGTAAGGTGAAGATGATGAAAGGGCTCCAGAAAGAGAACTTTCTCCGGACCAGAAAGAGAACTAACTAAGTTTTTCTATTTCCATAAGCACATGGTAGCACTTAAATTATAAATCGATAAAAAGTTTTACTTCACATATGGATTCGGTAAATATGAAATTTTTACATATTTTCCAATATAAAATGATTAGATGATTGGTTTTTAGAATTTTCTTTTTTCTTTTTTACATTTTGGTTTAGGGTCGATTGTTTGAAAAATCCTTTAAAATGTTTGAAAAATCAAAATCGCATAAAGTATACGAACATAAAATAAATAAAGATTAAATTGAATTTTATTTGATTTTTAGATTTTCTTCAATTTTCCCCAATATAATTTTTTGGTGGAAAATTGAAACGAAAAAAAAAAATCATTTTCTGGTTTTTATGAAGAAAACGAAGAAATAAAATATTTAAATGATTGTTGTTGTTGTTGTTGTTGATTTGGAAAATTTTATAATACATTTATATGCAAAAAAAGTAGTTCATTGATTTGTCTGCTACGGATGAAATGGAAATTTAATCGATGCTAAATCTGATTTAAAGAGAAAATTGTTCGTGTATCTATAATCAAATGGTTTATTGTTTAAGATCGTTTTAAAGTGTGCGAGTACATTTTCGTCTTTCTATATAGATAAGTATCAATCTAATGAGATATATATGTATATATACATGCAAGTATATATATAATGAAGAAGGTTCTATCGTTTAAATTATATTAAGTTTCAGATCACATTCCATATCTAATCCGTCAAGTTAGTGTATGTATATATACATATATGTACATTAGAGTAACAAGATGAAGCATATAAGAAATAAAATGAAACTCATAAGATGATTAATATCATAGTCTTACGTCTTATAATCTTACTTAAAGTAAATATATACAACAAAGTTTTTTTTTTTTTATCTTATTTTGATAATAATCTTATCGTTTATATATCATAATCTACAAGCAAATATATCCATCATACAGAATTCAAACATACATACCATACATATATATATATATGTACATACAATTTTCGTTTTTATATCAACACAATACGGTATCGCGCTCCTTGAATTTTCCAAAAGACACAAGAAACCGTTTTGTTTTAACGTAATTAAAACGGAAAATTTGTATACACATAAGACGGTGTAAAGTATTTACTTGTATTTATATAGCGAAATTAAGAAGTTAGTGTGTAAATTTCATTAATTGTTTACATTTTGTATATAATATGTATACATGTATGCGCATAACGTCTTCGAATGTATTTGAACTCATTTATCTTCAAAATCGGATTGCATGCATTAGAAAAATTTATAAATTTATAGTCGCGCGCACTCATCTACTGTACGTACATCCAGACCATTGAAATTAAAATATCGTAAAAAATATTATTATATTTATTCTAATTACGGTTCAAAAGACTCATTTCTTAATTTATGGATAATGGTCTTAAAGAAAATCCGCAGCATCTTATATCTGTGATATAGTGTACCATATACATAAATAAATGTATATAAGAAATGTTATATAAACAATATAATAGAGTACATAGCACCATATATATATATATAACAACAAAATGGCAAATTAATGTATATATACTGAACGCATATTATCTTATAGTTCAATATCGAAACGTGAACCGAATCCCAAATGATACTACCAGTTCATTTTCTTTCATGGATATATATTCCTCTTATGATTACAAGTTTTGTTGTGTTTATTCATTTTATTATCATATATCTCCTTGGAAATGTAAACGGATTTGTGAAGTATCTTCCTTGTTTTGTTGTTCGTTTTATCCTTTCGTTTCATGCCACAAGATGAAAATGGAAAAGAATCAGAAGTTAAAAAAATAAAACTTTCGAATAAATTAACTTTAATATTGTGTTTCTTGCTCTTCTCTCCTTATATTATATTAGTGACTCGATACACTCTAAATATTATATTCGTGCGATTGTAGACGACTTAAGCACAGAACTATGAAAATAGTTGGTTAACTTAAATAACGAAAAGAGAAAAACTAAAAGAATTATGTATAGTAAATGCTGTTTTTAAAAAATTATGCTTATCGTATATAGTATTTGGATGTATGTAAAGGATGTTCAAACTTTAGTTATTAATGTTGCCTACATTTGCTAACATAAGGGAATAAATTGGAATGGGTTTTATGATTTGATTGTGTTTCAATAGGTGGACGAAATCTTCCCGATGATCGAGAATGCTCTAGAGTAGAAACTCAAATTGAGGAAAATTATAAAACCATCTGATCCCTATGATTAAAATTACAATTTAAACAGAATAGCATTTACCTAAAAATTGCCCAATCCAATTTTAAAAGAGCGAGTGGATCAACAACGTATTTTCATTGAGCAATGCTCCTTGTTTGCTGATAGCAGAACACGTGTTGGCCAGCCTATAAAGACACGTGTTGGCCAGCCTATAAAGATTTTTTCTCGACTACAACGAAGACCTACGACGAAGCATGGGAAAAACTGAATTCTCGACATAATAAACCAGCTAAAATAGCCTTTTCGACTCATTCATTAACCAACCATCTACTTCAAGGTCTTCAGCGATAGATGTACGAAGAATTTACGAGTCAGTCGATGAAGCAACCCGAGGACTACATGCCCTAGGCGAGAAAGCTGAAACCAGAGACGTGTCGGTCATATATTTATTGCTGAATAAATTAGATCTTGAAAGCAGATTGCTCTGGTCTGGAGAGGCCGTAAGTTCTGAGATGGCAACACTAAAGAGCGACTGAGCTGGAAAGGGCGCAATTGTCAACAAAACTTAATTGTAATTCAAACAAAACCATACACTTTCATAATTCTACCATCGATCAATGTGTTAAATGTTTACAAAATCACGTTTTATATCGATTTTAGACAGTTATCCATACTATCTCGTACCCAATTAGTTACACAAAATGAGCTTTGTCATAATTGTTTAAACTCAGGGCATCCAACGGACAGTTGTATGTCTAAATATGTATGTCGCTGGTGCTCAATGCAAAGCATCATACGCTATTGCACAATCAAAGCAAAAATAATTTTCGAAATCGAAAATTATCAGAACCGAGATCATATCACATCGTACCAGAACAGCACAATGAGTATTATCTACCAGCGAATACCGATCAACTTGGTTTCAATAATCTATTAAATTCAAACTCGAATATTTTACAAAACGTATCACAAAAGCAATTACCAATCAACCAAGGTCAATCGGTTCCGAATTCCTCTTGTGATAACATCAAACGTCCAATAATAGAATTATTGGACCAACGTCTAATAATTCTAATCCTATAGACATAATCATTGGATCCGATTACTTTTTCAATACTTTAGAAGCCGAAACAATTACCGAAAACAACTTTCCTATCGCACAAAGATCAATTTTTGGATGGATCTTGGCTGGACCTATGAATCAATTACAACAAAAAACAGCTCATCTTACTGTATTTCAATCCAACATCGAAGCAAATGTAGATCAAATCTTCCAAAAATTTTGAATTTCTGAAGAATTCAGTGATATTAGGTCTTATACCCCAGAAGAAAGGCAATGTGAGCAATCTGTCATAAACACCACATCTCGAGACGAGTTCAGGCCAATACCAATTTCGCCGAATGAAGTATATGATAAACTTGCTGAAAATGTTTTCTTTATGCCACACCATGCCATTAGAAAGGATAGTAGTACGGCAGCAAAACTACGGATTGTTTTTGATGCGTCATGCAAATCAACTTCTGGGATATCCCTAAATGATACTATGCTTGTGGGTCCGACCATCCAAAATAGCTTGATTAATATTTTAATAAGATTCCGGAAACATGCAATTGTATTTAGAGCCGACATTGAAAAAATGTTTCTGCAAATTTGTGTCGACGGAAAGCATTGTGATTACCAACGTATAGTGTGGCGAACCTGTCCATCAAACCCAGTCATCCATTATGGCCTACTGACAATTAGCCAATCCGCAATAATATAATCAACATTTTAGAATCTGGTGGACTACATCTTCGAAAATGGTCCTCTAACTCTTCGCAGTTTCTCAAGGATTTACCAGCCGAAGACCAAGAAATCACTCTCCTCAGTATAGATAAAGATCCAACTTAAATTAAACTTCTTGGTATTCAATGGAACCCGCTACAAGACACATTCTCATTCAAAATTAATATGGAGTCCCTAGAAGTGCACACGAAAAGAAGAATGCTCTCTGAAGCCGGTAGGTTTTTTGATCCTTTGGGCTGGCTCGCCCCCTTGACAATTTTAGTTAAGATCCTATTTCTTCAACTTTAGGTCAAAAATTTGTCTTGGGATGATACTCTACCAGAAGAAATTGCCTTCAGATGGTCCAAAATCCGAGAACAATATCCTTGTTTAGAACAAATTCAAATACCACGTAATATTTTTACCAGCGAAAGTTCCTTAGCATTAATTGGATTTTCAGAAGCTTCCGAACTCGCATATAGTTCCGTCATTTATGTTCAAATTGAAGCACTTTTAAATTCTCGGCCACCGAGCATAAATTCTAATGAAGAATTCAACCCTCTTACACCAGCTCATTTCCTGATTGGATAAGCACTAACTATGATACCAGAACCAATTCTATTAGATGTGAAAACGTCTTTACTGAAACGTTGGAAGCAGCTACAACAGTCAACTTCCTGAATACACCATTGCCATATCAGCCCAAGTGCATTCTGCATAAATTTAGAAATGATAATGTCAAATTTCCCTCTAACTTTTATAGTCAAGTCATCTGCGTAGCACCGGACATCTAGTCCATAACTACTTTGAAGGGTCCGCAGTCCATCAACAACTATTGACCATAGTAATGTGAGACAATACCTCTTCCTGGGGACATTACTATACAGCCTTAATAGTTACTGATTTACTACCAAATTAAACTGTAATATATCTATTTTTAAGCATCGAACCAATCCACTTAATTGTAGGAGGCTCAATTCCCTTTCTGCATGATGCCTGCACTATATTGACTCAAAGAGGGTTTTGCCAAAAACACCTTCAATTTTAGTGATCAGACTACTAAGAGCCGTCACCGTAGATTTGTCAGCCTTATGAGCAAACTGGTTTCGATGAAGTGAGTTCGTTTTTAGAGCCCCATTTCTTATATGGTAATCCAAAACTATTTTCATCGTTTTTAATATAAACGACGTTTATTCTAATTGGACGATATGCCTTGGGCTGGATATCTGGAGGACCCCCACTTTTTGGTACAAAGACCACTTTTAGTTTCCTCCATAGTTTTGGAATGTAGTCAATGATTTGAACCAAGCTAGTAAGAATCTCTTCAATACCCCTCTGCAGGAGAGCTGGAAATTTGAACACAAAAATTCAGTCTCCATGTCCTGTGATGAGGGGTATAGACCACCTCATCAGAACCTTCATAGGCGTCTTCAAGCGGTTCCGCCACCATTGCGTCCGAAATGTGGGTTTCTAAAAGCCTGCTTATATAGTTTCTCTCCAGTTCTCAGTAAGACTCGCATCGGCCTTTTAAAAAAAAGCCTGTGTCGTTTGAGTCGTCCTTTGCAAAGACCTGCTGGAGCCGAGTTGCAGAGAGCAATTCGTTTGTTTTCTCGCGAAAACTTCTCCAACTTGCCCTTTTTGAACTCCTTAACTCAAGATTGTACTCTGTAAAGGCCTTTTTATAATTGCTCCATTCACTGCTGCGTTTAGGTTTTTTAAATAAACGTCTCGCTTTCCATCAAGGGACAGTTTTAATAACCTTCCTTTGCTTCACAGGACAACGGTTCTCAAAGGCGGAGTTGTGCAGTTGATTTGAACTGAATTCCAGCCCTTCTTGGGACTCAAATTTTCTAAATACTTCAGGCATTGCTGTCTCGAGTAGTGCTTTGTATAAGCCCAGACAGTTAGCTTTGGAACTCTTATTTCTTGTGACTGCATGATCCGTGCCTCTAGTTCATATCTGATATGATACATTGCTTTATTGCCGAAATACAAAAGGTTGTCTGATTGGAAATTTACCAATTTAACAGATTTTTCGGATTCCATAAATTGCCGCAACTCATCATCATTTTATTCCATATTCTTGGCCTATCGAGGTAACTATTAATAATAATTTCTTTAATAAGTAATAACGTATCGGAAATGACTTTATTTCAGCAGGTCCCGGCTATGTATGGAATATAACATGTATACTGTAATATGAGATCTAGATGTCGACGTTGTCTGGGGTTTTTGTGTGATGCATAAGTGTAAATTTTCGGCTTTATAAAAAGTGCCTGAAATATTTTATTAAATAGTAAGCTGCTAAAAGCTCACGGTAATATAAGCACCATGCCGTTTCTAGATTTCATTAAGTTCAATATGTTTAACTGAAAAGAAACTCAACGGTTGCCACATTGTTGAACGACAGCGCCGATCGATTTATCTGAAGAATCTACTGCTTCAGAGTTCAAAGTCATCGTCCAATTCATTTGACCAAACAACCAATCGTTTGTTGTTTTTTTTGTTTAAAACCGCCTCCACTTTAGTTTAAGCCCTGCGAAGAAATATCATGGCCAAAGAATGTTATTTTCCAGATCAAACACATATTTGCTAGCGTTCATTACAAGAAATACCGTTAGATTTTTGAAATATTCTTCTTCCAATTATGATGCAATCAGCAAAAAGTTGATGTAAACAAAGCAAAGATTTCCCTTTCAAAAAATAATCTATTAGGCTTTAGAAAGACTGCACAGCGTTTTGGAAACTCTTTCTTGGAGAACGCCATGCGAATTTGTAGACGGACAAAGAGTGTACGGCAAGGAGATACTTTTGAAAATTTTGTGTTTATTAAGAGTATTGTGACGTTTTTTGTCTGTTTAACGGTTATTACATTTAATTTTCGTGGTACATAATTTTTTTTGAATTGTAATTTTGCGTTTTCGTTATAAAATTTTGTATACATTGTAGCACTCAGTGGACATGGTCTGATGAAATATAACTAATTTTCTTAGAACTATTTACACAGCATCAACAAGCAAGGAGGTAGAGAAGGAACAACTTCCAGATCGACCATTGCCAGGGTCAACGTTGTTGCTTTGTGAATTATCACCATAAGCAGGAGATTCTTTAACAAAAGCTCGTGACAGAGCGTCAAAAACGACGTTTAACGTGCCTTTACGGCAACCGATTTGAACGTTGAAGGCCCGCAACTTGAGACTCCATCGCGCATGACGCCACAATATACCCTTTTGTGACATAAGCCACCGCAAGCTAGCGTGGTCGGTGTATATGACAAAAGGTTACCCTTATATATAAGGCCAGAATTTTTGCACACTGAGCACCGTGGCGTACCACTCCAGCTCAGGCACCGAGTAGTTGCAATGAGCCGCATTAAGCTTATGCGAGATAAACTCAATGGGATGTTCACTTCCCTCGATGTCTGTCTGGAATAGAATGCTAGCTACGCCGACGGTGCTGGCATTGCACTGAATATAGAAGGGCTTGCTCTAATCGGGGGGGTTGCCAGGAGAGGAGCAGATGACAAAGCGAGTTTTAATGTTTGAAACGATGAATTCGCTGCTGCTGATTATCGTGATTTGGCGGACTTCCCAGTAAGATCAGTTTTGGGAATAGGAAACTCTAAGATAGCTTTAAATTTCTCTGGATTTGTGCGGAGGGAACCATCGCCAAAACATAACCCAAATAGTTAACTTCCTTCAACACGAAAGCCAAATTGATGATCAGACCAGCATTCTGTAACCGTGAAGCCATCTCTCTCAGTTCAAAATGTTCGTTTAGAGTGGCGAATGGTGTTTGATCCGAATCGTGTTTGATCCAAACGACCTAGCAATCCGTTGATAAGAGGAAGCGTTTCTACACGGAGTAGAAATGTTGCTTAACAGGTTTGGTAGATCCAACGTCAATGGAGTGAGAAAAATGTGAAGTTTTGCTCAGCCCTAACTTGGAGCTAGACGGAAAGAGTTCTTTGATGCTGTCTAACATCTGGTGCTCCTCAGAAGAGAGTGAGTCGGCTTTAAGCGTATCCTCAGGGTCAAAAAATCATAAAGAGTGTCCAAAGATGAGATTTTGGGAACAATCGCAAATAGATTTCAGAAATCGATTCCTAGGTAAAAAGGTTGTTCCAAAGATGGAACTAGGTATAAAATCATAGAGTGTGATGCCTGTCCAAACTAAACCAATGCATGTACGTACCTGAACACTCGTAGTATTAATCTTAATGGGAAAATTATGAATTTTAACCAAAGGATTATGAAGCAGCTTCTCCGATCCGCTGACATTCGCTCCGCTATCTAACAAACCTTGATAAGGAACACCATTAACCAAAACCTTAGCATAATGACGATTGCCCCCAGCTTTCGAACTGATTAAAGACGCAACAATCAAGAACGAAGAGCATCGCCTTTCCCAATAACGCTTAGCGCGTATCAAACGGCGAGATCGGGAGAAACAGAGATTTATTAAATAAATCAGGCATTATCATCAGGTATGGAGTTATAGCGTTAACCGATAAAGCCGATGTAAAAAGAATTATAGAGGATTGAGGCAAATCAAAAGAACAGATCGATGCGTCTACAAACGTTGCCGGATTCGTAATTGAGTCACATCCTGGCGCTGAAAACGAGGTGGTAGTAAGACTGTAGGTGTGTTGTTTCTTTGTGATTACCGAGGACCCGTCCTCCAAGAACCACGCTGCTGAATTCCCATACAACGCTGGCATTTGGACATAAACCACATTTGTAAAAGAATAATCCGACAGGTGGTGTCGAACATTCGCGAAAAGTGTGTCCAATATCGTTACAATTATAACACACGGATTTGTTGTTAGCAAGACCCAAAGATTGTAACACTGCTGGAGTACCACTAACCGCCCTAGTTGTTACCAAATCTGATTCCTTCGCTGGTCGACTGTCAGTCAGAATATACAGTTGGTGTTTCAGTTAAATGACCGCTCACAAATGAAAATAACGTCTTCTTCTCATCATAAAACTAACTGCAATTTCATTGATGCTCCGCCGTCCATACGACAAAGATTCCGGGTTAGAACGAAATCGTCGGAGAGGGGTCTTTCAAGCAGTGCAACTTGTAATCAATTCGGACACCCGCTGAAAATGTCGATCAGTAAGATGAAAACTGCAACGTCATCAGTGTGCGGCATTGCAGAGTCAACGCCCGCCCATGATCATAAAAGTTGATAAGGGGTCAAAAGTCAATCAGCCTGCGGATGGTGTTTTCGGTAAGTCCAGTACCACTGATGGACCAAATCTCTCAGGATCATGTGAAGATCGAGCAACAATGTCTCAGGAGATAGACGTTGGGCCTGATGACAGAATCCAACTGGAACAAGAACATATCCACCGTGATTACAGGTGGTGACCCAGTGTATGTCACACTACACCTCGGCAAAGGCACCCAACATCCAAAACTAGAAGATCCATCTGATAAATTACCACAACCAGTACTAGTTGAAAGGACTGCAGGAGTTTTTCTCTCCAAGAGTGAAACCGAATAGAAAAGCGAGGCATTCCCCAGGTTTTGCGTCGACAATTGATACTGCAACTTATTCTGCCAAGCATTCATTTGGTTGCTATACTGTTATAGCATACTGTTATGTTATACTTTGGTTGCTATACTGTTATACTTAAACATTAAGAATAACAAGTGTAAAAGTACAAATGCTTGAAGTTATAAAACAATATGTATATATGTTGAAACCTGTAAAGAGCAACTCGAGTAAATTAAAATATTCTAGTATCACACTATTATGCAAGCAGGTTCTGATGCAATGCGACGTATCAATATTAATAGTTTTCTTACTACAGCAACCAACAAAATCATTTAAACTTTTGACTTAGAGCAACATACGTGTATATATATGTGTGTGTGTTTGAGTTTAAATAATAGAAACAAAACAAAAACAGAAAACTTGAGACGAGACGACAAACCTTAATATAAACCCAACATATTGCAACTCAATTTATATTTTTTCAAACAAAATTTTTTATTTTCATCAAACTTTTTCTTCACTCCACAAGACCAACCGAACAGAATACAAAAACAAAAAACAAAAAACAAAAAAAAAAAACTCAAACAAAAACTACAAGAAAATGAATAAAAGTCAAAACAGTATCAATAACAATAATAACATTACACTTAAAGTTCAATCTCATTTCAATCATGCAGTACTATATAGTGAACATATATACATTACATGTAATGAGAATAGAAGAAAATTTATATAGAACCCATAAATTTTTCCGATTTTTCTTTTCTCAAATTTCATTCCATCACCATCACTTCATATCGCATCGACATCGAGCACATTTATTTATGTTCGATGCAAGGGTAGGGTAACAATTTCGATGTAATATATTATGCTTTATTTTTTTTTATCTAAGATAGTAAAGCATAATTTGTACAGTGCTGTGTTAACATAATACAAATGAAATACTAATACACATAGAATGAAAACTTTTTTAATATGTCTACACAAAAAGTATTTTTTATCAACTTGTATTATTGCATAAATTGTTTAAATTTTGATGGTGGATTCGCGGCGAAAAGTAAATTTTCTAATATCAATATTCTGGGTGATTCAAAATAGCTCAAAAGTTCTAAATGGTTAAATTCATACACTTTAATTTGCATGAAACAATGGTTTTTTTAATGTGATAGTGAAACCTGCAACGGATCCAAGAGTATCAGGATATTTCTTAAATTAATAAATTTATTACTATTCTAAATCTAACAGCATGAAATATAAATAAGAGTATTAACATTTTATTCTTCAAGACATCGTCTCTTAAGACTACTATCAATGTATTTCAAAATTCATTTATTTTAAAAGCACGCATGAATACCCAGGGTCTAACTTCAGGGTGATATTGTTCTGAAAAAAATTTAAATTCTAATTTAATCTGAACTTATTTAATTAATCTCCTAATTAACACTTTTATTTAACAGTTATACTATCTGGAAAATATACATATTAGACCAACTAAACTCCAATGTAAGTCTAAATTGTCTATAAACCAAACATATTAAAATTGTTTGCCTTTAATTTCTCTAAGCCGTAAGCTGTAATATATTAAACTTAGGTATCACATAAAGCTAAAAAAAAGTAACAGTTAAATGACCATCAATACACACAAATTTAAAATGTATATAAATTAAAGATGAAAAAAAAATTATTTACACGAGAATTAAAGGAACCACCATTAAACCAAAGAAAATATACTATATCAGAAGTGAAGACACAAACACAATAGAACGCGTAACAATATTTTTTCTGCAAAATCCATATTTTTTAAATCCATCTATTGAGTAACTTTAATTTAATTTATATAAAGTTACAATAAAGCTTGAATTTTTTATGGAATGGATTTTATTGTCATTCGTTTTTCTTCACAGTCACATGCATATAAAATATACTTTATTTATATAAAAACACTAACTCTTGGTTTCGACCAAAAAATCGGTTGCTTTTTTTACAAAGGGAAATATTTTAATTTTTTTTTATGTATGTGTATTGAAATTCTATGTATTAGAATTATAAATTTAAATATTTGAATTTTAACAATGATTTTTTTCATAAAAATTTATTGTAAATGGTTGCAAATCTAAAATGTTTAAAGTTTAATAAAAAATAAAAGGCTATTAGTGTTTTAAAGAAATAAATAACTTTTATTTAAATTTGAATCGCAACAAAAATACATGATAATGACATTTTTCAAATAAATGAAAGGTTGACCATAAAATTTCCTAGAGGAAATTTTATATTTTAGTACCAATGTAAAAAAAAACAACAGCAAAAGTTCTCTTCATTAGTACAAATCGGTTGTTTTTTCTACAAATCGGTTGTTTTTTGTTTGCATGTGTAGGTAATAAATTTTGTGTTTAGACGCAATTTTTTTGAGAATGTATACTATCCGTGTGAGGTGCGATGTAAAAAAACAACCAACTTTTTGTTGGAAACGTACACTAACACAATAGTTTTTTCGGTTGGTTTTCGTTATTTCTTGTGCGATCGCCGATCGCATGCTATGTTTTTGTTTTAATTTTTTTTCTGTTGTTCTACGAATCCGACATAATATAACAGCAACAAAATATCATTTGTATCAATATAGATAATGCGCTTAAAATCGTTTCCTATTGTTATTTAAATTCATATACCATTTTTTTTATATTTCTCCAATTTGAAAATTTTGGCCCATAGCTATATATTTTAATGTATAGAGGAACAATTTTCTGATTCATACACATAATTTTATTTTACAGAAAATAATGAACTTTTTCATTACACGGTGTAAAGTACAAAACACCATTGCGTCTTGGTTTCTAAAACCAGTGATCATTTATTTTGTTATTAACTCATTGATTTTGAGACAAACAGAAGCTGAGAATCGTACAAGTGAGTTCAGTTGTTTTTTCTGACAAAGTTGACAGTGGTTGGACCGACAGTACTAGATGTTGTCCTGTTGTGTTCCACTTTGGCGAAAGATAAATTCTAACATGAGATTAAAAAGTTTCGGAGACAACATTTTCTTGCCGTACCCCACAGCCAATTGTAAAAATTCTTGATAGCTTGTTCTCAACTTTGATACAACATTGTGACTGCATTGCTGTCATTTACATAAACGCACATATTTGTCAGGTATTTCCAGATATTGCAAAGTAAACTATAAGCTATCCCGATGGATTGAGTCATAGGCCTGGTGGAAATCTAAAAACATCAAATGTATGTCATGATATGTTTCTTAATGTTAAGAAAGAATCATCCTTAGTGAAAAAAATTGATTAGTGACTGATCGATTAGGACGAAATCCTCCTTGGTAGTTTCTTTCGCTTATAATTTCTTTCGCCAGAGGAGTGATTCTTTCCAATACTATATGTAAGACAGTCATTTTTATGCAGTGCAAAGGAGAGCTACGTCGCGATAGTTATCGCATTTTGAGCGGTCTTTTTTAAGGTAACTGCACAACGTGGCCACTTTCCATTCACCTGATATTTAACATGCGTGATTTCAACATAAAATTTAACCCTAAAAAAGTGCAATACTGTTCGCAATCAATAAAATATTTAGTTCACATATTTAATAAGAATGGAATAGAACCGGATCTAGAAAGAATTCATGCCGTTATGCACATAAAAGATCCAGTTGACCGAAAGGAATTAGAAAAAATTTTAGGAACCTTTAATTATTTGAGACAATTTATTCCAAATTATTCTTCGCTAAATTGATCTTTGCATGCGCTCTTACGCAAAGATATCCATTTTCAATGGTGTTCGATTCATTCGAAAGTCTTGGAAGAAATTAAAAATAAGATCAAGCACGCTACAAGGCTACAAATTTTCTCTGCAGATGCTCCAATAGTCATTCAAAGTGATGTATCAAGAGATGGTGTTGGGTGTTGGGTGTACATCAGCCAATTTACTATCGCGCAATTCATATGATGGAGGTTTAGAAGATGTTGACCCTGAATTTAATCAAATACTTCATTCAATTGATGTGGGTAATTTGAAAAGAGAACAAATTATAAAGCAAACTGAAAATGAACCTATTCTCTCAAAAATAATCCATTATTGTAGATGGGGCTGGCCATCTGATAAAACAAAACTAAATTAAGTGTAGAAATGGGACTTTTTTATGAAGAGCGAGTGTTTGTTTCTGCTACTTTACGGTTGAGTATATTACATGAATCTAATTTTGGCATTTATAAAACAAAAGTAAGAGCAAAATCATTGATTTATTGACCCGGAATGTGGTCTGACATAGAAAGGATAATTGAGAAATATTCTATCTGAAGAAAATAACGATTGGATGATAAAACATCATTGAGCGTAATTCGGGATTTTCAACTATGGTCAAGTTCTTTGGTACTTCAACGAGCTCCTACCACAGTTGGGCGTGTAAATTACAAAATGTAATTTACTGGGTTTTTTACATGTAAAATGTATGTAAAATGTAAACGATTATTTTATACATACTGTAAAATATAAATCAACTTTTTCATTACAATTATCGCCATCTGTTACCAAATCTCTTAATTAAAGAAAAATTGACTATATACTACAGTGTAGTGTATTTGTGTTTATTTATTGTGATATTTGTATATATGTATAAATGTAAAATAAAGTGCAACTTATAAAGTGAACGCTTCGCATATGGAATTCATTGAATGGTAACTGCTGGGTTTCAAAAATAATATTTTCCCCAAATTTAATTATTAATGTATTAATCAATTTATCTAGTATTAATTCTATGGTAAGGTTAGTATAACCTTACCATAGAATTAATACTAGATAAATTGATGGGTAAGACGGGTAGTGATAATTTGGTTGATTTTGTCCTGTTTGAAATTAATAAAGATTTAAATTTAAAAGCCAGTCAAACGAGTATAGATTCACTTCATTCATTTCACTGCAGAGAATTATTTTATTTATGATTAAACGTCAAATTGCAATTACTTTTCCGCTACATATCGAAAGAAATATGCACTCTTAAAAATATTTTATTTTAGTTTATTCAAATGTAGCTAGATGGCACTATGTCACTAGTTGTTTATTTTGTCAAATATAAGAACTAGTTTAAGACGTAAACAGATGGCATTGTAGAAGGATAGGTGATTTTTATAGTCTCAATGTAGATAGCTAAAAGTTGAAAATAATTATGATTAACCATTTAAATAAAATGTTTAATTGGATTTTCTAATGCAAGTTATTCTTATAAACAAATGTTTGTATCATTTATTCAATATTTTAAATTATTTCTGGACGGATTCTCGTTTTTTAAATATAATTTACATATTTTTGAAAGATACACATTTTTTTGTAATTTACGTTATTTACATGTAAAATGGAGAAAACGTTTTATACATGTAAAACGCCCAACCCTGGCTCCTACACTTTGTTGGTTTTTAAGGTATTCATTTCCTCCTCCATAGCTTGTTTCCACTCTTATGCATTCGTACCACTTACTGTTTGTTGAAAACTTACTGCTTTGTTCTGAATCAGATAATCGGTTAGGTAACTTAAGATTTTCTAAATTTTCTTTTTCAATTTGCTCGTCATCTTTTCTTTCAGCCTGCTTTTTTTTAAATTGTGTATTTTATTCCTCAGGGAGATAATCTATACCTGTATAGATAATATGTTTTCTGACAAAAACATCGCTTCCTCTGGAATCCCAAACTCTGTTAACTTTTACAGTATAGGCGTAGCCTACAAAGTAACCTATTTCCCCATTTAAGTCAAGCTTCTTTACTTTATTTTCAGGCAATTTCACTTAAACTTTCTCTCCAAATATATGGAATTCCTGAATATCTAGTCGCTTGTTGTACCAAATTTCATATGGTGATTAATTTTTAACGCTACTGGTTCCTGTGCAGTTCAACATAAAAACGGCAGTGTTTACTGCTTCTCCCCAGAGTTTAAATTCAAATTTTGTAGCACTTCTACAAAAGTTCTGTTTTCGCGTTCTATTTTGTCATTTTGCTCACGACCATAAACTACTGAATTTTGATGAGAAATTTCATATTCTTTCATCAATTTTGTGACTTCTTGACTAACAAATTCCAGGCCATTGCCAGATCTAAAAATTTCTATTTCTCTGAAATACTTTGAGAAGAAAATACTTTGCACCTGTGAATGACTTTTCTGGTGGTGGTCCACACACATCTACGTGGATTTTTTGGCTAATGTGACTGGGTTTTGTACTGCTTTGCTGAGGAAAAGGTAGTCGATGGATTTTGTCATCTATTTTGTCATCTCCTTTTAGATTAATGTCATAATTTTTTAAAAACTTTTAATTTGAGTGTAGTTTTGATGAACTAATTTTTGTTGCCATTCTTGAAAGGTATTTTTTTCAGCAATACAAGTTTGGTATTCTTCAGCACTTTCTTTGCCATTTTCGATTGGCATTATCTTAATTTTCATTTCAAATAATTTGTTTTATCTCTCACCTACAGCTATGGTTTTGCCTTCTTTAACGAATTTACAAATCCTTTTATCAGCTTCTAGAGTTAATCCAAGCCCACACCGCCAGAAATTATATTTCAGCTTAGGCACGTAGAATACATTTGAAAGGTGACATTCTGTCCATTTTTGTCCATTAAATGTTGAAATGTTTATGCTACCTCGACCTTTGTCTGAAATGGTTTCTCCTACTCCAATTTTTATTTTGATGCCATCTTTAATTGGTGTGTAGTTTATAAACCACTCTAGTTTATGAGTCATGTGATCGCTCGCGCAAATGTTCATATACTAGGTCTCGACTGTAGTTTTCGCTGTCTTTTGGACTGAGGCAAATGCTTCGCTTATAAGAGCTTCACCTCTCTCTTCTTCTGAAACTTTGGAATTTTTAAATTTATATTGTTTATTTCTTGAAAAAATGATTCTTAATGCAAGTGCATTAACTTCTACTTCTCTTTGACTTTGCCTTATCTCTTCAATTATTAATCTTGAGGTTAGGTTGGCTAACGTTCTATTGGTGGTAGCCGTTAATTCCCAGGCACTGATAAAACGGTCAAAATTTGGAGGTAAGGTTATGGAAAATGTTGGTCATTACTCCGTCATCTTCAATTTTCTCTCTCATTGCCTGTAGTCTATTAGATATATCTTCAATTTTTGAAATATGTGCTGCAATGTGAAGGTTTTTTAGCCAATGTAAACCAGTTTTGCTGTAAAATGTGGATTGTAGATTCTGATTTTTGTTCATATATATTTGTTAGATTTTTCCACATTGCCTCAGAATCCCCCAGGTCAAAATATGCATCATCGCTTATTCAGAAATTGTGGTAACGATTACTTTTTGCGCAAGCCCGTCGGTTTTATTCCATTTACGTATCGCTTCGGCATTTTCCTTTTTATCAGCAGCCGTCGCATCTGTGCCCACGGGTGCAGGTTGTTGGATTGTGCCATTTACTATGTCCCATGCTTAATTTGACTTCAAAATTATCTGAATCTAGGATTTCCATAGATTCCAGTTTTCAATTCCTTGTAATTTGCTTACTCTGGAATATTCTGAATCCATCTTCTTAACAATTTTGGTCGACGGTTATAATTTTCACTTCGTACACGGCTGGATATAACCTCACAAAATTTGTCTTATTTTCACGTTTATTTCCGAAAATATTACCCAAAACTCGTTTCTAGGCCCATAACCTGTTGTTATATGTGGAATTATGGGTACAATAATTTCAGATGTATTATAGCCGATTTACATTCAACAAATTTTGAAGAAGAAGATGATCTTGAAATCAATTTAGTAAAATTGAAATAAAAACAAAAATTGCAATAACATTTCGTTTTTATTTGTGTGAGTAACCAAACCATAGTATATTAAACTAATTTTATACATGTATTGTCATCTTTTTATATGTTTTGCTATAAAAAGATAAAAATTTCATCTTGTAAAAAACAAGATCATCTTTTTTATAACAGTTTTTGGGTTTGGATCTCGGGTTTCATCATTTTATTTTTACAAGAAGAAATTTTTTCTCGTTTTGGCTTGCATAATTTTTTAATCTAGTGTCTCGGTTTTTTTCAAGATGTAAAATTTGTTGAATGTAAGTCGGCTATAATGAACAAAAAGATTTTTTTTTTTTATATTTTAATTTATAATGAAATTCTTAGTTCTCTTTTATAGATCGATTAAATTAAAGATAGTCATGCGTACTTTAAACTAAAAATAGTGTTGCCATCTAGGGAATAAACAGCAAGTGATATCCATAAAACACTATTTAAAAACAACATAATTATTCAAAGGTGTTTTCTTTATGAAAGTACACAACAGCCGTCGGGTAGAGAACGACATGCCTTCCTTGGATTGTGTAGAACAATACGAAGAGCAAGCAACGTTTGACCATAGATAAATTAAAGACTACAGATCTCTATTTCTTAATAATCGTAATTTTTCATTTTATTTCCAGTCCTAATATGCTACCTATAGTCAAAGTTGCATTTTTATCATATTTTCGTACTCATACAAGCGTGATCATTTCATTTTTATTAACACGAACAAAACCAACACGAATGTATTACAAACCTGATTGTTGCATCGAGTACGCAGATACTCTCTCACATTTGTCCATCTAAATTTGATTGTGTTGGTGCGAAAATTGCATAGAAATTGTTTGTTTTTTTTTTATCCTAAATTTTATAGTGTACCGATTACCAATACTTTCAAATATAGATGGACAAGAAAATGAAAAAATTTTGGTGACAATCGGGCTTGTATACTATAGGAAGTTTTGAACACGAATCAAAACCCTCTTTACTACAAGTCGTATTGTTTGCATACTCATGCTATACCGTATATATACTTTGATTGTATTGTAAGTAGAAAATCGTGTCGGGATATGATACCGAATATTGTGTAAAAGAAATAAACAATAAAATCAAATAATGCGCATGCGTTTATAATTTTTTTTATTAATTTTATATGGAGTTTTGATATTTACCAGTACATCCAAAAACGTCTCTATATAGAAAGACCAACTCATTTTTTCGTACACTAATACTACTATATATCCGCCTCAATAAAGTAGTATTGGTACCAGAACAAATAACAAAGGAAAAATAACATAAAAAAACTAACTATATTAGTGTTAGTAAAAATATTTTTTGTTTTTGTTTTTGTTTTACGCTATATCTGTACACAACCAATACTACATCAAAGAGGCGCTTTGTCTCTTTAAATTTTTGAATAGTTGGTCTTTCTATAAAGACGTTTTTGCTTGTAGTAAAGAGGAACACGAATCCACGAATAGTCTCTCTAGCTATATACTTACATACAATTCATATTAAATTTTACTTGTATAGGTTTTAATTTTTTTTAATTTTTTTTAGTTTGTTTTTTTATTTTTTATTTTGTTATTCGCGAGATAAAAACGACAAAAATACACGAATTTGACGAATACATGATGATTGATGAATCGATGATTTTTGATTTTATTTCAATTTTTAAATTTTAGTTGATTTCTGATTTTCTACGTATGAACAAATAGATATTGAGTGCTGAGTTTAGAATAAAATAAATTTATTTTGCGATATATTTTTTTCGAGTGTTTATTATCGTTTGTTTTTGTCGAGTATGCCTCGTTGATGTTGTTTGAAAACATGTCTTTCAGGAAACAGCAAACAGTATTTTAAATTTCCTCCGAAAAGTACTGATTTGTATATTAAATGGGTAGTCGCATGTTGTAATTCATCGGAAATAATTAGTTCAATAAAAAACCCATTACTATGTGTTTTGAAAATTTTTATATAGGTAAAAAAAAATTATATTTTGGTGCAGTTCCTACTCTGAATTTAGACGATTTAATAACAGACGATATAGATATGGTTGACACAAATGAATTAAAAAGTGAAGCGCTCCTTACGGAACCGTCTTGTTCTTCAAACAAGACTGACTACGATTTATGGCTCACAAGCGAAAAAAATAACATTTTTTATAGAACCGAAATGGAAAGGCTTAAGAGCGTCCTTTACTAAAATAATTTTTCTTTTCAAAACTAACCTAAAAATTAAATTCTTTCTATTGCCTTCTCTTCGCTACTTTTTCGTCATATTATAGGTATACAACCAAAACCCTCTCTTTTAATAGAGTATATAATACAACGTACTACTACATATTTATGTAAAACACAGAAGTAAAGAATGAAATTTCATTATTTTTCTTTTATATATAATGCGAATTGAATGCATAATATTATATACTATACCAAAACTCACATTGTATTTAAAAATATATAAAATGTTATACATTTACAGACAGCCGAAATAAACGGCTAAAAATTTAAATTGATAGAGAAACAATTGATGTACATAAATGCATTTATGATTTTCGATTTGTATAGTGTAGATAGTTTCGAATTTAGAAAAATCATCGACAGGTAATTATTTGCAATTAAAGTTAAAAAGTTACAAAATTCTCTATTTATACTAAAATCCAGGTTCGAAACAATTAGACAGGTATAAAAAAAAATTATGGTTACGTTATGATTTAGGAAATGGGGTGGGCCACTAATTTTGGGGCTGGTCCACTCATTTAAATAAAGGCAATGTTACTATTGCGTCATCGGTGTTCATCAAATGTTCGGTGGTTGCTATATAATATGACTCATACGCATTCAGTTTCCATTTTTGATGGAAAGTTTTTATAATTTTTGAATTTATGTTGTCTATTGTGTTGCTATTTTCAAACATATGTACAGCGACGCTCGATTTGTTTCGGTCTGTTTATTTTGAATCTCGTACTAAACTCTCTAGAAGTTTGCCCGATACATGAATCCTGGCAATCAGTGCAATTTATCTGATATATATCGGAACGATGCAAGTGTGGTTCCTTATCCTTATAGTTATTTAGTTATTTTTTAATTGTATTGAATGGTATATTGACTAATTCAATATTACGTTTCTAAAAAACTCTCTGCAGTTTGTTCATGATTGCCGGGGAATATGGTAAGATTATACGGGCTTTAACAGGTTTCTTACAAGTTGACAATGTGGATAAAAGCAATCTGTTGTTTTTGAATCTATGTTTATTGATAATATTGTCAGAATAATCCACCGAATAACTATTAGTCACTGCGGTTTCTCTTATAAATTTAATCTCCTCAATAAATTCCGGTGGTTCCATTGGGATACTAAAAAGTCGGTGAGCCATTGAACGGAAAGTTGCTGGCTTGTTTGTGGGTGATATGAGGAAAATAATCTATTGTAATGAATCTTTGTACAGGATGGCTTTCTTCAAATACCAAATTTGAGTTTATTATTGTGCGTTCTTATGATTTTGATATCCAGGAAATTTAAGACATTGTCTGCCTATGTGTCCATGGTGAATTTAATAAATCGGTTTATGCTATTTATGTGGTTGAAAACAGATGGTAAGACACTTCTTTTGACAACTACAATTATATCATCCACATCACGGTACCAAACTCTTGGGAAAAGCTCATACTGTTTTTTAAATGTTCTTCAAAATGACTCATAAATATATTACTCAAATTTGTTGCTAATTTGCTTCCCATGGAAGTGTCAGAAGTTTATTGGTAATATTTATCTCTGATCTGGAAAAAGTTTTGGTTCATGCAAGTGGAGGTAATCTTAATGTATGCTTGAATTTTTGGTTGTGGTACTTGATTCTTACATGTGGTTTCCAGATATGAAATTTTTGGTATTATAGGGATACAGAAATAATGCTGTTACATCAAACGAAAGTAAAAGTTGGTCGTCGACCAGGACCAAATCTTTAATTTTATTCACTAACACTTTGGAATTCTGAATACTGCTGAACAAATCGTCAAAAACGTTTACTAATAGCTGAAATTTAGAAACATCAAATGTAAATGATGTGCCCTCTCAGATGAACGAAATGGAAAATTTTGCAGAAACAGAACCAATTAATTCAGCAATTAACCCGGAATTACCTCAGGAGAATATTTCCACAAATGTTAAAAACTCAATTTTCCATATTGAAGGCAACCGAATAGTTTCATTGCTTA
>OY744477.1:114377092-114436043 GCA_963556175.1 Tipula confusa
GAGCATTGTGCGTGTGTGTGTTTGTGCTATAAAGTGGATTGTGAACTCTGTCGTTTTCCCAGAGTACAGGTACCAATCAAAGCCAACTCAGGTGTGCAAATACGAGTCATTAAGGCTCGCCAAGACCGGCATAGTTGTGTAAACGGGCCATGAAGGCTCGCTGAAACACGAATTTTATTAATTAATTAAATAATTTTACTATGGTCTTTGTCTCATCATTCGTAGTCGTTTTTTATTTTATTTTTCAAAGTACATAATAAGTATATAACGAAAGTAAATAAATGTTATACTAATTCGTACTGCAGGGGAAATGTTGGTATTTGTACATTTGTGTTGGTTTTATTTTATTTTATTTTATTGAATTTAGCATAAAGGAAATATATTTAATTTGTTGTTTTTGGTAAATTTTAGTGTATTTTGTGTTCTTTGTTGGAGCATTTTTTAATATTCTTTAAAGTTTATAAGTGTAATATATAATATATCTGGATGGTTCTGAATGTCTCACATGTATTTGAAATCTGAATTCATAGGTCCCGTTTGTTTAACTCGCTTTTTAGTTTTGTAAATACATCTACATATTATTATATCTGTGTATCAATGAATTTTGTATAAATTGTTATATATATGTACGGGTTATATTTGGATCTAATGTAGGAGAGTGTTTTCGGTATTGGAAATTTGATTTTTCGGTATTGAAAATGTTTTTTTTCTCCATACCTGTGTTGTTGTAATAGAGTGATCGGTTTTTCGTGTGAGTTTTTATTGTTGAATTTGGTATTTTTCGTTTGCGGGGGAAAGTGGATGCGTGTTTGGTTTTTGTATTGATTATTAATTTGGAGTGTGATATGATCGTTGTTTCTTATTGGAGTTGTAAAGATTGGTTTTTGTTGTGTTGTTGGGCTATCTACATTCGGGAGGATTTAGTTTTGAGATGTTATGTTGTTGGTTTTATTATTAATTTACATTTATTGGATTTCTTATTATATTTGACTTCAATGAATCGGTTGGTTTCTTGATTGTTTCCTTGTTTGTAGAGGTGTAATAGTGGGGGTTCTTGCTCACGAGGCTGTATCAATGGTAGAGGCTGCTGCGGCTGGCCTCACGGTGCCCCGTGGTCCGATCGGACCTATTTTCGAGCACTTTTTCGAGTATATAAAGTCGTATCTCTCCGATGACATCACGAATGTTGGCCTTCAAATGCTCAATTGTCTCTGGTTTGTCGGCATAACACTTGTCTTTAACGGCACCTTACAGAAAATAGTTCAATGGTGTTAAATCGCAGCTTCTTGCCGGCCAATTGACATCACCATTTCTGCTAATTAAACGGCCATCAAACGTTTGACGCAATAAATCGAGATGTGTGGCAGGTTGCACCACCCGGTTGAAACCAAACATCGTTCACATCAATACCACGAAGAGCGGGCCCAAAAATTGGCTATCGGTAATAGTTGCGCCGTCCTTATTTTCAAAGAAATATGGGCCAATGATGCCTCCGCTCCACAAGCCTCACCAAACAGTCACTTGTAATGAGTGCATTGGCTTCTATAAGATCACGTGTGGGTTTTCTGAGCCCCAAAATTCGGCAATTTTGCTTATTAACGTACCCACCAATATGAAAATGAGCTTCAAAGAGTGCTCGAGGGTTGATCCGATCGAGATCGAGTGGCGTGCTGTGCGGCCGGCCACGGCGGCCGTATTGATTGAAATAATGTTCCGTCTCTGGTCGGAGCGGTTGTACTTCGCGGCAGGGGGATGGATTTGGCAAGGTTTCGAACCGTTTTTGTTTTGTTGCATTTTTAGGTTTAAACTTTTAAATGGCCCACCCGTTATGTATCGTACGTACTTGTGTGTTCATTTGGTGGTGTCTCACTAGTGTGATTTGTGTTTTTCAGTGTAATTGCGGCTTGGCTGTTGGGCTTTCATTGATTGGTGGCCGACTTTTGGTCATTGGCATTGGAGTTTGAATGGACTGACTGTAGTTTTAATCAGATAGGTATGATGTGTTATGTGTGTGTGTTTTCTTTCAGACGGTTGTAGGCGGTGTTGGTTAGGAGATTTCGTTGGTGATTCCAGGTTGGATTGGTGTTTTGGATTTTGTTCAGAGGAGTGTTCCCCGCAGGTTGAGGTAAGGCGGTTGTGTGAATGGGTGAATCCGGACATTTATGCATGTGTGAGGGCTTCTAAATGGAAACATAATGGCCCAATTAATGGTTCCGCATCCATTGAGGGTGATCTTAAGAGCTGTGGTCTTGCGTGAGGTGAGGTGTTGGTGGTCTTGTTTGTGTTCGAGATAATCGGTATGTGTGAGGATAGTTTATTGGATTTCTTGGTTAAGGGTTGGATTTTTAGGATCTTGCTGGTACTCTTGGAGGTGGTGGTTGCGGATGGTTTGGAGTTGTTTTTTGCGCCGTACGATCGTTGGATTCGGATGTGTGCGTTTGAACATGTGCATAGATGTTCTTGTATTTGTGTGTTTGTGCCTGCTCAGGCCGTTGCATGTGTGTGGTTGTGTTGGAGTGATACGCTTTCTTTTATTATTGTTTGTTTTGTGTGAGGGTGCAGTAGGAGTTGTTCCGATGTGGCTTGGTACTGCAGAGAGCTTGGTACTGCAGTGCAATCCAGTCTGGTTTTGGAGGTGGGTGTGTATTGGTGTTGCGTATGGATGGTAAGGTTTGATTTTGTCAGTATATTATACCTGTTACGCGGATGCCTTACTTTGTTGTATTGTTGTCTGGTTGTATTATTGTATTGCTGTGTCATTTCATTGTTGTTAATTTTAGAATTTGTATGTAGTATTGTTATATTATTTTGTTATTTTGCTTCAGTATTGTTATATTTTTGTGTTTTTTATGTTTTTATATAATAGATAAATTGCTGAATTTCTGTATTTTTGTATTATCATATTATTATATAATTGTGTGGTTATCTTGTTATATTGGAGTGAACAAGAAATATACATTTGGTGGTTGTTGGCAATAGTTCGCTTTTGGCTCACAAGAGAGGTATGTATTTTTGACTTTCACGGTTTTGCTGCCATGGCCAATGAGCGCAGTATAAAATAGAACGGATGAGGCGTTTTGTTTCGATTATATATTGCCCAAACGCAGAGAAGTGTGAATGTGCAACAAATGTGGAGAGTCGCCCGGTTTCACTTTCATTTGCCCGCTGCACGGAATGTGGAGTTGTGTTCTGTTTTGCATGAGGAGTGGAGTCACAGAGTATGGGTGGTTGGAATGTGGATGACAGGATGGTCAATGGGATTGAATGATTTTGTTGCATAGCATAGTTGCTGTGTTGTTGAGGTTGTTGTTATTTTTGTTTATGTTGGTGGGGTCTCTATGGGATTGGGATCGAGTATTTGTGGTCAGTCTATTGTTGCTTGATCCAAATTTTTGGGAGGTTTGATTGTAAATTTGCTTTTGTAGACTGGAGCATTGTCTTGCTGCAGTGGGAGGTCTGTTCTTGTCAATTTTCACCCGGAAGACATTGCAAATATTTATTAAGGGCCTCCAAATATGTGCTTGAAGTAACTTTTTCCAGCAGCATTGTGAGACCTTCTGTGACATTATAGCTAAAACACCCCAAACCATTACTTCACCTTCTCCGCTGTGCCGAGTTGGCATTGGTATGTTACGAAAGTCTCTTTATTGAGGTGCCGAATAAAAATATTTTTTACGAAGCTTCCATCTAAAGAAAAGAACGATTCGCTGTTTCATAATATTATCCGCCAGAACTTGGCAGGTTTCGCTAAATAGGTACGAGCAAAGTTTATTTGGTTTTTGATTCTTCTGGCTTATATTCGCTTCACAAAGCCATCTGTGTACAGTTTTGAGACTAATTTTTATTTCTCTTACATACTGATTATCTCACTTAGAACAGATTTTCCTGTACTCAGAGGGTCTCTGCACAAGCAGAGTCTTCCTTTTGAGGTATTGTATGTCTTTTACGCTCCCTTCCTTTAGGCAATTTAGGATTTTGGATTTTCAAATTTGGTACATCACTAAATTTATGTAACTGCCACATCATGTATCTGTATAATTACAACTATATTATTATATTACTTTATTATATCATAAGGTAAATTTATATTTATAAGGTATATAAATTAGATTTTCGGTGATTATATGACGTATTTGTCGTAAAGCGGTTAATTCAATTGATTTTTGATGTTTAATCAAATTTTAACAAATCTAATTTATATTATTTTATAACTTTTATAATTTCTTATTTTTATAAATGTAAAAAAATTAATTAATTGTAAATTTCAGGTAAAAACTAATCCAATTTATTACAACAAATGGCTTGTAGTAATTATATTATTTATGTTATTATATTAATAATTAATTAATTTGTAATTTCAGATTAAAAATTAATTCCATTTCTTACAGCCTATGGCTAAGAGCAATTAGTTCATTAATAGATTTTGGTTTCAGGAAACCTCTGCAGATTACAGATGTATGGTGGCACACTGGAGTTGCTGATAAGAGATGGCAGAATGCAGAGCAGTACAACAAAAATGTGATTGTCTTACACTAACAGTAGTTTGAATATTGGCTACCGCGAAATCGGACCAATTATGTCATAACTAATATACTTTTCCTTTCCCTAATCCACAAAAATTTACTAACTATTGGCCGCCAAGGTGTCTGAAACCGGGTCGATCTCAATAATTTAACTAGTATCCTTCCACATCCTTCCAAGTATATGTAAAAACGGGTGTACTGTGGGCCCGGCGCTTTCCGGGATATCCTGCTTAATGCTTGGCAGTACATTCAAAATCAATCAATCAATCAATCAATCCTATAAATGCTGAAAAAAATGAACAAAATGAATTTCAATTGAATGAAATCTCTGACGATTATGTAATTGAAGAAGAGTTCGACCAAGATAATGAAGATATCGGATCGGAGAATATCGAAATAAATTGTGTAATATTAAGCGAGAATGCCCTAAAATATTTTTGTGGTTACGTAATACATCATAAAATACAAAACTTTGTTGATAATTACGAACATTCGGGACTAGTACGGAATTGTTCTAGATGTTTGGGATTGTTTACGTTAGAAAGCTCTGAAATGTCAACACCTACAGATTGGCATATATTTTTTAAAACTTTTAAAAAAGATTCAGATTTCGGTAATTTAAAGATGCCTAGTGAGTATTTTTTTAATATTTGAAAAGAGGCCTTCAATAAGCATGTGAAGTTATCCCAGTTTTTCATCCCAGAAAAAACTAAAACTTTCATCAGGCAATACAATTCCATCCCATCCCAGTTTTTATAATTATTTATGCATGAGATATAGAGTAAAAAAAAATTTTTTTTTAAAAGAAATTTTGTTTTGAAATCCATAAAATTAGAGCATTAAAAATATCCTATCTCCTACGATCTTCACGGGGCTAAAAATATTCTTAATGTTTTGAGATGAATATACATAAAGAATATTTTCAGGCCCGTGTAGTTCCTAGGAGCTGGCAATATAATATTCCATATCATATATCAATTCAAATTGGCCGATTGTGACAATATGAAACATAGAATGATTCTGGCGAGTTGGTCACAGTTTAATATAAGTATAGCCATCTCAAAACATAAAAAATATTTTCAGGCCCATGTAGTTCCTAGGAGCTGGCAATATAATATTCCATATCATATATCAATTCAAATTGGCCGATTGTGGCAATATGAAACATAGAATGATTCTGGCGAGTAAGTCAGAAACATAGAATGATTCTGGCGAGTTAATATAAGTATAGCCATCTCAAAACACAAAGAATATTTTCAGGCCCGTGTAGTTCCTAGGAGCTGGCAATATAATATTCCATATCATATATTGGGTCATTACAAATTGGCTGATTGTGGCAATATGAAACATAGAATTATTCTGGCGAGTTGGTAACAGTTTGATATTAGTATAGCCATCTCAAAACATAAAAAATATTTTCAGGCCCATGTAGTTCCTAGGAGCTGGCAATATAATATTCCATATCATATATCAATTCAAATTGGCCGATTGTGGCAATATGAAACATAGAATGATTCTGGCGAGTTGGTCACAGTTTAATATTAGTATATTCATCTCAAAACATTAAGAATATTTTTAGCCCCGTGAAGATCGTATAAGATAGGATATTTTTAATGCTCTAATTTTATGGAACTTAAAACAAAATTTCTTTTAAAAACAATTTTTTTTTTCCGTTTAAAACGGAAAATTTGTCATAATACCTTTGGATTATATACCCATACTATAGATGATATTTATTATGTACCGAGCAATTGGTGCAGTGGTTAAAGTTGCGGTGTTTGGGTAGGGACGGGCCGGGTTCGAATCCCAACGGACGGTTGAAAAAGGGATTTTTAATCACTTGATTACGATCGGTGATGACGATGAACACAACTATGATCCCCTGTTGGAGTGCAGAATCCATGGGCCGAACCATCGTCCATGTCAGTACAGGTTGGCTGGAGCAATGTCATCCTCATATTATTCAAAGCGAAACTGTATTCCTGTAAATAACCGCGAAAGAGTTAGGTTTAAAAACAATTAAACTCTACATAATCCAATGTGACACAAGCGCAATTTTTTTTTAAAATGTAGATCAAATCTTTAGAAACGCCAACCGTATATTGGCTGCATACTTCTGTCCATCCTAATAAAAAAAAAAAAAAAAAAAAAAAACATTAAAACTTTAACATTTAATAAAAACGAACGAATGAACGAACAACACAAAAAAAATGGAAAAGTTTTTGATGAAAATATTTTATGAGTTTATGAAAATAAAAACGAAAGTGAAACAATAAAAAGATGAACAATTTTTCATCACCCCCATCCATCCGTTACTATTTTACCCGCTATCTTTAAGTATTTTACATAAACCTAAGATGTTTATCTAGAGAAAATATTTAACCCATTTTCATTTTATTTTTTAATTTAAATATTCATTTTTATGAATGCTGTTCTTTTTCTTAACATTTTTCTTGAAGTTGGTTAATGTTCATTTAACGGTTTATTAATTTAATAATTTGTTTTTTCGTGTATGTATTTGTGCCTCACACACACACCAAATAATACGAAAATGGTATGACAATGGTGTGACAATTTTATTTGAACGAATTTATTTTGTATTCATCGATGTAATATACTGTGGTGGGAAATTGTTGTTGAAGCTACTAAATGTTATATCTTTACTAAACCATATAATATACTGGAAAACATACCAAAATGTTTATACTCATATATCGGTGATTTTATGCGGCCAATGACCATTTTGGGAATAACAATTTAGGTTATAAATCGATCAAACAAAAAAAAAAAAAAAAAATGTTTTTTTGATTTTCTTTAGAACGATTTTTTGTTTGTGCCATGGGCTATTTCCCGATTTTTATTTTATTTTTATATTTTTCGGGTTTCTATGCTTTTCCAAAATAAATAAATCAATATATGTATATAGAGAGCATAACAATATTATGTGCAAAAAATACTAAATGTTTAGGAAGTTTAGCGTACATATTTAAATTTTTCATCATTCGATACGAATATATTCGATAAACTAGGTCTTGCGTTTTGGGTAGAAGGTAGATATATAGGGTAGAAAGGCTCATAATTTATTTGAATCAAAATTATTCGATCAATGTGTCTACGAATTTATATAAATAAATAGTCAGATGGGAATATTCATGTGGCTGTGTTTATTTATAATTTGATAAATCAATATTGACCCTTTAGGTCGGGGAGTCATGCCTCGTAAATAGTAGCTTAATAAGTGGGGGTTTCTAAAGTTTTTTGGAAATAAATCCTAAAACAACGCTAGATGCATCTATAGTTATAATTAAGTGACAATTATATACGGAATGAGCTAAAAGTTCGCACTGAGCGAATGGAATTTAACTTCATTTTAGGTTTCGCCGCATTTAGTATATTAAAAAATCTTTAATATATAGTTGTTGTTTTTCCAGAGGACGGTAGTATGCTATCTTTTGATATACTTTGTGTCTCAAAAACTCGATTTTATTTACTCCAAATTCACACATTGATGGTTTTATATATATACCATTTTCTGTTAGGGTGTTGGGTGCGTCTCAATAAGGTAGGGGTTGATTGTCTATACCCATGACTTCCATGGTTTATATTCCAACTTTGTAACTAGGTAGAAACCACCAAATGTGTCTAGTATATCTCCAAGTGGTAACACCCGGGTAGCGATGGAATACTCATCGGCTAAATACAAGAGGCGAGTGCAATCAATACACTATAAAAACGCAATGAGTGTAACAAACAAGGAAACAATTCCCCCACGTGGTACACCTGATAATCAGGGACTCTCTTCGGGGATCGGTCTCACGGATCCTGGGGGAGGCCAATCATTGCTATACTATAATTAATACAACCTCTCCCAAGATATGTTAGTGAAAAATAATACTACTCAACTGAGTACAAAAAAAAAGGATATTTCATATCCATTCCAAAGGAGTCAGAAGTTAGCTTGATCTCCTACAAAAGTCACTAGCCCCTTTTTGGAAGGCAAATACAAATTAGTGCAACAAAAGGAGCAAATCGTCCTGAAAAATAAGATAAACCCTAAAAACGAACTGTTGCAAGAGAACTGCAATCGTCCTTTAACTGAGAAAAAACTGTACAGTGAACTGTGTAAAGCCAATAGTGCATTAGTTGATTCCACAAATATGAACAAGCAACTGAATCAAACAGTTGCTTGGATGCAGGAGTGAATAAAAGTTCTAGAAAACGAAGTTAGTACTCTCAAATCAATAACCAACAGACTAATATAATAACAACAGCTGTGCAAGAGTACCATACAGATGAAGAAGAACTAGCTAGGGAAACGGAGTTTGTAAGAGTTATAAATCGAAGGAATAAAAGAGCACGAAATAATACTCCATCTCCGCCTCAATTACAACTGAATATTCTAAAGGTTATAACAAACAAGCCACGAAAACTACCTCAACCCCTACCAATAGTAATAAATCAAATAGATCAGTTAAATGCAAAGGTAAAATAAACTTGAAAGATAGTGAAAGTTACCGACAAATAACAAAACTGCTCAATGAAGAAAACCACTATTGGCATAAGTTTGAAGACAAACAAACTAGACCAATCAGAATGATGGCTAAAAACCTTCATTACACATGTCAAATAGAATGATGCATCAATTCAACTAAAAAAAACGGAATAAAACATCGCCAATGCCGATTATACAGCCTTTAAGAAGGTTAAGGCTTATAGGTTAAGGCTTATAATAAGGAACCAGGATGTGTCAAATGTATCGGAAAATATCATACAAGAGATTACGTACTATCAAAAAAATGGGCAGGCAAAATGCGTTCACTGTGGAGAAAATCATCGCGCTAACTATAGAGGATGCAGTGTTGCTATTGAATTGCAAAGCATCAAGTTTAAAAGAATGAATGATAAAAATTCAAATTTAAGTAGAAAACCAACCATTCGACAAAACAAGCCCGAAGTAATACGACGAAAGGTATCGGAAATTCCTCGGGAAGAAATGAGCAATTTGACTTACGCTCAAGTATTAAGGAGTAAAGTAAATCAAAGAAAAACTACCCAAAGTGAGGATATTAAGCAAACTCTGAAATTGATATTAAGTAAACTTAATACGTTTAATGAGCACTCTATACACACACTTGAGTATAGAGCTAAGGGAGCTATCCCTAAACAGAAAAATGGCCAACGTTCTTAGAATGATATGCTGGAATGCCAATGGACTAATGCAACATCAACAAGAATTGCAGATGGTCTTGGAAACAGAAAAAATCGACATATGTCTTGGAAACTCATTTTACTAGACAATCAAATATTAAATTTAAAAATTATCAAGTATATAAAACCAATCACCCAGAAAACACTGCTAAAGAAGGTAGCATTATTATAATTAGAAATAATATCCACCATTACGTAGAGCTGAAATATGAAACGGTTGAAATAGAAGCAACTGCTGTTAACGTCAAAACGAAAAATAATTATGTTAGTGTTTACTGCCCTCCGAAACACGCACTAAAAGAAAATGATTATCTCGAATTCTTCAGTAAACTAGGAAAAAGCTTCATAATTGGAGGAGATTTTAATGCAAAAATTGTGCATTCTAGGCTAACAACGACTAAAGGTAAAAAACTGCTTAAGGCTGTCAGAAAATGCGGTAGTGAAACCTTGTCAACTGGAAAACCAACCTACTGGCATATAGCAAAGACTGAAACCAATATGAACTTAAGGCATTGAATTATGGGGTTGTACAAAACCCAGCAACGTCAATATCATACAAAGGTTTCAGAACAGGGTACTAAGGAACATTGTCGATGCACCGTGGTACGTAAAGATTAGTAATCTACATAAAGACCTTAAAGTGGATCCCGTTTCAATTAAAATTAAAAAAATGCAAGGAAACACATAGGAAAAACTCCAGCAACATGTGAATATAGAGGCAATTCAGGGGTTAACCAACACCAATATTATACGCAGACTGAAAAGAACCAAACTCTTTGAACTGGTTTAATTGTTAGAACGATCAGTGGCTTGCTGATTTAGATCCATAATAACGATGTGGTATAAACAACAAAAACTTGCCAGAAATTGCGAAACGCCAGGTGGAGTCATAGATATCTGTATCTTAGTCAATTAAGCCAGATACAAATTGCTCATTAGTCCTCAATTTATTTAAAATAATTTTTTTTCTGTTATCAGGTACAGTTCCCATATTGAGTCTTCTATAATCTCGCAGGTTCTCTAATCATTACTATGCGTCGACGTTTCGTTACTAAATGTAAAGGAGAGTAAACTGACGATTCAGATGGTCAAGTATGTCAAGTACGATTTTGAAAATCAATACCAAATTTGATTAAACAATATGTGTCGGTTTTGTTACATTTCCTATATCACAAACGAGTCCTTAAACTCTCGACAAAAACCTAAATCAACTGCAACAAGACGGTTACCGTAGCTTTTTATTGCAGTCTCATTTGCTGCAAAATCAATTGGTTCTGCATCTAGCTGCAAATCATTAAAATATTTTAGAGGTATAACTGATGCGTCAGTTCCAGAATTATAATTTTCCTAATGATCAAACCTAAATGAGCGCAGTTTTATTATTGACTGAATTAAACTTTAAGCTTCAGTGGTGAAGAAACAGCCAAGCGATACTCTTTTCCGGCTGTTATATAGTGCCATCAAATGCGCCTGGTTTAGCGATTGCACATTCCACCTACCGATCCTAAACTGCATGTTCATTAGCATAAGCGGGCGTCGGGTTACATTTTAGTAGTATCCATATTTCCTTTTGTTAATTTATTTTAACAAGAAAGTTTTTTATGAATCCGGTAGTCAACCCAGTAATGCAACCTTTGTTTAGTCGCCTCCTACGACAGACAAAGGGTTCTGTGTTAGAATTTTAAGGATAGCGTTTATAAGTCGTTTACAATGCATGGAAATTAGATTAGATTAAGGTGGGGATAATATATAGGATTACATTAAGTTCGTTGCAGAACACCCTCAACCGACCCTGCCATCAATTCTCGATCCATCCGTAAAGATGTTAATTGTACCAGGATTCAGAACTACTTCACTCGCCCAGTCATCTCTGGAAGGAATAACATTCAGAAATTTAACGACGAGTTATGATGTCGGGATGGTATAGTCAATAGTTTTGATGATTTTCTTATTCATTAGAATTGTTTTAAGCCTACATTTGTTTAGCTAAGATATCAAAAAGGAAGAAGAATCTCTAGTGCCTGAGTTTTAGTGGTCTGTAGTGTACCACTAAGGCAGGCAGTTCCTTGAACCTTCATCAACAGTTTTTGGTTTGCCACTATATTTAGAGCTGGCCACCAAACTGTAACTCCATACAGTAAAACAGGTCTAACTACAGAGGTGTACAGCCAATGTACGATGTGAGGGTTTAGTCTCCATCCTTTCCCAATGGCATCCGAACAGAAGTTTCGCTTTCGTAGCTTTCCTTACCTTTTCCAATATATTAAGTTTCCAGCTTAGTTTGCTATCCACAATAAGACTTCGTTAAGAGTGGGTGAGTTGAAAACAGGAACTTCGTACTTCCTAGAAAAAAAACACATCCAGTTTTAAGTGGATTAACATGTAGAGTAGACCGCACCTATTTTGTAATAGGGCCCAAGAGGGAATGTAATGTAGTTTCCATCGATTTCCCTTTGCAGAATGAATGCTGAGATACTGCTAACTTTATCGGCTCTAATAAGCCTCTAATATAAGCTTCTATCTGTCTCTCTACAGCCTAAGGTCTTTTAAGTCGCAATGAGAGCGTTTTCCCGCTTTAGGTATAAACATAACCTTTAATTTAGTTTAATTGTTTGGAATATGACATAATTCTAGGTTACTTTTAAAAACCACCTCAACCTAGGGAACAATTAAGTCACTGGTTTGTTGAATGTCGGCAGGAATAATGCCTTCCGGGCCTGCTGACTTAAAAGGCTTAAAACTGTTTACTGACAACAAGATGTTCCTTCTGTTGACAATTTTTCAAGTGAAATCAGTAGCCCTATTGGGCTTAGAGATACCAGTCGGAGATTTGGAAAATCCCGGAAAATGATTTTCTAGTAGGAGAACCAGATTCCGCCCCCGTTGTAGTCCAGATATCATTTGATCGTTATAGATAACTTGGAATGGAAGGACAAGTTGATTGAATCTTAAGTAGCCTAACTGTCACAGAATAGTCTCCAAGATTTAAGGACTATGGTCTACGCTAGCTAGGTCCCAGCCTATGCTAGCATTTTTTCTTTCCGCAATTTTGATGAGCTTCTTGCATTCCTTCGACCACCATGGTGGATGAGTTTTGCTTTTAGGCCTACTAATAGGACACGAGCCAGAAATAGCCTTATTGAAAACATTGGACACCCTGGCGACCAAGGCATCCATTTTTTGTGTTGATTCAGGAGATTTAAGGACCAACTCTAGAAAGGAGTTACTTAGAATGGTACTGAAGATATCCCAGTTGGTCCTCCTTTTATTTCTAAAGATTGGAGTCTTAGAATATCTTAAATCCAATCCAAATTGTAGATAGCAATGATCAGAAAAGGAAGGAGTCTTCTGCGTACACTTTGCAATTTACTAATTTATTTAACTAATTTATTAGTTGTCCAGAGGCTAATTGGCATGCAGACAAATCGTTAGTTTTTTTTTTGCAAGAATGCACGATTGAATCTGCACAACCAGTAATTTATAGTTTAAAGCCCTAAGTTTAAAAACCTGATCCTCATTGCTCTTTGGTTTTTAAACCAAAACGACATCAATGCCATTATTACTTTGACCATTAGAGCAGCTGTACAGTGGTGTAGATTTATTTGAAGTAGTTTAATCATTTTGCTAGTTTAATATCAAGCTCCACAACGGTGATGTCGGATCCTTCTGAATCCGGATAACTCGTTTATAAGATTTGTATCGTTGGTTACTTCATTTTGACGCTGCTTGTCTAAAGATATACATCCTCAGATGAGGTTCCGTGCAAAGCCAAAGTGCCCCCAACTGATTCTGGTGCCTCGGACTTAGCAGCCTCATCCTTCTGATATAGTTTTAGCGGGACTGCGCCAAACCATAGCTAATGAAGCCACCTGTTTAGCCAGAATTGCCAATGAATCCTTATTAATGATGATTATAGCTGACTTATAATCATATTTATTCTCCTCCACCCTGGGAATCTTCCAGTTGGATCAGCCGGAATCTATGCACGAGCTCTTGGCCTACCAGGGATATCCTCTGGCACAAGGACATTTAGTTGGGCTCCAAGCCAAACTTCACCTAAGCTACTGATTGCCTTCGTATACAGGCACAAGCTGTCAACATGAAATGGTTCCTGTCCCAACCATCGTTCCAAAATGAGGGAGCGGTCTCAACGTTCTTTCGCAAAATTTTCAGGAAGGACGAAGCTAGAGCTTTTTCCACCGTCCTCCAATCAGCGAAAGTGATGCTACCATCCTCCTTGGCATTATCAGTAACAGCTACAACCAGCGGATCCTTGGAAACCTCACTAAAAGGCCTAATTGCAGTTGCGTGCAACTTTGACTTCTTTGCGACCTGTTGCATATGGGAGTTAATATATCTATAAACAATGCATAGGGGTTTTGAAATCACACATCTTCAAAATAAAATAAAGACCTTTCTGATATTTTATCTAATCCACCCAGAATCTAAATTATTTTCTTTTCCAGCATCTAGGCAAAACAAATTTTAAATAATTTCTTCATCAATCATCATGTCGGTCGCTATTTTGCAATTCATATTTGTTTTGTCAATTCTTCTAAATAGTTTAGAGGTTATGTTCCATAGACACTCATTGGTTTTATAAAAATTTATTAATTTTAATATTTATCTTCGTTTTTTATTTTTAAATTGTATTTTGAAAATCAAACAACACAAAGTTTGAACGTAGAAAACATAATGACGCCATTTTGAAAATCACAAATGTCATGATTTTGTATACTATCAAATATAGCAACACGAAGTTAATTGCGAGTCTCCATTAGCGAACTGTGCGAAAATTAATGGTATTAATTTACTTGATGCATAATATAAATACACATAGTAATACCATGGTATGTTAGCCGATTGACGTGCTAGATGTCGCTATAATAAAAAAAATTTTATATGTATAATCGCCTAAATGTCATATATTTATTTTAAATGTTGACGATATTCTATCGACTCGACATCTGGAACATCAATGGGTAAACTGGTTTTTCTTAAGATGGTAGTACTATATGTATTTATATTATGCTTGATGTTAATCACAGTTGGAGAGCCTATATGTTAGGTTTCTGTAGAAAAAGTGTTTAAATATTTCAAAAAATTGATAAAAATATTCCAAAACTATAATTAAGATAAAATAAACATAATTATAATTAAATTAATATACTTATCGTATTCTAATCACTTTTTTAGCGGGAATCGATTACATGAGGGATCATTACATATATTAACGGGCGTATTAATTTCAATGGTTAGATTTTTAACAGGTGAGTGCATTGAAATTTTTTATTTTAGAGCTAATTATTTTACAATATTTTGTGTTGGAAAATTTAAAATGTGGTTCTAAAAAGTATTACAACTATTAATAATATAATTGTGTTTATTGCTATTGTTTTATTTTAATTCTAATATTATAGGGGTGACTTGGTAACCCTGTATTATTTATAAATAATATTTATCTATAAAAACAAATTAAATTTCGTCGTTGCTCAGTATTAGGTTGTCAATTTAAATAATTCGAAAAAATATAAAATACCTTTATATTCAGTTGGTAACAAGTGGGCCTAAATTTTCAGGCGTTTGAAAAAAAAGCAAAAAAGTTTTGCTTTTCGCCCAGATCAATACCACAAAAAAACATAGATTTAAATACAATGCGATTGCATGCGCGATTCAATCGACTCAGACAACATCAGACTAACTAAATTTTATTGGTAATGTAATATATTAAATATATTAAATATATTAAATATATTAAATATATTAAATATATTAAATATATTAAATATATTAAATATATTAAATATATTAAATATATTAAATATATTAAATATATTAAATATATTAAATATATTAAATATATTAAATATATTAAATATATTAAATATATTAAATATATTAAATATATTAAATATATTAAATATATTAAATATATTAAATATATTAAATATATTAAATATATTAAATATATTAAATATATTAAATATATTAAATATATTAAATATATTAAATATATTAAATATATTAAATATATTAAATATATTAAATATATTAAATATATTAAATATATTAAATATATTAAATATATTAAATATATTAAATATATTAAATATATTAAATATATTAAATATATTAAATATATTAAATATATTAAATATATTAAATATATTAAATATATTAAATATATTAAATATATTAAATATATTAAATATATTAAATATATTAAATATATTAAATATATTAAATATATTAAATATATTAAATATATTAAATATATTAAATATATTAAATATATTAAATATATTAAATAAATTTAATATATTAAATATATTAAATATATTAAATATATTAAATATATTAAATATATTAAATATATTAAATATATTAAATATATTAAATATATTAAATATATTAAATATATTAAATATATTAAATATATTAAATATATTAAATATATTAAATATATTAAATATATTAAATATATTAAATATATTAAATATATTAAATATATTAAATATATTAAGTATATTAAATATATTAAATATATTAAATATATTAAATATATTAAATATATTAAATATATTAAATATATTAAATATATTAAATATATTAAATATATTAAATATATTAAATATATTAAATATATTAAATATATTAAATATATTAAATATATTAAATATATTAAATATATTAAATATATTAAATATATTAAATATATTAAATATATTAAATATATTAAATATATTAAATATATTAAATATATTAAATATATTAAATATATTAAATATATTAAATATATTAAATATATTAAATATATTAAATATATTAAATATATTAAATATATTAAATATATTAAATATATTAAATATATTAAATATATTAAATATATTAAATATATTAAATATATTAAATATATTAAATATATTAAATATATTAAATATATTAAATATAATGAATATATTAAATATATTAAATATATTAAATATATTAAATATATTAAATATATTAAATATATTAAATATATTAAATATATTAAATATATTAAATATATTAAATATATTAAATATATTAAATATATTAAATATATTAAATATATTAAATATATTAAATATATTAAATATATTAAATATATTAAATATATTAAATATATTAAATATATTAAATATATTAAATATATTAAATATATTAAATATATTAAATATATTAAATATATTAAATATATTAAATATCATATTAGCGATTAGTAAGTTAAATGATAGTGCTAGCAAAAATTACAGTGATTAATATAAATATAGGTCCGTACTCTTGAGCCAGTCTAGCGACCGATAGTGGGAAAAGGATGATGTTCTTTGCGAATGCGCCCTATCTGATTGTGGCTAGCACATTATTCACAAAATTATTCACTTGGAAACATGGAAACACCCTCGTTCTAGACGTCCCAAAGTCACATTGGTAAAGAGTTAGGTATCCTAGCAAAACATATTGCTATATACATATATAGTGTCTTAGCACTATATTTATTAAGGAAACTTTTTTCTTTATTATGTTTATAAAATTTATTTATTAATAAGATTTTACGTTATATTATTTTATATTCAAATTTATAATTTATTTGCGACTTGATCGCTTACAGCATCAAACACTACTAAGTACTAACTTATTTCTATACATAAAGTTTTTTTATTTTCCACTTCGACGGCAAATAAAAATATATATATAAAGTATGAGACAGAGGCTGGTCGTTCTGTGGTTTGTCAGTTTGTCACTGTCTGTCTTCAGCTAATTGTTTTCGTGCCAAGCTGCGATTGGCAGATTTGTTAAAACGCTCGTTTACTTGTTTGTGTACTACATCTCAATTATTATTCATTCAGCTATGTTTTTAGTCCCGCTGTTATTAATTGGATGGCGTTACGTACAGAGTAGATCAATTGAATCTACGTGAAATAGTCTGATGCAACTTTGGTGTATATAATAATATCTGGTTTACGACTCAGATATTTTGATGTTGCATTGTGGGGTGGTTAATAATTTTAAAACGAAAATTCATTAACCGCCACAGTACCCCCCTCGCAGTTGGAAACTTCTCATGGAAGTGTGATGTATTACGAGTTAAAATGAACAGTTTTATGTTTGGGTGTGCTATTTTCTACTGAGCAAAGGATTCCGAACGCTGGCTTTAGCCTATCAATCAAGATAGACTGATGTTTTCCTCGAACGTCGATGATAAACTGTTTTCGCAGCCGTCGGATTACTCTATGTGGACCATCGTATGGAGGTTGTAAACTTGTACGAACTCTATCTGTACGAACGAATACGTAGTCACAATTGTTTAGTGACTTTGGAATAAAAATATTGGATTGTGTTGTTCGTGTAGGTGTAGGTATGAGATTCTGCATAGTCGTGCGTAAGTTATCTATCACTGTGTCTTGTGTGGACAAGGTAGAAAGAGGATGTTCGACAAAGAACTCGCCAGGAAGTTTAAGCGTTTGTCCGTAGACAAGCTCCGCTGGTGAGAACTTTAAATCTTCTTTAACCGTCGCTCGTATTCCGAGGAGAATGATTGGAACTTCCGAGCTCCAATTCATTGTGTTGCCCCGGGCCATTAATGCAGCCTTAAGCTGGCGGTGGAAACGTTCCACCATACCGTTTGCTTGTGGATGGTATGCTGTTGTCCGGATTCTGTGTGAACCTAGGAGCTTAGTTAACTCCGTGAAAAGTTTCGATTCGAATTGAGTTCCTTGATCAGTCGTGATGTACGAAGGAACGCCGAATCGTGAAATATAATTGTGGACAAATGTTTTGGCAATGGTAACCGCAGACATGTCGGCCATGCAGTACGCTTCTGGCCATCGTGTAAAACGATCGACACAGGTAAGTAGGTATGAGTATCCATTAGATGGTGGAAGAGGTCCAACGATATCTAAATGGATATGCTCGAATCGACCAAGTGGAATGGTGAACTGTCCTATAGGAGATTTCGTATGTCTCTGTACTTTGGATCGTTGGTAAGATAAACAAGATTTGGCCCACAGGGTAACATCTTTATTTATATTCGGCCAAAAATACTTAGCTACCACCAACTTACGAGTTGCGCGGACACCTGGATGTGAAAGGTTATGTAGTGTATCGAACACTGTTCGTCGTAATCTCTCTGCGATGTAAGGGCGGTTGGTGCCCGTCGACGTTTCGCAGTATATTTCAAAACCTGGAAGTTTAAATAGCTGTAGTTGCATAGTAGAACCAGCATGACGTCCAGAACCAGAAAGTAAATTCTGCAGTTCTAAGTCATTTTGTTGGACTTTGATAATTTTGTTATAATCGAGTGACGACTCGTCATTGTGGTCGAGTGGTGATTCGACAGTAGAAGTTTCGTTGTCCACTGTGCGGGACAGTGTGTCGGCGACGTCGTTATGTGTACCTTTCACATGTCTGATGTCCGTGGTAAATTGGCTAATGTAATCCAAGTGCCTGGACTGTCTTGGATTACGTTCTGTTTTCGACTGAATGGCTTTTGTCAGAGGTTTATGGTCGGTATATGGTGAAATCCCGACCTTCGACAAAGTATCTAAAGTGCGACCGGGAATTGCGAGCAATTCCCGGTCGAATGCTGAATACTTTCGTTCAGCATCCGATAGTTTCTTCGAGAAGAATCCTAGTGGCTGCCAACAATCTTTATTATATTGTTGAAGAACAGCTCCGACGGCGGAGTTCGAAGCATCCGTGGAGATACTGAAACTTCCGTTGTTCATTGGATGCGCTAAAAGGGTAATTTTGCCCAATTGAATTTTAAGGTTGTTGAATGCTTCGTGACATTCAACCGACCAAAAAAATTTTTTGGGAGTTTTGGGTTTTCTAAGTAGAATCGCCAAATGAGAATGGATTGGGGCTAATGTTTCAGCTAGTTTCGGTATAAACCGATGATAATAATTTATCATACCGATAAACTGCTGTATACGCTTAATCGTTGTTGGAGCTGGGAATTGCGTGATGGCATTAATTCGCTCCTCTGAGGGTAGAATACCATCAGGCGAAATTTTGTGGCTGAGAAAATCCAGAGTTGAGACGCCAAATACGCATTTGGAACTCTTTATATGAACGTCGAACTCGGCGAGACGCTGAAACAATTGTTTTAGGTGGAGTTTGTGCTCATTTTCACTTTTCGATGCCACTAAAATATCGTCAATATAAACAAAAGCGAAGTTAAAGTCGCGGACCACTTCGTTTATGAATCGCTGAAAAGTTTGTGCGGCGTTGCGTAAACCAAATGGCATTCGAGTAAACTCATATAGTCCAAATGGTGTTATAAGTGCCGTCTTATGCACGTCTTCAGGTGCCACGGGAATAAGGTGGTACGCTCTGACGATATCGATCTTTGAAAAAATAATACATCCATGCAAGTGCATGGAGAAACTCTGTATGTGGGGAATCGGATAACGATCCGGTATAGTTATCGCATTACGACGGCGATAATCACCACATGGTCTCCAATCGAGGTCTTTCTTCCTTACCATGTGTAAAGGGCTTGAGACCGGAGATGCAGAAGGTCTGCAAATTCCTAATTCCACCATATGCTGGAATTCTATGAACGCAGCTTTGTGTCGAACCGAATCTAGTCTACGTGGTCTTGTCACTGGCAAGTGCCCAGATGTGACAATATGATGAACCACGTTATGCTTTACTGGCAAATTATAGTTCGGCTCAGCAGTGAGCGAAGGAAACTTTTTTAGAAGTGTTCCGTAACCATTAGTTATAGAGTAGTGAATTGGTGTAGGTGTGTTGACCTTTATTACCATGGCATTAATTGACAGTTGAGTCACTGAATCAATCAGCCTTCTATTTCTTAGATCGACTAAGAGGCCAAATTTGCTCAGAAAATCGGCGCCAATTATCGGACGTTTCACATCAGCTATAATAAAAGCGTGGGTGAAATTTCGCTTTAGTCCTAGATCTACCTGTATGAGTTTCGTGCCATACGTGTTTATTGTAGATCCATTGGCTGCCGATAATACTAGATCGGATTTTGGAAGTGAAGAATTTAAATTTAAAAAGTACGATGTTAACGAACGTCGTACAGGGAGTACCGAAAGGTCAGCTCCCGTATCTATTAGAAAAATTAAGGAATTTTGTTTGTCAGTGATAAATAGACGATTATGTTTTTGTGTTGTGGCCAGTGCCGTGTCGATAGAGGGACTGTTTATATGTTTTTTGAATCATTATTTTGTGATTGTTTTAACGAAGAGAAATTACATGGCGGAATGCAATGTCGCGCCGCTGCATCAAACTTGTGGTGGATGCGGCACAAGCCGTTCCAATTTCGAGGACGTTGTCGATTAGGTATTTTCGATCTTAATTGTTCTGCGCCGCGTGATGTTGATCGGTTGCGGGAGTATGTTCGAGGAGAAAAACGTCGAGCTGGTGAACTGTAAAATGCCAGACGGGCCAACCTAGCCTCGAGTTTGTCTAGTCGATCTTCGACCGAGATATTACTCATTTGTATGGGACGGCGAGTTCTCTCGCGACCTCGATATGCACTTTGTTGGGGAATTTCTTGCGCTACCGTATTTATAGTTAAGGTAGGGTTGCTGATCGACTGTGTTGACGAGATTGCCTCGTGCATTCTGTCGGCCATTTGTGCTAGCATGTCTAAAGGTTGACTTTGTGGCTGTGCGGCTAGTGCGATACGGATAATTTCGGGCATGCGCCGGATCCATAAAGATCTGATTACAATATTTGATACTTTAGTACCAGCTAAAGTGCGGATGTTTCGTAGCGCCTCGATGGTCTGCCGTCACCTAGACATTGACCTGACAAAAGAGCATCGAGCTGTTGTTCGTCCGAAGGTGCTAGTCGCTCTAGTAAGAGGGTTTTTAGGTAATGATAGTGATTTGTTGTTGGAGGGTTTGCTAATAGGTCAGCTATCATGTTGCACGTTTCTGGTGTCAGTGAAGAAAGAGTATGCAGATATTTCTGTTTGTCAGACTTAATTTGCTGGATATCAAACTGAATTTCTGCGAGCTGAAACCAACTAATGGGAGTACTAGTCCAAAATGGCTGAAGCTTAATTGTACTCGCGGCTGCAATTTCGCGACTGGTTGCAGCGTCTTGTAATCGTACGTCTTGTGTAATAGTAGTTGTCGTTTTGGGCGTCGATATGACCTTCATTTCTTCGTCTGACATATTATTTTATTTTAGTTATATAAAATAATTTAATATTTAAAATTGTCAACAACTTATTGGTTTTACTCAGAAATGTATACCTCACAATTTATACATATATCGTCGAAATTGGAGTACATATATATTTACAATCTTTGTTCTTATTGTCTAAATGTATTTTTTTTCTCACCCTGTTATTCTGTTGTTCCCTCGTTGTTTTCGGTTGTGGTTACTTCAATTCGTGGGCGCTACTTCGGTGTGGGATTGCCCTTCACCGCAAGATGCCTGTTCTGATGTGTGTGTGTGTAGTGTGGGGTTGCCCTTCACCGCAGGATGCCTGTTCTGTTGTATGTGCAGTGCGGGATTGCCCTTCACCGCAACATGGCTGTTCTGATCTGTGTGTGTGTGTGTGGTGTGGGATTGCCCTTCACCGCAGGATGCCTGTTTGATGTGTTATTGGTGTGGGATTGCCCTTCACCAAGATGATGTTCTTGATGTGTTATTGGTGTGGGATTGCCCTTCACCAGGATGCCTGTTCTGGTTGTGCTTTGGTGTGGGAATGCCCTTCACCAGGATGCGTGTTCTAGATGTGTGATTGGTGTGCACGTGTGTATTACGTTATTATTATTCACTTATTTTCTCACTTATTTGATTAGTGGTTATATTATGAACTTTTATTTTTGAACCACGTGCTGAGTGCGGTGGTTTTTTTTTTTTTTTTTTACTCGTTTCTCAAATATATACACGAGTGTATTAAATTTGATGAAATATTATGATCAATCACTGATTTTATGATCACTGAATCACTGAATTATGATAAAATCACTGATTTTAAATTATCCGGTATAAACCGGCGACGGTGGTCACCAAATATAGTGTCTTAGCACTATATTTATTAAGGAAACTTTTTTCTTTATTATGTTTATAAAATTTATTTATTAATAAGATTTTACGTTATATTATTTTATATTCAAATTTATAATTTATTTGCGACTTGATCGCTTACAGCATCAAACACTACTAAGTACTAACTTATTTCTATACATAAAGTTTTTTTATTTTCCACTTCGACGGCAAAAAAAAAATATATATATATAAAGTATGAGACAGAGGCTGGTCGTTCTGTGGTTTGTCAATTTGTCACTGTCTGTCTTCAGCTAATTGTTTTCGTGCCAAGTTGCGATTGGCAGATTTGTTAAAACGCTCGTTTACTTGTTTGTGTACTACATCTCAATTATTATTCATTCAGCTATGTTTTTAGTCCCGCTGTTATTAATTGGATGGCGTTACGTACAGAGTAGATCAATTGAATCTACGTGAAATAGTCTGATGCAACTTTGGTGTATATAATAATATCTGGTTTACGACTCAGATATTTTGATGTTGCATTGTGGGGTGGTTAATAATTTTAAAACGAAAATTCATTAACCGCCACACATACAATAAAACATATAAATGAGAGCTGATGTTAATGTTTTCGTCTGGATTATGTAATCCTTTTACAGTCTTATCTTTGTCTTTAAATGCGAGGAGCTCATTTATAATTATTATATTATTGTAGAGGGTGCTTCAATCGCAGAGATTCTATTTAATTATTTTTAAATTTATTTTTAGCAGAAAAATCAAAATGTTCCTAATGTATTTTCTCAATAATACTGTTTAACATGTAATCTAAATTAAAACATCTTTTTGAGACACTGTTTTTTAGTAGTTTTATTTTTAGTAAATCCATTTGAATTATGGGAATATAATTGCAAAGTTTCTGTTTTATAATTATTTATATTATCATGGATTGCTACTTATATTGTATGCATGTATATGCATACTTATATTGTATGTTGTATGGATTGCTACTTATATTGTATATATATATATATACATATATATATATATATATATATATATATATATATTTTATATTATGGTTCAACTGACTGGAAACAATAAAATATACCATGTAAACCGTATTAAATTAATTGGCCGTTGATCTTTTGGCAATTATAACTAAAGAGAAGTACATTTTAATCGCGAAAGCTTTTTCTAAGTTTCAATTAAAAATCGATTACAAGTAAAATTGTCTAAAGTAAATTTGGTGTAACTTTATGTACATATATGTACATAAATATGTTTCATTCAGCATTAGTTATTTTTATATAAATATAAGATTAGTTTGTTTATCTTTTTTATTTTAGAATTTAAAAAACGGTTGTAATTTGGTCGAGTTTATTTTAAAATAGTAACAATAAAAATAATTTGCGTTTATATATATATATATATATATATATATATATATATATATATATATATATATATTTATATATATATATATATATATATATATATATATATATATATATATATACACATATATATATATATATATATATATATATATATATATATATATATATATATATATATATATATATATATAAATGTTAACTTCAATAGAAATGAAACAAAATAAATAAAATTGAAAACATAAATTGAGTGAAAACATAAACTTTGACAAAATGATGCACTACCTTTATAATATAAAAGTGGAAAGAAAAGATCTTAAAATTGAGTGCAACGATTGTAATAAAATATATCATGGAAAATGTGTCAACATAAATGACGATGACATTGATTTTATGATTAAAAACAAAAAAATGTGGTGATGCAAAATGTGTGAATGTGAAAACCGTAAATTGTTGCCATCAAATTTAGCATCACCATCAACATCGCTAAACAAAAATCAAACGATCAAATCAGAAACAACCATTTCAAGGCCAATTCAAATGTCAATGAACCCCAGCAAAATATAACAATTGGATTATTGGTATATGCAGAAATTGTAAATCTAAAAAAAAAATTTACCAAACTGCATTGAATCGTATTTCTATGTTGGAACGGGAAAATTGCGAATTTAAAAACAAAATAAATCAGCTGGAATACAAACCAAATTGAAAATATTAGCTTCCGAAACAAAAATGATATTGTTAATGTGCCTGATGTTAACAACGAGAATGCGATTAGTAAAGTAGTATGCGTTTGCAAAGAGGTTGGGATAATTATAAAGTAAAAAACGACATTACACTAACACGGGACAAATATTGTTTTTCCGAGCTTGAGAAAAGTTCAGGGGATATTAGATATTGAACAAAATATTGAACAAATCTTCCAAGATCAACACAATCACTGAACTTGACGTTAATGGAAATGTAATAGACAATGAAACCGATATTGCAAATCAATTTAATAACTATTTTGTTCATTGCGCAATTAATTCCCTACCACTAGCTCACAACAAACCATGCCTGTGTATAAGTTACGACCTTTTAAATTTTGAAACAAGTGAAACAAAAAGCTTTTATTTTGAACCTTTCACAGCTTTAGAAATTTTTAGTATGATTCGAACTTTAATAAAAATTCAAGTACTTCGGATCTCGTACAAATACAATACTTAAACAGAATTCTTATTTTATAATCGACGTATTGTGTTATTTATTCAGTTTAAGCGTAAAAAGTGGCATTTTCCCAACAGGATTAAAGTCTGCCGAAATTATACCTTTATTTAAGAAAGGTAATCGTAGATTGATGTCTAACTATAGACCAATATTTCTATTATCTACCATTGCTAAGTGGTTTGAAAAAAAAAAAAAAAAAAAAAAAAAAAACGAGGTGGCTGTGTCGACTGCACGGCCGTAGTGATACGTGATAACATAAATTTGTAGTGTGAAAAATGATAGACTGTAAGGATTTATTAAAATCGATTTATTTATTACTAGCACCCGCGCCATCGGTGGTGTAAAAACGATTAAGTATTGGTCGATGGTACGAGAAATACGATATGAAGGGCAAGGTCTCTGCGGTGATGTTCCTTTTTTGTTTTTTTTTGAAATTTTGAAATTGGCTACGTTCTGTCATAGTCATAAAGAGCGGCATAGAGAATGATTCTTGTAGTGAAACTACACTGAAGATGTAAAGTGACATCTATTACTATTAATATGTACTACTTTATATTGTTTCATTTCACACATATTTTTATGTAATACGCCTCAATGTATGCATTATTGTAATACCAACTTTCATTTGAAAACAAATAATTGAATTAGGCAATTATAGAGACATTCAGACTTTATAATTTGAAATTTATGTTTTTTTTTCTTAATTATAATTAATGTGAATATTAATTATTTTAATTTTAATTTAATTAAATCGCACTGTTCTTTACGCAAATTTTGACACCAAAATTGGTTCGATCAGTTAATGCATTTTCTCGCTATTTGGGTCTTGTCATCGACATGAATTTAAACTGGTAAGATCATGCAAGCAATATAAGCGAGTATATGGTACCCGCAATACGTAAATTATATTAATTGAAGAATTACTGCTCCTTTAAAATCTTTAATCGTATATACTATGGAATAGTTCATTCAAAGCTTCAATATGGTTTGTTTGTTAGGGAGGAACATACTTCAATGCTTTTGAACCAATTCTGTTGTTGGCTCAAAAACACATAATTAGAATAATTTGTCAAAAAAAGAGAATCTTTTGTTATGTTGTTATTTTGTAAATTGCAGGTGAAAGTTTTTTTTGTTAGAAGTGGCAATCCATCTTTTCGGTATTCATATAACTACAATCTAAGAACTAATATTAAATCTCTAGTAACCGTGCCTAGCCATAATAAAAGAAACATTTTTTTAACTTTTACACAGTTTTAGCTCTACTTTTATTTAATTCATTGCCTCAGTTCATTCGGAATACGAGAAAAATACCTGCATTCTTAAAGATTATTGTAACTTGGCTTCATGATTTTGATATTGCAAAAATTGAATCTTTATTTAAAGTAAACACTTGATCGTTTTAAGCTCACATAACCATTTTTTATTCATTTTGAATTTTATTCTTTTTATTTTGTTCTTTTTATTTAATTTGTTTTTACCTATTTTCTAAGATACAATTGTTAAAATTTTAATCATTTTAAGACTGTAGATTTCTTTTTTTTTTTTTTGTTTTCTGAACTTTGCAATCTGTTCTGGGGTCGAAGCTCTCCCAACTCTTTCGCAGTTAATTTTTAACGTCCTACCTTACGCCGTCACCAGCCAAATTGAGGACGCACGAATACAGGTTCGATTTTAAATCCATCTGCACATTACAGTGCTCCAGCCAGCCTGCACTGACATGGACGATGGTTCGGCCCATGGATTCTGCACTCCAACAGGGGGTCATAGTTGTGTTCATCGTCATCACCGATCGAAATCAGGTGATGGAAAATCCCTTTTGCAACCCTCCCCGTTGGGATTCGAACCCGGTACCTCCCGACCCAAAGACCGCAGCTTTAACCACTGCGCCAATTGCTCGGTCTGTATATTTCTTTGTAATTAAATATATGCAAATGGAATTTGAAGAAATATATAATATATATATATATATATATATATATATATATATATATACATATATATATATATATATATATATATATATATATATACATATATATATATATATATATATATATATATATATATATATATATATATATATATATATATATATATATATATATATATATATATATATATATATATATATATATATATATATATATATATATATATATATATATATATATATATATATATATATATATATATATATATATATATATATATATATATATATATATATATATATATATATATATATATATATATATATATATATATATATATATATATATATATATATATATATATATACATATCGCTTAATATCCAGACATATAGCACATTTATTAGATTCGTCCCATTATTATCATTGAAAACACGAAAAACAATCAACTTAAACTATTTCTAATCAAAAACTAAAAAAATTATTTCCATCAAATCGAATTTTTTTTTAAACGTACATAGATTTTGTCGCTAACTTTTTTCAACCAACAAAATAATAAAAAAAAAGAATAAAATGAAAAAAATGAACGTAAATGTGCTTTAAGCTCTTGCACATAATATATAAGAACTAAATGATTTTTTGTCTATATGTGTATTCGGTTGGTAACAATTGAAAATCATGTTTTACCTCTTTTGATATCACTCGCACTCCTATTCTAAATACACCCACCCACCCAAACATACACACACACACATACGATATGATAAGACATAAAAATTTATGATTTCGATATACCGTCTATATTATATTTTTTCGATAAAGCTGGGGTGCTATATCGTTGAACAATTTTTTTATTGCCAAAATTACCAATGTTGAAATTTGTTGACGGCTAATAATCAAAGAATTGATTTTACCAAAACATAGATGATGTCATAGTTTTAGTATAATGACTGAACGTAAAGAACAGCAATTTAATCGAATGATTTGATCCAACTGTGACACATTAACCTTGGTTCAGAATTTTTCAGGTAGTGAACCCGTAATTGGGTTTAATTTGTATCGGGATTCTTGTTTTCCATACATAACTTAGATGTCACTTTACAATTACTTTAATTATTAACTGAAAATGGATAGATTTCCAAATTCGAAACGCTGATATTCTATCAAGTGAACGTAATTTACCATATGCTGGCTTCAATCGATCGACTGAGAATTTTTATCTTTGATCGATACAATAAAATGTTTTTGAAGTCGACGTACTACTTCGAACGGGCCTTCGTATAGAGATGTTGCAAACTTGCGCATACCTTATCTATTCTCAGGAATAGAAACTTACATTTATCCAAAGCCTTTGTACAAAAATATTACCTGGAGTGGTTTGCCGTGGGCGGTTTGCCGTGATTTGGCAAACGATGGCGATGTTAGTCAACAACTGTTCTACTATCTAGTTTACTACTTGTGGAAGAGAATTTTAGACGAGGAACTCCCCGGGAAGCGTAAATTTTTGTCCATTGACCATTTCCGTGGGTGAGTAGTCCATATCTTCTTTCACTAATATTTTCGCCCAATATATTTAGGGCTAAAGCGAAGAATTAGTCCATGGCAGCGAGAAGAGCAGCGTATGCTTAAAATGTACTCGACCGAGAGAAAAGAAATGTATCTAGAAGTTTCACCCAACAACGTTCAAGGTGGAAATCAGAACGCAACCGTAAATGGAGTCTCATACGCAACCTCATAAGTTCCTTAAAGGAACTGCTCCAAAAGTGCAAAATATTAATGAAGGAAACCACTCTTTAGCATTAAACAAGCTCACCGATATGATGCAAAGTTTCATGGTAATGACAGAGAAAAACATGGATTTAATGATGCAGATTGTCGTTAAAAATCAAAAATGAATGTCATTAAAATAGTAATATGGAAGGTCAATGACCTAGCACAGCACAAAGACGAGGTTCAAGCATTCCTCAATGAACACAATATTGACATAATGTTAATATCTGAAACAGGCTTAACAAATAAGAACTATTTTAAAATTATTGGATATTCAATTTATGACACTAAGCATCCAGATGGCAAAGCACTTGGTGGCCAAACTGTTCTAAGAACATATTCAATCAACGAGCATCTGCCTCCAGGAATGGTATGGACACTGTGTAATATCAGCAGTATACTGCCCACCCAAACACGCTATAAAAAACCACAGTTCATTGATAATTTCAACCAATTGGGTAATAAATTCATTGCGGGGGGATATTATAATGCCAAACATATCCACTGGGGGTCAAGACTAAGATCACTGAAAGGCAGACAACTTTTTGAAGCGATAGAAGAACAGAATTTGAATTACTTATCAGCTGGGGCAACCCACCTACTAACCAACAGATAAAAAAAGATTCCTGATCTAATTTTCTTTTGCGTAACGAAGGGTTTTGCACGCACAAATGTTAAAGCAACCAACTGCTTCGATCTGTTCTCTGATCATTTACCTGTAATAGTAATGTTGAGCACCGATGTTCTAAAGGCAGAAAAGCCAAAACGTCTTACAAACAAGCGAACTAAATGAGATCAATAAAAAAGGCTAGCCGAACAAGGTACTTCTTTAGATATTTCACTTACAACATCAACCGATATTGATTAGGCTAAACGAAGTTTTAGAGAGGGGTGCAAAAAAATGCTACACCTGCCGTCAATATAACAGAGAAAATTAATAAACTGCCCAAAACATTCAGAAACTTGTTCACGAAAAACGAAGGATAAGGAGGCAATGGCAACAATTCAAATCTTCTTTATTAAAATGGAAGCTTAATCGCGCTATTAAAACTCGTAAGAATTGCACTGAAGGAAATTGAGCAAGAAGCGATGAAGAAAAATCTCTTGCCAAACCAATTACATAAAGTTCTAAGAAACTATCTTCTTCAAATGCAATATATCGTAAAACAAAATGAGTCAATCACTGGCCTAGATGATATTAGAGCAGGTGTCTCTCAACTTCTTTATGCAATAAAGTGTTACTATACAAAGTAATAATTATACCTAGGAAATTTAGTTGTGGAGATCTACCAGCGCATCAAATAGAGAGCTCCTGCAACGAACACAAGCTAAAATACTTTGAAGTTATTACAAACGCCTCATGGTATATTCATACACGATGACCTTGATAACATACACGATAACCTCGGCATTAAAACCATTAAAGAAACTATCGGAGAGTTCAGTACGAAATATTACTTAAAACTACAAGTTTTAAGTTAGCACCGGTGCGAACTTATATTAAGATCGTAGAAAGTTTTCACTTGGGTCACTTCTGTGTTTTCTTCATCGGCGGTTGCCGGTACATCAATATCTGTGGGATATTGATCTGAGTATCCGTGATAAATTGACTGATATTGTGAGTAATTCTCAATGGAAGGCGGAGTATTTTCTTTCGGCGTCCGAGAATTTCTTTGAATAAAATCCCAGGGGCTCCCAACATCTATCCCTGTACTGTTGAAGTATTGCGCATACAGCTGTATTAAATGCATCCGAAAATGCAGTTTAGCATTCGTTGGGGTAAAAAACATTTTGTGTGTTTTTGGCCTTTTCACTAAAGCGGGCAAGTGCGTTTGTATTGGCACTAGTGTTTCTGCTAATTTCGGTATAAATCAGTGGCAGTAATTCACCATGCCGAGAAGGTTTTATACAAAGAAAACTTTTGACCGTTGTTGTAGCTGGGAAATTAACTCGTTCCTCTGAGGGAAGTACACCTTTACTTCAGATGGTGTGACTAAGAAAATTGAGGGATGTGCACCCTATAAACGCAATTTTACGGTTTTAATATAAAAAACAAACTCCACTAACTTTTTGAATAGTTTTGATGCCACTAGGATATCGTCAATAAAAATATACATTCAAAATCAAAAACAAACACCATGAATCGAGATAAGTTGCCAGAGCCAAAGTTCCGTCTCGAATTAGAAACTGATAATAAACCAGTTAAAGGGAAACATGTAGAGTCCAGTACAGTGTGTTAAGTGCCAAGAATCTGGGCACACTAGAACCTACTGCACGCTAAATGATGCGTGTGTTGTTTGTAATGAACTTCATAGTTCCAAACAATGCAATAAAACTAAAACTGATGTGTCTGCAAAGAAATGTATCAACTGCGCTGAAAACCATACGGCAAACTATAGAGGGTTCCAAGTATATATAGACCTGAAAAGAAGAGTCATTCATAAACAAAGGGCTGAACAACGCATGTTTAAGCTGTATCAAACTAATTTTGAAGACAAAGATCTTATTCAAGCGGCAAATATCTGCCTGGAGGAGTGGAAGTGAAAACTGTGTAATATCATCAGTGTATTGCCATCCAAAACACGCAATAAAAAAGAAGCAATCCCTAGACTATTTTAACCTCTTGCGGATATTCTTCTTAGCACACCAGCAAATATTGATGCAGTTTAAGCATACCTCAGAGATCTACTAGAAGTGTTTTTAAAAAGTGTTTTTAAAAAAATTAACAGACGTTATAAAAACATCCAAGAATTAATACAAGAAAAGCGGAAAATTCGACGGCAGTGGCAGCAGCAAAGATCGCCGATATTAAACTTAAAATTAAATTGCACTATTAAAACCCTGAAGGCAGCTCTGAGGAAAAAAGAAAATGATGGTATTCAAAAATATTTAACTGAACTCTCGGCAACAGAGAGAACAGACTTCTCCTTTTTAAAAGCAACTAAAAGTTTTAAGAGGCTGGCAAACTCGTGTTTACGCATTAGACTGTCAGGTGGCAATTGGGCGAGAAGTGATGAAGAAAAAGCCAATGCTTTTGCTGTTCATCTAAAAAGCGTATTCTTACCACATGGACAAGTTGAATGATTCAAATTTTATGCCTATAAAGTTTAAGTGAAGGGAAGTTAAGAGCACAATAAACAACGACATAAGTCCGAAAAAAGCACCAGGACATGATCTTATTACTGGTAAAATAATTCAAGAATTATCAGACAAATGTACTAAACTAATAACAAACATCCTCAACGCAATCATGTGAACCACAATGATCGCAAATTACAAAGATACATAAGCTTGGAAAAGGTGAGACACAAAACTCGTCTTATCATCTAATAAGCATGATGTGGAGTCAAAGCTATTTGAAAAATTGTTACTAAGGAAAACAGTACTAGAAAAACGGTATTCTATACCAGCAAGTTCACAGGATTGTCATTGCAGTCAAACTCACCTTCGAATAAAAAAAATATTGTTCTGCTGTCTTCTTGGATATTGCACAAGCTTTCGATAAAGTATAGGGGATTAATATACACGAATAAAGAACTTTGGCCGAAGCAGTTCGATGTAGTTATTGAAAACTATCTTCTTCAAAGGCAATATCTGGTTCAACAAAATGCAGCAACCACTGGTTTAAATGATATTAGCGCAGGTGTTACACAAGGAAGTGTCTTGGGACCAATTTTTTACTTGCTATATACAGCCAATTTGCCTATTTCTAATGAAGCTGTAATATCAACATTTACTGATTTAGAAAGATTCAAGAATAAAGCCATAGGCAATTGTAATAAACAAAAAAATAAAATAAATGTATACGAATACAAAATCTAGATTTCTAACGACCTGATTTATGAAGCGTTCAAAAGTTTGTGCGGCATTGTGCAGACCGAAAGTCATTCGTATGAATCGAAATAGGCTGAATAACGTTGTAATTGCGGTCTTATAAACGTCTTCATGTGCGACTGGTATGAGATGATATGTTCTGACGAGATATATTTTTGAAAATATTTTGCATTCATGGGAATGCATAAAAAAAATTTGCTTCGAATATCCATCGGGCGTCGTAACTATATTCAGTGTACGGTAATCTCCACAAGGTCTCCAATCGTGTTCTTTTTTTCTGACCATATGTAATGGGCACAATACTGGAGATAATGATACCTGACAGATCCCTATAAGTCAATAATATGATGGAATTCTGTAAAGGCTGCTTTATGTCTTAAAAGATTTAGACTGCGTGGTCTTGACACTAAGCAAATGGCAAAAGCAAATGGCCTTTAGTTATAATAAGATGGACGTTATAAGAATATTATAACGTCCATCGTATTCGTTCTGTAGGTGTTAATGGTTAAACCATTGGCTATTGAAAGGACTTGAGGTTTTTGTTAAAAAAGTTATTCCCAAAACTGAGGTGACGATCACTGAAAGATCCCGTATTAATTAAACAATTCAATTTAGTAGTGACGGCGTATATAAAATATCGTAGCGACTAAGAAGAGAATGTGCTCGACTCTTTGTTTGTTTATATGGCGGGAGGAGATTTGTCTCGACTCAACCAAGTGTAGCTAATTAGTTTTTTGGTGTGGTTTTATCCACATCGTTGTTCTCTGTGGCCTGGTCTTTGTGAAGGCTTATTGCAATGGTAGGCCCTACTGCCGAGTTTGTTATGTAGATGACACCTGTTTTTGTTATTTTTATTATCACTGATGTTGCGGCTTTGGCTTAAGGCACGGTTTCTATCTTGGCTCACGCTGCGTTGGCATGACCGATTGCGGTAGCAAGTTTGTCTACTGCTAGAATGACATCTTTGATCTCGTTGTGGCGAACGATTATTCAAGCGTCGGGTAAGGCTATCTACCCTGGCTTCAATTGTTGTTAGTCGTTGTTCGACTGTTTCGCCTCGCGATAAATCCGCTTGTGGTTGTAAACAAACATCATTGATAGTTCTAATTGAACAGGCCATTGAACGTGGTCACCTAGTAACAGCTGCCACTGTTCTCGTAGATGCCATTGGCTCATGTAATTTATCTGTGGTTGCTGCTAAATCATCTAGCTGCCGACCTTCCAGCTGTGCAACCAAGGCCATTTTTATTATTTCTGACATCTTACGCATACGTAGAGACTTTATTGTATGGTCTCGAGTGAAAACCATCGGCTGAACAGTTTCGCGAACTTTTTGATTGCATTAATGCTTATATCTAAGGTCATCAACCTCACTCGGCAGATAACAATGGGACGATTTAATAGTGCATATATTATTTACACAAAAATTGTTACTAAAACACGTACTAAATGAGAGGACGAGTCTGCAGCTGACCATTTATGCACACTGGAAGAGTTGTTTAGTCTTCTAAATCGTCGATGCCAGAATTTAGAAAGTAGTAATTCTACTTTTAAGGGAAGAACGCATTTTCAAAAGATTTAATACAATGGAAAACATCTCACCCTTCTGCATGCAGACAGTCTTCGCAATGCGCAACCTAATAGTGAAATTACAAATAGTTCAAGTGAGGTGAAAAATAATCAAGCTGTAAAAAAATAGGTTCCTGATCAAGTGACTTTACATACCATATCCGGTATCACAAATTCGTCAAGTTCAACTAGCAACTATATGCCAGTAGATATGTTTTTTTTAGCAATGGCTGTTATTAAGGTATTCAATAGGAATAGAACAGCAATAATGGGCCGAGCATTGTTGGCCGAGCATCACATAATGGGCCGAGCATTGTTGGCCGAGCATCACAGTTGAATTTAATTACACAGTCATTTAGTGCACAACTAGGCTTACAATTAGGAAAAATCCAAACACCTATCTGCGGCATCGGAAATTCAACGGTAGAATGTCATTTGGAAACATTTGCATCAATTCATTTTCAAAAGAATTAAAGGTTTACATATTGCCAATCATAATCGCTGCAAATAACCATCAATAAGAATGAATACGTCAACGTGGAACACACTTCAACGCTCCATAGAAGATTGACTTCCTAATTGCAGCAAAGCTGTTTTCAATTTACTTTCTGTACGTCAAATTCAAATGTCTGACGATTCACCAGTATTGCAAAATACGTTATGAGATTGGGTAATTTCTGGAAGACCAACATTAAAGGCGCATTCCACCTACCTTCGTAATGTTGCAACTGCTGACGACGCGGAAGAGCTAGTTACAAATAAAATCTTGCAAAGATTCTAGGAAATTGAAACATCTGAACCTCCAGTTATTTTCAGTTATTTTGACTCCCGAGGAAGAAATTTGTGAACAGCATTTTAATGATTCTATTGTTCAAGGCTTAGATGGAAAATTTATCGGTTAAACAAAAATTTATTGAACAGTATAAAACCCTTGGTCACATGACAATAAAGACTTTGCTGTGTTATTATATGTCGCATCTTTGCGTTTTAAAGTCAGAAAGTACATCCACAAAACTTTGCATAGTTTTTGATGCGTTAGCTAAAACTTCATCAGAGATATCATTAAATGATATATTAATGGTCGATCCTGTAGTTCAACAAGACCTTCTTTTGATTTTATTACGTTTTCGTACTCACTTTATTGTATGTATTGCTGATAGAAATGACAAATTGTCATGTGTGCAGCACAATTACTCACAGAGACAATGAATTGAAGTAAACCTATAATCTTTCTATAGAAAAGAAATTCTATTGGACGGGCTCGACAATTGTAGTTTCTTAGATTAGTGGTCATTATTCATGTTGGAAACCATTTGTCGTCAATCGAGTCGCTAAAATACATCAGCTCCAAAGACGAATTATTTCCTGGTGCGAATTGGATTGCCCAGAACGAGAACTTAATGTTGCTGACGAATTGTTGCCGTCCTTCGTGGTCAAAATGGAATTGTAAGGGTTGCAGCTAGGCGCCCTTATGATAGGAAATGTTATTCTTTGCTACACTTATTCAGGTTATATCTTAGAAAATAGCAACTTGTCCCTTCCAAAGAAACTCGGCAGCTAAATTTAATTCAACTAGCCTAACACCGAACCCTTAATCCCAAACACTATTTAAAACAAAAATAAAATGGCCGAACCATCGTCCATGCCAGCACAGGATTACAATGTGGAGATGGAAATGTAAAGCGAATTTGTATTTGTTTTACAGCGTAAAAATTAATCGCGAAAGAACTTGGTCAGCTTCGCGCTTCAGAAAAGATTGCATAGATTGAAACTAGTCCCAAGATTTTCCCGGTTGATTGAAATTACTCGCCATGATTAATGGTCGTTAAAACTCATAATAAATCTTTACAATATGCATGCCATTTTTCGTAACAGTATATTACTAGAAGTGATTAACAGCTATTACATTATAGAATAGTTTCGTTAAAGTATTTATACAAGAGTCATCACACTTAAGACAATCATTAAATCGTCCACAGTATATTAATGGCAGTAAAACGAAATTTAATTCAAATTTATATGATTTTCATATTCATTTTCGCTTCGTTTATTATATCCTGTTTTTCCGACTATATGCCAATAAGAAGGAAAACATTTGAAACCGTTAATGCATGCAAAATTCTGTATACCGTATAAATACAAAAACAAATTTTCCGAGTTTTCTTGAAACGTGCAATAAAAATAAATTATGACATTTTCATTTGCATAATAATATTTACGTAAAAATTTTGCCCTCCTCATCCTAAATTTTAATGTGGTTTGATAATGTGTCATGGTCATAATCATTATAGAATTATGCTAGTGACGAAATATGTAAGTGGGACAATATAATTTTAAATTGAATAAAAAAATTTCGTGTGAATGGATAGTATTTTATAGTGTTCACTGTACCTAATATAATTATGTGTGATTCGAGATAATTAATCAAAAAAGTTATGTTTAAAATCTCAGAATGACTCAGAATGACTCAGTTTTTAAAAATTGCAAATGAAAACTAATAAGCTCAGGCAGTATCTAGACGACTATAAATAAATAAATAAATATATAACCATTCGGGAATTATAGTTTTCTAATCTTTTTTCTGGTTAGAATTTATTGCAAGTTACAAATACGAGAAAACAATAAAAAAAATGTTTTGATATTTTTATGTTGGTATTATAAAATGGGTGTTTCCCTTTATATTATGTTATATGTCGTGTTGTTTTACAGCAAAGAGTTCCAGAATAATTCCCTGAACATTGCTTCAATATTAAATTCATAATACACTCTAGAAGTGTATTTGTAAAAGTTTAATTATGGATAGGAAGTAAAGTTTGAACTTTACAGGTTTGACTAAAGTTCCTTCATTGGGCACCTTGACAGGTGGTTCGAGAGAGTGAAAGCCCGCCAAATATGGCAAGTACCGATGGAATATTTTTTTTGAAGATGGCCTTTGATTAAGGTAGAACTTGTCTTCACTTAGCAGACAAAGATAAGCATTCAATGTATAAATCTTGACCGGTATTATAAATATCTGGAAATGGCATTTAATTCCGAATTTGAATTTTAATGAAATGTAATTTTACTGTTAATAAAATAGCTGCTAGGATTCCAACTTTAAAAAAATTATTATTACATTTTAAAAATTTATTTTAAAATCTATTGTTTTATTTTATGGTCCTGTTCCATACCTTAGAACTTTAGTGTACCATATACTGTTTTATGATATCCTGTTCTGTGACACTCTATTTTGGAACATCCTGTTTTAAAAGAGCCGTTCCGAATATGACCGTTTAGGAATATACCATTTTAATCGGATAAGTATTTCGGAACATTTAACTCAAGAATTAAGGATAATATCGGTTATCTATTTGATGTAACTTAAAAAAATTACAGCAGTTACGGTAAGGAAAAAAAACAATCAGAATTTAAGGCTTTGAAGGTAAAAAACGCAGTACAAACACAACATATTTGAGTGCTTTTGATTTGTTCGGAATATAGCAATGATAGACCGGATATCAAATTTGGGAGACGTATTCCAAGACCGAACGAACATGAGCAACATTTTCTGTTTTAAGAGTGAGTGGGTCACGGACGTCATTACAATTGCGTTTAATAAACCCAAGCATATTGTTACCTTTTGCAATAATGAAATCGAAATGTGCCCTAAATTTAAGCTTCAAAGTGAAAATGTTTCCTATATCAAGTAAAAAATTCATCCTGTCAACAGGAATGTTGAATAAAGATTATTTATGAAGTATTGGAGAGTGGATTCGAAAAAATAAAATTGATTTGCCTTTACTTATGTATAGTGCTAATCTTTAGAAACTGACCATTTTCAAAACACTTAACTCGTCCACTAACAAAAATTAAAAATAATAATGATCCTATGTGTCTTCTCTGAGGTACACCCTAAGTAACTGGAAATAAACTAGAGTTAACATATAGTTATATGATTTTAAGAAATTGTCAACGTCGCGAAAGGTAAGGTTGAATATGAACTCGTGGTTTCATTCAAATTTATTTTGAATGGTGAAACAATCAACCTTGATCGATTTCGGGCCCTATCTTCAATATTGCAATGTGAAAGCCTCCAAATTGATCCCAGGGTTGTAAATGCCAACCTTCCTAGGAAAATTGGTTATTAAAAAATGGTTATAGGCATTATTATAGGATCAAAGCACAGTGCTTAAAAATAATAGGCGTGGTGGTGTCGTAACCGACGCCCTTGTTAATATCAAGTCGAGACAAACAATCGATACCTTTATCACTTAAAAGATCATTCTTCTATCCATTTATAGGATCGGCTCGCAAAACGTGATCGAGCCAGTGTACTCACTGTTCTTTTATTGCATGCAGACGACAACAGGAATTTTCATTAAATTCTTGATCTCGTGATTAAATAAAACTCGGTAAGTAGATCCAATAGCTCTTTGATATCGTTATCATTTAGTTGAATTACACGCAAATATTATCTGCATATGCCAGAATCTGGTTGGACTGATGGTACAAGATATTGGCCTGAGGTGTTACATTTTTACGAAAGCAAAATTTTTACATGACATAAAAAAGTATCGTGGACAGAGCATTTAATGCGTACCACTAAGCTATTTGCAAAAAATCCTGAAAACCTGATGTATACGTCACAAGATGCTTCGTAATATTTAGAAATAATCATCTCTATCGATTCGGACGAAATTCTCCTTGGTAGTCATTACCTTCGCCTGGGGAGCAACTCTCTTCAATATTATATAATACAGTATGCAGTGTAAAAGAGAGCTAAGTTTTTCCATTTTGAGCAATTTCCCTTTTAAGAGATATCCACATAGAAAAGATAGTTCCACATAGTATCCTTTCCGAATATTAAGTGTTTGTAATTAATGCAATCATCCACAGGGGAACGATTTAGTCTTTGGTCTCTGAATGGCTAGTGTCAATTCGTATTATCCTCGTAGGATGGGTCTGCAATGCACATCTCCGCAGTCTGTATTTGACAACTTTCAAACACAGTATTTGACACTTGTTGAACATTGAATAAATCAGGAAAATGCTCCTTCCAACTGTCGAGCACTGTATCAATGTTAATACGGAGGTTTCCATCTATTGGTACTCAAAGGTGATAGACCTAGGTCAGAAGATATGGTGCAGTCCGGTGACTTTAAAATAAGTTACGAGACCTTTACTCATTGCTGAGTTGTTGTACTCTTAAGATTTCAGCCTTAAACCATTCACGCTTTTTTCGTCTACAAATTCGCTTGGTGGTTCTCTTTAGCAAGGACCGCTTAGTCCTTCCGTGCGATTGTAAAACTTATTAGCCCTTCTTTATAGCCTACCAATCAAACCAATCATTTTAGTTTTAATTTTAACCATACCCAAAGTCGCCTGGGAAAAACCGACAACCGAAGTTTTCAATAGGTCCTATAAAGAGCGTTCACATCATCAGAATGGTGGTTGGCTTTCAAAATACTACTACTATAACAAGATTCTGATATTGCCCTCTCTTATCTTCGTTTATCAGACCTTCACAGTTAAACCTTAGTTTCGTTTTCTTGTGATTCCTGAGTTGTACGAGAACTGTTATCTTAGCTTTGCAGTGACCAATTGATGGTCACTGCCTACAAATTTGGCAGCCGTCCGATAAGATCTCACATCTTAGATGACCCGAGATCTTCTCTTATAAATTAATACAGGTTCAGTTTGAATTCTGGACGTCTTACTAGGATGTGTCTATGTATATTTTTATGAGGAAAGAATATGCTAGCCACAATGTTCGCAAAGGTCATCATTCTTTCTCTACTATCGGTTGCTTAATCGTTTCGGAATTACTGAATTACAAGGGGGTAAGGATTCCATCAAATCATTAAAATTGTTGAAAATTAGTCTTTATCTTTAGGTTGGCTTACATCAGTAAGCGGACGAACACAAATTATTGACTGGTTGGCTAATCGTATGCATAAAACTAGCTTATACATACAATTATCAACAGCTTTGAAATTCAAAATAGATTTTACCTTTCAAAGCCCTGGAAGAAAACCAACACCCAGTTGCCGAAGTCATCTCCACTGCAAATCAATGTTTAGCTTTGAGATATATGATCTTCAATTTTTGGCCATCGCGTTTCTTGGAAGGCAACGAGTTCCAAGCGATACTCTTTAATATGTGATATAGTGCCAACAAACGCGTCTGGTTTTCTTAGCGACTGCATGTTCTACATACCGATCCTAAACTGCGTGTCTGTGTTACAATAAGCGTGGGTCGGGTTACATTTTGGCGGATTTATTATTTTATTTTGTTGATCATTTTAACATTAAAGTTTTTTAATGGTGCAGGTTGTCATCCCAGCGATCCAAGCTTTGTTCAGTCGCTCCCTACCACCAGCCAAGGATGCTATAGTTGAATTCTAAGGATAACATGCTCGTTTATAAGGCTTTTACGAAGCAGCAGAGTGCCCTCTAACTACCGGGGTAAAGATCCTTAAATGGACTGGAAATAAGTCGCAAATAAACTGCAAATTTCGAAGATGGAAATCCAACCACGTTTTCTACTGCTTATATATATTTCTTGAAACTTTTTCGATTTGGTGAAATATTTTCCTCTATAGATATTTGTCTAGATATTCGCTTAAGAAATTTTTATCGGCACGCATAAAATCAAAAGAAAATTATTTATGAAAAGAAATTATATTACATTTTTCTTTTTCAACTATTGCAATAGAAGTATTATGACATATGCTCAAACAACCTGGTAGATCCACACACGACAAGATATCCAAACAAATTGCTAGATGAAAACACGAAATCTAAAATTATTCCTCGGCTAGTTGCGATGCTAGCAAAATAATCTATAACTGCTGAAGCCTGATCGCTGTTGGTGTTAAAAGAAGTTGTAGTGGCTGCACAAAGATTGCACATTGCTACAATTAACTCAGTGCACCACAATAAATTTTCTGCACCACCCGGTATTTCACATTCATAAATTAATTCGCCAGAATATAGGCACGAAATGAAATACAAAGAAGTCGATCATTGGAATCACGGGTTATATAATACACACTATATATTAATACCACAGTATGTTGATATTTACCAAGGTGGCAGCAGTAAGTAAAAACAAAACAAAAAAGTATTGCCGTGTATAACGGAAAGATCAGCGCCCGTGTCTATTAGGAATGTCAGTTTGTTATTATAATCGAATACAAATAATCGTATATGGTCGAATTGGATGTGATTGTGTTTGAAAGTAGTTGGAAAGGTTGTTGGAGATGTGAAATTCTGGGAGGAGATGGCTCTTGACTCTACCAGGTGACTTACATGTTTTTTGATCTTTGGCCTGGTTATATTTCCACAACACGAATCTCTGTGGTTTTTTTTTTGCTCGATTGTGACACCTCGTGATGTACTTGGTTGGTGGAGTCTCACATTATTGATTGGGTTGTACGATGTGTTTCCCGTGATTGCCGTATCACTGCTGAAATTTAACGCTGGACTTTGCCTCATGGAGCTTGTCCGCAGTTGCTGCTAGATCGTCTAGCGGCCGACCTTCTAGTTGCGCCTGTAAACAGGTTGAAGTTGATTTCGGGCATTTTTCGTTTCATTCGCGCGTTTTTTAATGCCTCGTATCGGCCAGTTGTAGTTGGACTCGTTAAAATCTCCGATACGACGTCGCATGCACTTAGAGATGGAGCCGACGGTGTGTTGATTAATTCAGTCTTATTTGAAGTAACCTGGTTCATTTGGACTAGTTAAACCATCCAGAACTGTGTAGGTTGATGGATTTTGCTTTCTCTACCTTGACTTTTGATGGGGAGGACATCTCATCGTCACCGGCAATTTTCGTTGGATAAGAGGTTGCGTAATTTTAGTGTAGGGTGTTGAAATATAATTAGACAAATTAGGGACCATAGTTTATATTTTATCAACCGCAGATTTAAATTCTACAGTATTTTGTCTGAGCTCGTTGTTAAACCCTCGATGACAGTTGATACACATAAATACAGCAAATGGAATTTTTAACATGTGAATTTTTAAATGATCTCAGCTCAGTGATCTAACTTTTTTTTAAGTAATAAGAACGTGTATAAATTCCAGGAACTGATGGTGTTCAGTAAATGAACAGAATTCTATTTCCGTTAAAGAATAATTTGTAAACACTACAATTTACATGTTATTATATTATCATGCATATGTTAGTGTAATATTGTTAGTGGAACTTGTCGAATAATGCAACTATGCATGTTTTAGTATACAAATCATATAATTAGTCAAATAAAGTACAGTAATAATCAGACCACATAAAAAAAAACATTGGTCTTTCGAAGCCAAAGAACAATCGTGACGTTGGAGAAATAACCCACCAGTTCTACACACATAAAACACGTCACAAAATGGATACAGTGAAGCCATTTTGTGAGCAGGCGAGCACTGGGAAGCTATATAATTAATCAAATTGAGTTAATTGAGTTATTTCGGTAAAAAATCCAAAAACAATACAAACAATGGATAGTTTTTTTATCTTCTTGGAAACCAGATTCGAATCGCTTGCCGCCCTCTCAAGGGAAAGAGCAAATAAAAAATAGGAACCGTCACAACAACAAAACTTCCAAAAGAGAACAACACATGTTGCAATGGCTATGCATCCTTTACGCGCGCTCATTGCAGTATGGCAACCACGAAATTACAAGCTGTAAGCAATTTCAAGCTCTATCAGTCTTAAGATAGAACTGCTATTGCGAAATCAAAAGCTCTGTGCAGAAAATGGTTACGGATTCACCGTGGTGGATTCTGTCGCTAAAATGTCAAACATGTTATGGAGCTCATCACAGTTTACTCCATGACACTCAAAAGGAAGTAACTAAGAAATCGAAACTTCCAACAATGACTAGCTTACAGACAAGTTCTAAGCCAAACAGGGTGGAGTCTTATTGGCAACCGTCATGGCCAAGGTAACGACTAACTTCGGAGAAAATTTAGTTCACATTTTTTGGGAAAAAATTTTGGGAGCTAAAAGAAGTAGACAATAAAAGGCAATTACCAAACAAAAAATCGAATGCGAAGATTTCCACACCAAAAAAATTGCAGCGCCAAGCCAATGGAAGGTATAAAGTAAGAATTCCTTTTGACATCAAGCAATTGTCCTGCAAACCTTTGGGTTCTTCAAAGAAAACAGCTACTGCTCGTCTACTCTAAGTCGAAAAACGCCTTTCCAAAAAGAGGTACTAGTGGTATTGCAATACCACTAGTTTATGGATGAATATGAAATGTTGGGACATATGAAAGAGAACGAGGAGGAAAATAGAGAAGTTGAACATTTTTATTTACCACATCACGCTGTAATCAAGGAAGAAAGCTCCACTACTGCGTTGGTAGTATGTTCGTGGAAAACACAAATATGTATTCACAGCCGACGTAGAAAAATGTTTCGCCAAATTGCCATACATGAAGATGACCAAAATTATCAAAGAACTTTGTAGAGAAAAAACACCAAACAGCCTATAAAGGAGTACGAACTCACGACCGTTACCTATGGAACAACGCCAGCAACATACTTAGCCGAGCGGACTTTGCAACAGTTGGCGAGAGATGAATTGTTAGTGTAGCCAGTAGCATCAGAAGTTTGTCTAAATAACTTCTACGTAGTCGACCTCATTTCTGGAAACAATACAGTACATGAGGCTATAGTTACTCAAAACCAGCTAATCGCATTACTCAAAACTAATGGATTCAACCTACGTAAATGAGCCGCTAACCATCCGTTTCTTATGCATAATATACCAATAAAACTACGAAACAGTGGTATTGTTGAGTTCAAATTTGATGACACAATTAAAACCATAGGGCTATATTGGACTCCAGAAACAGAAAAATTTGGGTTTCGCATCTCACTACCAGTTTCTAAGACGAAGGTAGCCCCAATTAAAACGATATTGTCATTACCCACTACTTGAATTATGCGGAGCCATGTTACTCTCAACATTGATGGAAAAGGTAACTAAGTCACTGCAGGTGTCCAAGATGGACGTACACTCTGGACTGATTCTATGATTACGCTATGGATTCGGAGAAATCCTCACAAATACAAATCCTTCGGGGCAAATTGAATTTCAAAAATTCAAGGAAAATCCAGTCCAGTACAGTGTAGACATCTAAATTCCAAAGAAAATCCTGCTTGCACGACTAGAGGAGTTCATCCAAACGAATTACAGAAACACACATTATGGTGCACTGGACTAGCATGGCTGCAACTAGATAATAAAAACTGGCCACGACAACCGTTTATGGGTGAGCATATAATAGCCCAATAATTGAAACGGGTATTTTCAGCTACAAGCTCCACATTAGTCGATCCCTTTGAACAACTGATACAAAGGTTATCTAAGGTGAACAGATCTTTAAAAAAGAAACATTGCGATTATTCAGAAATTATTCCTTCAGGAAGAGAGCTCAAGGAAGCCCGTGATGAAATATTTAGAACTGTTCAACGTCAAGATTTTGAAGAAGAAATTAGGTGCATACGAAAATACGGATTAGTATCTGCAAAAAGTAATATTCTGTCACTTAATCCTTTCATTGACGAACAAGAGATATTTCGAGTACAGCAACCGCATTCTAAATTTCAAAGCCAAATATCCAATACTGCTGACGCCAAGGCATCATATAACGAAACTATTAATTGCAGATGCACATCTAACAACACTACATGGAGTAACTCAATTAACTTTAGCCCACTTACGAACGGTTTATTGGTTTACAAATACTAAACAAAGAGTTTGTTCGGAAATTAACAAGTGCATAGTATGTCATCGTTTTCAGGCTACCACCAAGACACAACTGATGGCAAACTTACCAAAAAAAAAGATAACTCTTTCACGTCCTTTCACGCATACTGGAGTAGATTTGGCAGGCCCTGGAGGAGTTGGCGACAGTGACATTTAAAATCGAGGCATGTCTAAATTCGAGACCTTTAACGACAGTATCTGCAGATCCACAGGAGATGATACTACCACCAGGTCACTTTTTAATTGGAGAGTCGCTAGTTGCTCAGGCAGAGTCAAACATACTGAAAGAAAACATTTCTCCTATTCAGCGCTGGAGGTTAGTACAAAAACTTGTTCAACACTTTTGGAAGCGCTGGTCAACCGTCTACTTTAATACTTTCCAAAGGCGAGGAAAATGGAACTTCCAACAACCCGAGGTGAACATAGATGATGTCGTCCTGATCAATAAAGAAGATATTATTCCACCTACAAGGTGGTCTCTTGAACGAATTGCAGAGCTCCATCCTAGTAACGATAATTTACCGAGAGTAGTAACAATTAAAAACAACAGTGGTGGTAAATTTAAGCGCTCTATTACAAAGGTTTGCTATCTTCCTATTAACGAAACAGCAACTGTAGAAAATAAGTCACAGAAGGAAATCAAAGAACTTATACCTGCACAACCTCCAGCTGTAAACTGCTAACATTATTTTTGCTATGCCTTGTAACAATGACAAATCTCAGCTAAGGAACAGCAACAATTGATGTTCCGTACAATTTAACTACCTTCACACATGAACTCGGGATTTATTTCGAGCATATTGGAAACATAAGATTCACTAATAATCAATGGAAAATCATCGCATGTGTAAATATTACTATAAATAATTGAATAAATTTCGGATTTGGATGAGAAAATTAGAACATCTCTGTATAAATAGCACTAGTCAGAGTGTTTGCTCAGCCATCAACAGCCAATTTCAACATATTCTATCAGATATCGAGTTGAAAAATGAGATACTTCATCACGACGAGAAAAGCAACAAACAAAGGAGAGATGCCATCAACATAATAGGAAACATAGTAGGTGATCTATTTGGAGTCCTTGACAGCCGTGATGCATAACATTACAACCAGGAGATAGAAAATGCCAAGGTGAATCAACGGTATTTACTATAGCTATTAGCTAATCAAAAAACAAACTTCTATTTCTGACACCAGCATCAATTTATTAAAAAAAGCGAAGCAGAGACAATACACCACTTGAAAATGTTCAACCAACAAATCAATGAGCAACTAAACGACCTTAGCAATGGGAACAGATTCACAGCTCTGGCTATACATACGCTAATTGTCATGTTAAACTTCAAAGAAGTGCAGCCTTGTATGTGTATAGTCGGTGTTAAAATAAAAACACGATGTGACGAACAATAACAAAATTTTGTTCTTTTCCATTGAACATTAAACTCAATGAGGGTTCAAATCTCCTAAAATATAATTTTCATATCTACTCGTTTCTATTTAAAACCAAATCTTCATCTTCAGTAGTCGAGGCAGAACCTCGAATTTTCATTATCATTTGAATTATATCCGGAAGAATTTAAAGAGCTTTCGCCCTAAAATGAGACAACTAAATATCATTTCTTTACGACCGCCAATACTGTACATAGAGATACATTTTATTTAAAACTTAAATTGGTTTAATATGTTAATTAAAACTACTTGCGGTTTACATAATTCCATCTTCGCATCTAAGCAATTGACAATCAAAACTAAAATTCTGCAAAAAAAAAAAAAAAATTAAGTTAAGCCATAAAAATTAAATTAAAACAAAACCAAATCGATTTAAAAGCTTTTCTTCTGATATCTTTTTTTTTTTTTTTTTTTTTGAGAATGAATTTTTTTATTGCTCGCCGTGCAAATGAAGAACAAACAACACCTATTTGGATTTGAGCCATTTGCTTACAAAATATACCAACAACAAATAAATGCAATAAAAATAAAAAAAAAAATAAAAAATAAAAGAGATTAGAGACTTTTATCGGTTCACCAAAAAAATATAAACATAACATCATAGTCTCTATACTTGGATACAAACATATATATACATATATTCATCCACCACATACACTCACTTATAACATGCAGAGTTGATTCCACAACAAACATTCAAAAGCAACATCATACCAAAAATTATTGGTTTTCAGTGGTTGGATGAGGTTCGGCGGTTGATTGTTGAGAGGGTGTTCTACACAATATTGTTGTAATCATTTTAATTTATTTTGGCATTTCGGTTTTATTGTTATGAATTTTGGCAAATTTTTAAGTTTTAAATTGTATTGTTTGTGGTGTGGCGGATAAATTTCGGTATAAAAAAAAATGTCTATCGTTGTCGTGTTAAAGATATATATATATAAAAAAAAAACAAATCTATTTAATTAGAGGATTAAAATTAAAGAAGTTTTCATACATGTTTTGGGAATATTATCAACGTGTCATTAGGGATTCTAATTGGAAATTAAAAATTTTAATTAGATCCATGTAAGTATACAATATTGTAAATAAGCCCACCCAACTATTATGTACATAAGCGACAAAATGAACTTTGTTGTTTTGCATTGCTTTGATAATTTTAATGGTTGCAATTATCCAACAAATAAACCACCAACAATAATTTTAAATAAAGTACAAACACCAAAAGTTAGACAATTAAAACCATTTTATTTTGATAACCGGAAAATTCAAACGAATAATACGAAAAAAATACCCACCTCAAGGCAAAGTATTTTTTTTTTGTCCAAGTCCTATTTTGATTCCAGAACTATACTTTATATATATACCCCACAAATTGAACAAACGGAATAAAATAGAAACGACCAACTGTGGTAAATTTTATTATTTTTTGCTTGTTCATATAACTGATAAAGTGGAACAATAACTAACCTGGTAAAACACCTCTATTCTCTATACATTTATATATGAGGGCCGATTTTTATTTAAGAATGACAAGGTGCTCTATCCATTACAGTATTCGGGTAAATATTTATTACTAAAAAGATTGGAAATTTTTATAGTTTTATCGAGTATATTTATATGTCCCGATGGCATTTTACGGTGTTTTTTTATTTGTTCGAAATATTTAAGGTTATGTAAAAAAGTAAGTGTCAAATATGTCGCGATTAATTTACCGGACATAAACGCTTATAATATGTTAAAATGCGAACGGTTAAGTTTAAGTCGTTACATATTTTAATGGTTTTACTTTCGAATTTATACATACACATACCGTATATCCGATTTTAATGGAACAAACAAAATTTGTGTAATTTAATCTTCCGCAAAACAAAAATAAAAGTGGGAAAATTTTTTAATGACGAAACAATTAAGAAAAATAAAAGTTTGTAATTGGATTAGATAACATCAAGCCACCCAAAAGTTTTCTAATTGTTGTAATAACTATTAAAATGAAGACGTAACGATTCTTAAATTTGGTGGAAATAAGTATCAATATCAAAATGTACAATGGAATGATCTAAAATAATTCGGGATTCGGAAAAAATAGCCGGATAAAAGCGATTGAAATTTTTGTTCACTAGTACTGTTAAGCTAAGGAGTAACAATGTATTTTAACAGGTATCATATTTTCATTTTGTAATTTACAACTTTTGATATTAAAGACATTCCATAACAAATTCTACATGAGCGGAGCTCAACAAGTCAACAATAAGTCTTTTCAAATTTATTTGAAATATTAACCCTTGTGGTCGGGAGGCTCTCGATTACCTCGTAAAAAATCTTGAGTTTCATGATACCATTAAAATTTATTTATTTATTTTTTTTTCATTTTATCTATGGATTGATTGACCCAGTTTCCCGGTGGCCAATGTTTAACTATTATTAGCACAAGACAATCACAATTTTTCGGAACTGCTCTGCATTCTGACGTCTCTTATCAGCAGCTCCAGTGTGCCACCATTCAACTGTAATCTATAAAGGTTCCCTAAGAACAAAATCTATTAATGAACTAATTTCTCCGTAACAGATGGCATTAATTTTACAAATTACAAATTTAATATTTTACCTTCATGCTGCTAAAACTTATAAACACAATTTATTTGACACAAAACTTTAAAATTAATATAAATTAGACTTTGAAAACAAAAAAATTGATTAAACATTACAAATGAACTGAATCAACCGTTTTATGACAAATACATCCCTAATTTATATACACTTCACACCAAAATTATTATAATAAAATTTATTAAAATATTTAAAGGCTCAAACTAAATTGAATTCACCGTTTCATAGTTGACGACTGGGATGGACCTCCGGTGGCAAACAGCCAAACAGCATACACAAAAAAATGGCAGCTCGACATCTCCACGTGCCCCCAGCACCAACTGCAACCTGCAAGTGAAAGTCCTGCACACAACCTTCAAACGAAAACCAAACGCAAGAAACACACAACTAGTGCCGTTGAAAGAATAAATGTGTAAATCACAAATTAATAACCTCTGCTATGCGCCTTTGCAACCACATTAGCAAGAAAATCTTAGAACAATGCCAACCATTCTTTCGCGCCGCGCTCATTGCAGGACGAAAAAATGTAAACAGTTTGACGTCCGTTACAACCAACAATCAACCCCTTATACAAACCGATTATAACATACATCAAACCATCTAGACCCTCCAATCCTACAATGAACGTAACACGAAAAAATAGATAGCATTGGGAGGGTAAAGACCCTACCGCGGACACGGTCACAAAATCACACAACAAAAGTTATTCATCCACAATCCACACATTCAACGGCACCAGTTATACACTTTCAACGCTTATTCAAAAATGGCACACAAAAACATTCACTTGCAAACCACAACTAGCACTGAAAACACAGAGACAACGAGCCTTCAGACCCCTTACAGGCCAATTGGCATGGCCAGTGCTCGTGAGTGGCGCCACTCCTCCACCTTCTATCGTCAATTGACGATTGGAAATAAAAAAAAGCGCCTCCTACGGGCACCAGCCGCACCAAACAGCATGTACAAAAATCCGACGACTCGACGTCTCCATGTGTCCCAGCACCAACTGCAACCCGCAAGCGAAAGCAAGTATAAAATTTCGAAACAAAAACCAAACTCCAGAAACACACAACTAGTGCCGTTCAAAAAATCTCCAACCATTGCCACCCATTACCCCGTGTCACGTTCACTGCTTGGCTAAAAATTCAAACAATTTAACGTTTATTATAATCAATTTACATGAAAAATTGATTATTGGTTACAACAAACGTCAAACTATCTACATTCTCTAATCCTACAACGAACACAACACGAAAAAACAGGCAGCACTGTTCCAAGATCCCCTCGCTGACACGGTTACAAAAGATACACAACAAAAATCATCCATTCACAACTTACACACCCATTCCCTCAACGGCACCAGCTATACATGTTCAACTTTCATTCAACATCTATACGCAAAACCTTCACCTGCAAATCACAACTAACCATACCCCTAGATATGCCACCCCCAGCACGGCCGCTTGCCACCAGAAATCCATTCCAATCGTCAATAGTATGTACAATAATATAAGTCTGATTCTGATCCGAAAACAACACCATATTAAATTTTCTTATAGGAATCCTTTACTAATATTTCCGTTCGTATTTAGTTTACTTATTTTATTTCTGACCTACACTCTACAATATTAGTACTAAAATAAAACACTCGAATGCTGGTTCAAGTCTTTACTATTATACCTTTCAATATATCAGCCGCCACGAGTCGCTTCTTTCGTTTTACCGATAATGTAGTTGCATATATAATGGCAACTTACAACAACATACAATTATCAACGTAACATAAATCTTCCAAATTACTAACATTATTTGTCAGATTATGTAGATTTATGTTACACTGAATTGATTAACACATAAAATATCAACAAAATATATGTCGATAATGTAGTTGCGTATATACACATCTGACAATACAAATGGCCTTGAATTGCTTTCTTCTCGAATAAAGCAAATTTTTCGATTTCGATTACATCACAAATTTATAATAACACAATCGAAATTTTTTTTAATTCTACATTGATGCATGTCTACCCCTTGTTAGCACCAAAAATTAAAACACAGAAACTCAAGTTTTCATGTCTACCTCGTCGTCAAACTACACACACACACCACACAAACTCACTAGCGGTTCACACAACAATTAATCACCATTCACACAATGTTTCGTTTTTTTTTCTATTTTAAAATGCGCAAGCTAATATTTTAAATTATAAAAAAAAAAACTTTTAATTTATAGATTTAGACACACACATTTAAATCACAAAAAAACTAAATAAAAAAATTAAAAATCATCGTGTTCATAGCAGGTCCGCCATCTTTGCTTCGTATGGATATGGTTGCACCAATAACAAATACAATAAAATAAAAAAATGCGCATTAAAGTTATGCATTTAACCAGAGTTTCCAACCCATTTCATTAATTTTAAATTTCATTAATTTTCACACACACACATTTAAAACAAAAATAAAATTAAATAAATGAATAAATTTTAGAATAAGAGATCGACAAAAACACGACCGATCTCTTCGACGATCAACGATCAACCGGCTCCAAAATGGCAAGATGATGTACAAAAAATACAATAAAAAATGAAAAAATGCACATTAAATGATACATTGACACTTGTTCTCTGGGAAAGCGACAGAGTTTCCGATGCATTTCACTATTTCATAAATTTTCACACACCCTTTTAAACAAAATAAAATTAAATTAAAAATTTTAAATTTTAAATGAAGAGATCGACAAAAACACGACCGATCTCTGCAAAGATCAACGATCAACAATAACCATCAAGTTAGTAATTGTAGATTTCCTTCCTCCAGATTTGAAAATGGGGACAGTAACAGCATTTTTCCGAATATCAGGAAATACTCCACATGAAAGCTTGCATTGAACAGATAATGTAACGGTTCGGCCAAAGAAAGTGCACATTTTCTCAAAATCCGTGGAGCGATGCCATCAGGACCTGCTCTTACTGCGATATCCAAACCTTGCACTCCTTTTGAAATATCGGAGACCCTAAGTTGCATAATGGGATATGAGTAGTAAAGATCATCTAAAGTGTAAGGAATATCCGAGTTATCAAAACAATCCTGGAAAAAATTGGCAAACGCGTCGCATATTTCCTGAGAACTAGAGTATGAAACATTATCGCATGACATAATCCTTGGATAGCCACGTGATTTCCTTTTCAGATTAATATATGCAAAAAAACGTTTCGAATTGATCGAAATTTCACTTTCTATCTGTAAAACGCACATTTGGTAAAGAAAAGCATTAAGATATCTAAACTCTTTGCATAAAATACGATATTTAGTTTTATCGGAAACATCATTAGAGCGCTGGAAAGCCTTAAAAGCTCTAAACTTACGATTTGCTAGATTTGTTTTAACCACCGATAGAACCACGGCTTAATAAATGGAATAGTAGGCAATGTATGATTATGAGACGACGGATAGTACACATATAAACTATTGCTTTGTGTTGCAGGTGTTGAAATGTTATGGTGTACATTTCTATTTACAGGCGGTTTAGTTCGAATATTTGTAACGGAACCATCGCCACCGATGGTTGCCCGTTAACAAAAATTTTTAGCTGCACAGAGGTCTTAGAGCGGTTATTCTGTAGGTGACTAAGCTTAGGGTAAGGGGTGGGGTTTTCCAAGACATATGCAGCTCGTGGATAAACCGCAGGAGGGGAATGAGAAGGGACAAGGAAACAAAATGGAATAAAAATTTGGGACGGGATAAAGTTTGGATCAACCTACCGTTTAAGCACTGTGATGGAATTACCTTAACTCATCCTCAATTGATTAACTATTTTTAATTCATTTAGTATAATCTATAAATATGTTTATTAAATCAAGAAACAAAAAAATAATAAAATAAAATAAAATAAGCAAAAAATAAAAAAAATTATAAAAAAAATCTTAACTAAATAATCTTACTCTTAGCCTGCCGCCACCAACATGAGCCTTAAAATTATTAAAATGAAATGTTTTGTTGTTGCTGTTGTATGATGTTATTGTTGTTGCATGATGTTATTTCTGTTGTATTTAGCGACCGAAGAATTTAATCGTTGTTGCAACAGCACTTCTCATTGAAACGTGGATAACTTAAATTGCTGTGACGTTCTCAAATGTAAATGCCCGTAATGAATTCAATGCCGATGACGATATATGTCCGCAACTTTTCAATTTATATGCCGCAACTTCGTTGAACACTTTAATGCTAATGATACACTATTATTACTGTTTGCCTTAATCTTATTATTTTAGGCATCGGCTTATGATTAGGCTTAATCTTATTGTTTATTCGATGCCGATGACGATATATGTTTACGTGCGGTCAAATGTGAAAAAATTTCGAGTGGTTGCTTATTTTACAACAATTTAAGTAATGTGTTTTAATTATATATCAATCACAAAAATCACAATAATTTATTCTTAATTATAATTTTGAAATTTATTAATTTATGTCTTATTGACTAATTATATTCACAATAGTTTTAAAATTTTTCTTTTCTATTTTCTAAATTTATTTTTTTTTATTTTTTTTTTAAATGTTTCGATCCGTCTTTCATCGAACTCTTCTCTAATCTTTTTCTTCTTCCCGGTTTTTTAATTTTTAAATACCAACAAAAAAAAAATAAAAAAATGCAATACAGCGCCGCTACCCAATTTGCATTTCATGCCGCGTACTAATTATAATTAAAGGTAGGCTGTTTACATGCGTCTTGAAACGGAAAAAAAAATTGCATGACGTTTCAATCGTGGGGACGACCCACACGCGAGCAAGTCTCAAAGCCAGGCCAAATGCATCTAAACTCATCCTCATAATAACTCATAAGTAAACAATCGCATAAAAAAACCAAAACAAAAAAAAAATCAGTTTTACACTAACAATTACGTTCTAATGTCTTTTAGATGATACGTTCCCAAATTAGTTCCGTTTTCATCCACAAGTTTGTAGGCTACATTACCAACGGGTTCTTTTATAAAAGCTTTCCGGAATTTAGGTGCAAGTTTAGCAGAGAATTTTTGAGATGCCACGCTTTGGCAGAAATTTCGAACGAAGACTGCTTGACCTGAGGAAAACTTCCGGTTGAGACTTCGTAGATTATATGTATGTGCGTTATGCTTATGAGATTTTTGCAGGTTTGCCAAAACGGTTTGTTGAGCAATGGTCAGTTTATCGGCATTAGATAATTGAATTTCGGTGTCTTCAAGACTCTGCAATTGGCGGAGCAATTTATAATGTGATCCATGACCAATATAATGCCGTCCGAAAACCAAGAAATGTGGAGAATGCCCTGTACTTTCATGCGTCACGTTGCGCAAAGTGGATGCAATGGCATGCACATGCACATCCCATGCTCTGTGATCATTCTTAATGTAAGAACGGACTGCCGATAAGATGCTACGGTTTACTCTTTCAGAAGCGTTCGCTTGAAGGGAGTATTTGGGAGTTAAAATTTGGGTGATATCATGTTTTTTCAAGAATTCTTTGAAAATATTAGAAGTAAACTGTTTTCCATTATCGCTCAATATTTGTTCTGGAGCCGAGTAAACATTAATCACTCGATCTTCAAGAAATTTCACAACATTTCTGCTGTTGGCATCTCGCATGGGTTCAAGTAGAACAAACCGGCTGAAATGATCGAGCACGACAAATAAATATGTATTTCCCTGTTTTGATCTAGGATAAGGTCCCATAAAATCAATGTACATCTTTTGGAAGCATCGGGGTATGTCAGCACAGTGACCGATAGGTGGACGGGTGATAGTATTTGAAGCTTTATTGGCTTTACATATTTCACACTTTATGATGAACTGATGTACATCGCTAGCCATTTTAGGCCAATGGTAATATCTTCTCAGTATATTTAGAGTTTTTCGAATGCCCAAATGTGCTGCGGAAGGTGGATTGTGGGCTTTTCCTATCAAAATAGGAACAAGAGAGGTTGGAACATACAATTTCTATGCTGAAATGTCAGAAGGGATCTTCGAATCAGGTGTAAGATGGAATAATATTCTGTCATTACTAATTCGGAAATTAGCATTATATACAGGATTAGCTTGGATGGTCTTAAGAAGGTTGAGGTATTCAGGATCTTGAAAGTGAACTGGATCGGGATCAAAAGAAACAGATTTGGTATCATCATCTCTACTGAGCGTTATTACCTGAGACTGCCGTGAGAGCGCGTCAGGCACGATATTGTCTTTGCCTTTTCGGAATTTAATTGTAAAATTGAATCTTTGCAGTTTTAAGCTCCAGCGAGCGAGACGCCCCGAAAGCTCCCTTTGTCCCATCAACCACTTTAGACTTGCGTGATCTGTGATGATGGTAAAAGGGTAGCCTTCTATGTACTGCCTAAATTTCTCAACATTTAATACCGCTGCATAGCATTCCAGCTCAGTCACGCTGTAGTTACGCTGAGCAGCATTAAGTTTTTGAGAAACAAAAGCAATAGGGCGTTGATCGCCACTGGATGACTTTTGAAATAAGACAGCTCCCACGCCCGTCATAGAAGCATCACATTGAATCTAGAAGGGTTTACTTCTGCAAGCGAAGTTCTGTTTGGAATAATCGGAGATTTTTTGTTTTGCCGGTCGTTGATGATAAAACGCCATATTGATGTACACGATGGCCAAAAATCTGGGTCTAATGTCTTTTCAAAAACTTCTCCATATACACCAACCTTAAACGAAATGAGATTTAATTAATTTATATCACGGTTTTTAGGAACCAAGCAATCAATATCTGATGATGTTAAGTTTAAAAACTGTTGATGCATGAAGATGGTTGACATACAAGTACTGCATCTTTTTAACAGATACAGTTAGAATAGCATCAGAAATGTTACCCGTATGGACTATCGGTTTTGCCTAAAGATGATTATTCACAGGCTGAGATTGCCGATCAACCGCTAATACGTTATTATTGATTTCCTCAAATTTCTTATCGACTTTGGATGATAACTTGTTAACTATATTAATGACCTTCTTTAAATTATCCTTCAAGATCGATAACTCTGCAACCATAGGCGTTTCGATATTATTTTGACACTCAAAGCAAACAAATTTAGCAAAAACAGAATCTTTGAAAAGCGTTACCCATAGATCAGCCTTGAAATATTCAATGCATCCGGGATGAAATGTTTTTTTTTACAGTTGCCAAAACATCGTAATAATTCCCGATTTAAAGCATTCCCTTTACACTTTCTCAAATATTACTCACGATAATTTTTATTTCGTACACTGTTTGCACAAAAGTAATTTCGTTCAGGATGTCGTGAAGTTTCAATATATAATTTTGCTATATATATGTTACTGCGTGTATTAATTAAACAAAATGAACAGTTATGATTTTATAGACTAGCAGGATCACGTAAAACAGAAAACATTATTACACCATCACTACAAAATATCATTAATTAGTCTATGAAACATGTACACTATATTTTGATTATTGCACATACAATTATTATTGTTAAATAGTTTTTCCTTATTAGTTTTAATTAATAATGCTCCACTGGCATCCACACACAGGTTAAACAATTTAACACTTGAAAATACAATTTATCTATTATGAAAAATAAAATGTTAAAATATACCGAAATTTAAATAAAATTAATTGTAAGCGAATAGACACAAAACGAAACACGTCCGTGTTGGTGGACCAACGAAATTATATATAATTTCGGTTATATAATTTAGCTTGTCATAGTATTGTTCAGGAGTGACCTTTTCCATAATATAAATACAAATAGCACTACCATGGTATGTTAGCCCATTTACGTGGTAGATGTCGCTACTGGTATCGTTTTAAAATAATCAAATTATTTTTATATGTATAATCGCCTAAATGTTATATATTTATACTAAATTTTGACGATATTCTATCGATCCGACATCTAGAACATCAATGGGTAAACTGTGTTTGCGCACAAGCAAAATACAATCTTGTACTCAAGCACACCAAAGGAACGCATGTAATGAGGCTAACATATCGGCCCACGTGTCAACAACGTTGACACAATTAAACCAGTAACTGTTAAGCCTGTTTTTGTTGACGAACGTTGGGAGATATAGTGCTCCTACTCACTTTGCTGCTACGATGTCATCTACAGATTCATCAGTGGTATTAATTGGTGAAAGGCATATTTTCGTAATTGGTCGCTTGATTTATTTTGATTTTATTTTTACCATAACAACCCTAGTTATCCCATCGGATCCAGGATGTTCCTCCGTGATCATTGCCAAAGGCCATTTCGATGGTGGAAAATTGTCTTCCTTTAATAGAACCAGATCACCAATTTGTACCTCAGGTTCTTGTTTAAAAAAAAGATGTAAATTCATCTAGTAAGTTGCCATCGAGAACAGTGATTTAAGTTGAGGATGCTTTGTTCTGGAACAGAACTAATAGCATTGCCTATCAAAAAAATGACTTGGTGTAAGTACTGTTAGATCATTAGAATCATTTCTATTTGTATCAGCACTGTATTAAATTTCCTTATACGTTAATTTAGTATCCCCAACAACTTTCCGAAGATGGTACTTCATCGACTTTATTTCGGCCCCCCCATAAGCCTCCAAAGTGAGGAGACCTTGGTGGAATAAAATGCCATGTAATACCGTCGGTTGCCAGGTATTCCGTAATTTCAGATTGTAATTATCTCATGGCTTTCAAATGGTTAGCTTTTAGGTCAGCTGCTGCTCCAAAAAATGTTGAACCATTATCACTATACATGTCCGAAATTTTACCCTGTCGTAAAGTAAATCTTTTGAATGCTAAAATAAAAGCAGCAGTGGTTAGGTCACTTACTATTTCCAAATGTACTGCTTTTATGCATAGGCATATAAAGATGCACTTATAACCCTTATATGCCTTGCTGCCTCTTCCTTTTGAAATGCGTACCAACAATGAACCAACATAATCGACTCCTGAATGCTGAAATGGTCGGCTTTGATTTACCCAAAGGGCAGGTAGATTACCCATTAATTGGCTTCTAGTTTTGGCTGTATATCAGAAGCAAATAGTACATTTCTGGATAATTTTCCGTACCAGACTTCGGCCGTTCATAATGCAATATTCTCTTCGTGTAATCCAAAGGTTGACTAATACCATCATGCAAGGATACTATGATAAACTTACTTACTATGTGCTTAATATGTGCTTGAGCGATTATCATTGTCCTAATCGGACTATTGCGCAGCATGGTGATCGGGTGTTTGGTTGAGTATGGTAAATAACTTTGCTCCAGACAACCTCCAACTCTTAATAAGCCACGTTCGTCCAAAAAGGGATTGAGAGATGATAAGGCACCTCTAATGTCCTCATGGAAGTAGATATTTTGTTTCTTATATAACCAAAGCTGATTTGAGTTCGTCTTCGGAAAGAAGGCTAATATTTATGTTAATTTTTGTTTGATTACTTACATTCTGTAGGAACCGTTGTAAGTAGGCGGTAATACGAATCAATTTTGTAATGCTAGAATATTTATGCATTAAGTCCCATGACTCGTTTCTGGTTAGCGTTGAAATGACCAATTTGCGCTCTTCGAGATCAATGTCTTGGTTTAATATGGTTTGTTGCTGATTTGGTCATTGAGATGAAGGTACTCCAAGCCCATAATGGGTGATTTTGTAATGAATTAGGTGTTTATCCTCTGGAAGCGCAATCAGCTGGATTG